>CAWUFW010000262.1:4599793-5016823 GCA_963921515.1 Calotriton arnoldi
GATTTTATAGCTTATCTTTTACTCTGTTGGCTGAGGAATGATGGGTGTGGAATGAGGAGGACGGAGATGGAGTGGTATCCATCAGTCCTTAAGCGGCCATTCTCAGGACAGAAACGTTTATGCCAGCTCCTTGTGGTACAGTACAGTGCAACATACTTGGAGATGGAGACACGCTTTTCTAAGTTTCAGAATTTTCTTTGATGGTTTTCTTTGATGGTATATGTAAAAACAAGATGTAAAAAAAATATATATAGAAAAAGGAGTAGGTATTAAAAATCTAATGAAGACGCCTTAATGTCCAAATCCTAACAATATAACAATTTCAAACTTGGAAATCATTGCTTAAATGTTTTATCCACAAATTAAACCAAGAATACAAGATTCTGACAAATTTCCTGTGAAAATGAGCTTTACACCACTAAAACTGGAAGCATAAGTGCTGCTCCCTCTCCCTCACTAACTGCACAAGCTCATCCAATTTATATCCCAGAGCTCCTGAACTATAACTCTCTATATTTTCTCTCACTTGTCCAAGGACACTGCCCACGGCCATCATTCTGTTGTTTTAGAAGCGTTAAGCTGTTCTGTCGTTAGGATAAACCTAAAATCTTACAGCAGCTAAGGTGGGTTGGGCCTTTCAAGTGTGTCCATCTCAAGTTCACTCTCGACACACCATCCCAAAATGGCTTCCAGTTTTCCCAGGAATGTAGTTCCATGATGCAGGGTATGGGGTTGCTACTGCTATCCCTATGCTGCTCCTTACAACCCTTGTTTGCAATCTATATCATTTAATGAAAGCGTCTTCTGATCCTTTAAAAGGGAACAGGCTGTTAACATTCGCTATTTTTAGTAAATTGGTGTTTGAGCTTCTAATCAGCCTTCTTTTCTTAACCCACTGCCACGTTAGGGTTTTAATACAAATTGGTTTAAAAGAATCGTTTTTAGGGGTGAACAGTCCTGTGATGTCAGTTCCTCAATGGGGGTTCAAAGGGTGTGCGATGAAACTTCACCTAATCATATTTTGGTGAACTGACTGATGTAAAATCGCTTGTTTTGGTTCCCAGCTTGCTTCTCTTTCAGGTTGTCCCTCTCCTGCCTCCGTTTATGCCCCTTGCTTGTCCCAAAATGCTACTTCCTGGATCTGTAGAGTGGCCTGCCCCTGTTTCCAAAGAAGCTACATGATTCCGCTGCAGTCAAAAACAATATCTGAATTCTGGCTACATTCACTCACTCACACTGCAATGGGCTCGGTAACCTTTCACTGACATCACAATTGACAATAGAGTGGCTCTGTGATCTTACAGTTTTTATACTCTGGCTTGACAGCGCAGCTGTCGCCAGACAATTATGTGAGCATCACTTGAGAGGGACTTTGGCTCCGCCCACATGTTGGAAGTCAGGAGTGCATGTTTTGATTGGGCAGAAGTTGTGTGCTTCCATAAAAAACTGCTTGCCCTCCATTGTAGCTGTGATCATTTTATTTATCCAGTTGGTGAGGTTAAACTTTCAGGGGCACACACATGACATTATAATGTTGTAAAAGTTTCTTAGATAACTAGATATTATTGTGTTTGTTTTCTCTAGCAGCAGCACAGATGGGAGGAGGGCAGTCATTAAACTACCTGGATGTTTAGGTCTAGCTTGACAGTTCAACTGTCACCTAACTTTTTAACCTACAGGAGTATTATTCTACTGTTCTTTATTTCCACACAAACACATATTAATTCCAATGCTTCACATTACCATACAAAATTTCTTTAAAGCCAGACCTATTCGCATTACCAATGCTTGTTGTCTAATTGTTTTGCATTCTGATGCTCTGTTCTGTTCCCCAGTTCTGTGTTTAGTGGATTATGTGCCGGGAGGAGCCCAAATTACTGTGACGGGAGGAGCCCAGGCAGTAATTCTGGGCTTGATTCACAATGCTAATTGTGCATATAAATGTGATTTACATGCTCAAATAGTTTATTTTTCAAGTGCAAAATTACTTTTGCAATTTAGAAAAGTCATTGGTGCAATTGTAAAAAGAGGTATTTCCTAGAGAGTCTCTGTTTGAGTAAATGTCTCAATGGTAGAGGAGTGCATGTATAGGGTATGAATGCCATAGCCACAAACAGACATGTCAGTGAATATTCACAATCTACCCCATAAGCTAATTCCCACATCAGTAACAATTAGAGATTTAATCCTGAAAAAGGTGTGAGTACATTTCTTTCCAGGGAAGTATGGCTAAAGAAACACCCCAGAATTGGTGGGGTAAGGGGTTCCATGTGTGTAAAACGAAATTCTCCAAACCTTTGGTATTTCTATGCAAGCAAAGTTCTGCTAGCCATTTGTTATGTGCACACTGACCTATCTCCAGGTGCAGGCCCTAGGAGAAAAACCTGACAAAAAGGTTTTTGGAAAACAAATCAAAGTCGACAGATGGAGAAATTAAAGCCTGAAGTTGATGGAGGAGTTAAAGTAAGTCCCTGTGTCTAAAGGTAAGACATTAGGGGGCATATGAGGAACAGGGCTGGAGTGACTCCAACTGACATTTATTCCTGCTTCCTCCTTGTTACTGTGACTGTCGAGTGACACCTGGACATGTAAGTCAAACAATTTACTCAACCTCTGAAAACAAGATGGCACTGGCAGAAGAAGGCTGGTTGCTCATTTCCACCATGACAACGAAAAAGCTGCTTGTCCATCTGGCATCCTCAGATGTCAAACTATGCCTGAATGCCTTACAGATGTATTGTATGCAACTTTTCCACTTTACATGGACGTGGCGCCAGAAAAATCAGATATTGCATACACAGGGCTATATGAAATTCGGTTATCACCATAGGAATATAAAATGGTTTACATTTCCAAGTAATGGTATCTTTGGAGAAAACAATGTACGTAAAGTCAGCTGACAAAACCCTCAACTCAAATATAATTCTAGTTAACAATATCGCCACCAGAAATTTGAGAATCAGATTATTGACAGCGTAGCCGACTATTAAAATCAAATCCCACAGGAATATGTGGTACTGGATAAAACATGGTCACTAAGCCCTTGAAAAAACTGAAAGACCACAGGAATCTCAAAGAGCAAAGACTCCTCAGTTCTTCTTAAAAATGCAGAACCTTCACCATCTGCTTGCAAAAGGGATTTCATTGTCCTTTCCCTTGTATCTACCATGATGTCAACCACCTCATTCGAAAGCACATAATTCAAATACCTTAGCCTCAGATGTCTAGTGGATACTTCCAGACTTTTCTGTTCTGGATAATGCAAGCTACCACCTTCATTAAACAGGAGGAAGGAAATTTGGGCAACATGTAAGAATTCCCTTGACCAAGAATGAGATAATCGATGCAACATGCATGCCTGGGCCAAATGTCTAACGAACTACACTTCTTAAAGTATCCTTTGCAGAATGAAAAGGGGTATTCAATGCGTTTATATGCTGAACCTCTATGGAAATTTAAAGCCTTTCTCATACTTGTGTTGATCCCTATTCCAATAAACTGTATCATAGCCATCGGCCCCAAGTTTTGATTTCTGAAAACTCAATGAGAACCTTAGATCGTGAAGTAGAATCGAGACTTCGATAAGTGTGGTCAGAATTTTTAATACCCAATCATCCTGGTAAGGAAAACCTGCAATTCTTGTAACCTTAAATGTACTGCTTAAACTTGTTGCAAAACGTAGAGGGCAGAAGTCAGGCCATGGAGATTAACTTTGAACTGAAATTGTATGTTTCCCACTATGAAACAGAACATCTTTTCTGTGACTGCAGAATAGGGATTTAGAAATAAGCGTTTGAAAAGTCAAAGGAAACTATACGATCTACCCAGAGTTTTTGTTTTTTCACAATCTTTTTGATAACCCATAGGTCTAAAATAGGTCTCAGAATTCTGCTTTTATATTTTAGATGAGGGTGTACCTCAAGTAAAACCCTATGGGCCATTGTAAAAGACATACCACTTCAGTTCCATTCCTCTTAAATGGTGAAACCGGTTTTACCAACATGTCCAACCAAGTCATCTTTTCCAATGAGGAGAAGAATCCTGTCTTATACTCTGCTTGGGATTATAAAATGGATTTTCCTTGGGCCACTAAAGTGGCTGGTTGATGAGCGTACATTCAAATCATTTGCCCTCTTCTGACTACAGGTCGTTTAGATCAAGGCTAGCTTTGACAAATATGGCCTCTTCAATATTTGGTTCAGAGCCATTGACCTACATTGCTGCAATATATAACAAGAGTTTGGAGTCACCTGCAGAATTTACGATCCAACTCTCCGTCTGATCACTTAAACACCTCTAACGTGTGGCCCACTTTGTCCATCTAACAGTTTGTCTCCACGCAAAGTAACATGAACTGGACATCAGGATAATGTATGAATAGACACACCCAAGAATGCCTTTTAATTGCTGATGATGCTTCCATGTCTATTGCAAAAACACCTACACAGATAGTCTTAAGATTCTGTTAGATAATACATTGTCACACATCGAAATCATCAGAGGACACCTGCTTTAAGGTTTTTGCCTGTTCCTGCATTATGTGGCCTACAGCTTTTTCCACCAACTACCATTGTACATGTACCTTTGCCACCTGCATTTTAAATGTTACCTTACATCACCATCTACATCCTCGTCTCCTGCTCTGTGAAATGATGCCTGCCAATTTTCTGAATATATTCCAAATACCAAGCTGTTAATTCGAACAAATTAATTCCACAATTTGTGGCACAGTTTTTCTTTTTTGCACTCTGTGTGGATCCACAGCTGTCAGTGTTGATTCCGTCTGTGCAGTGGAAAAGGATGACATATATCTATATCATTGTTGAACTGGAGTCCAGTACAGCATATTAATGACTCTTGCGCTCAAAGTTTAGACTAGTTTTGATACAAGAAAGTATAAAGGATGTTTAGACACTGTTAATGCAAAGTACATATTTAATGCTTGTTTGTAAAATAATGTAGGTCTAGCTTGAAATAGTTGTTGATTTATGACACTGTTTGTAAAATTACATTTGAATTTGTTTAGATCTATTTCCGAAAATAAAATGTATAAATTTGCTTTGCTTATAAAGAATGTGTGACCTAGCACTAAATTGAGAATAAGAAGCATATATACTTGAATTACACTTGAAACAAGGTGGTTTTGTATGCTAAATCTCAAAAGTATAAATTGAGTGTACTTATCCAAGATCGAGATCTCGAGCAAGGGCAGTTAAACTTGCTCTAAAAGGATCTTTATCAGGTACTAAGATGACAATTAATTTGTATTAATTAATTTACTGGATTATTAGTTGGCCTACTAGGTCACCCTACATTAGAGGTCTTCAAACTGGGGGGCAGCCCTAGTAGGGGGGCCTCAAGTGATCCGGGGGGCGCCAGGTTCTGGCCAAAGGAAGCATTATGCTGATAATAGTGCAACGCTTTGAGCAGAAAAAAATGAGCAGCAGTAAGCCGCTCTGAAATGGGCCATCACTAACATCTTTTGTCATTTATATCCTAGCTGGGAATATGTGTCAAGAGGGAAGGGACTCCAAATATTCTTCAAAACCCCCACCCCATTTCTAATAATCACACTGTGGATACTTTTACACGTTAGTAAGGCCTGCCTAACCAGAATAGTATGTTTGGCAATCATGTAATTGATTGAATTTTGAAAACGCTACCAGAACTTAACTGCAATGTTTAAATATGTCCTAAACATTGCCAATTTATTAGAATAATTGTGGAAAATTCTGAGGAGGGAGCCCAATGATTTTTTTTCCACGGAGTGCGTGGCATTAAAAAGTTTGAAGACCACGGCCCTACACGATTACCTTTGTGCAGTGAGCCCGCAACAGTGCAACTGGCATTGTTTGCAAAGTCGGCTGCTCCGTTTATTTCAGCTTTGGCGCTGCAACTCTCTCCTCCATATCAGACAATGCAGCAAATTCCCCATCAGATTATCTATAAGTAACAGAACCAAGTATAGCTGACTTCTCAGATACACTCTGTGGAACATGCACAGTGGGGACCGAGAAAACTATCTTCTGCTTTATTTTCAGAATTATTTATTATTTTTAAATATCAGCCTTCAAGGTCTACATATACATTGCCTGATAGGGCGGCACTTGTGTTGCACAATTAAGCGGAGACTGTGAGTTCATCCTTCGGCTGCCCGACTCCACACTGGAAGATGCCTAAGGGACCTGTTTATCAAATACTATCAGACTGGCTTCAGTTCTTTTTCAATAATTAGTGCAAAAGATCTCACCCTTTTCTTCTTCCATGGAGGCCCATGTGTGGAGTTTCGTGACTTGCTCCTTGAACTTACACATTTACTTTATATATTTTTTCCACATTGGCCCTACACCTGGGCTCTGACGTCAGTCACATTTTCCTGAATGGAAGCATTGCTTGCCTGGCAAAGGGCCCTCGTCACTCATGAAGCAAACCCGCATTGCCACTCAGTTTAATTCCCTAGAATGAGAGTCCTTCGTGGTCATGAAGTCACCTTTGCAAATATGGCTACCATCATAGACTTTTAATTGCCGTGTACAGCATTCAGTCAGTTTTAAAAAAATTACTTCTTGTTCGAGCCACAACTGTTAAACCATGATGGTATTTTTATAATTTTATATTTTTTAAAACACAAGGCCAAATAAAATTATCTTGATTGTCTCCTGGACACAGCTCTGCAGTGTGCCTGATACCAGAGGCACAGAAAAGAGTACTGAAGGAATTATTTACCCTCACTATAGGTAAATATATCTTATATGAATATCCCAAATATATGGCATGCATACGCCTTTCCTGGACCTAGGCTGGGTAGCCCTGCATTAAAGGGTCATCACGTCTAAGTGTCAGTGCAACACTCTGGGATGTATATATGGTATGGCACAAGCCAAACCATAGCCCTGACAGCCTGAAAAGGGTTTTGTGGTCCCAGTTTGTGGCTCCCTTTTTTCACAGAGTGAAAATTATCTAGTAGAAAGGGCCATTTATGTCCAAGGAGGCGACTTAGGGCTCAACGCCAGTCTAGGCTTGGCCCTACTGATATATCTTGATGTTTGACTGCGTACCAGTCTCTCTTTGCTCCTTTCTTGTCGGTCTGTCCATTTCCTTTACACTAAATCAATACAGCAAACCTCCCCCAGATGCACCTGGATCACATGAGCATCACCTGATATTGTCAGAAGCAGCAGCCTGTTGGTGGCGCCATGATCAAGAAGTAGGCATCACTCTATGGCGTGGTAAGGAGTGTGTGGGCCGCTCTATTCCACATTGTCTAGCCTATGGGGCAGCTAGTGAAGTCATAACCAGCTTTAGGTTTTATAAGCAGGTGATGTGCTGCTAACTGATCAAGTGTCATAAATAATGGCGGCCCATTACAATTTGTCAAGTGTAGGGGTTCTGTATACAGGACATAAAGAGGGGAATGGGTTGGGAACCAGTCTAGATGTCAGAAGCACTTAGGGGAGCCATATTATATTGACATGAAGAGGAGGCGTATCCATCGGATGGAATGACAAGTAGGAGAGAGCGCCTTTGAATTTTTTCCAGCGTAGGCACCGTCCTGTGAGGTCAACAGCAGAGAATGTGGACACTGCAGCTGGGAAGCACTGTTTTATAACAAAAGTAAGGGCGGATGGGACCGTCAGATAATGTCATGGATGAAAGATGGTGTCAACCAGTTGAAAAATGAACAAGCCAAACATTATATTGATAATTAAGTCAATAAAGCGGGATACTGAAGACTACACCCAAGCACACAAGTGATTCCATCTCAAAATGGCCTTCAACTGCATGGGGGATATCCTAAAGCATATCTATAGTTCTAGAGTGTGACCCGCTCTGGAACAGGGCTTCCCTCACATACCAGATACCCATATTCCAAATGGAGACCCTTGAAGGTTTGTGGAAGTTGTACTAGTGTCTGACTTCTCAAAAAGGAGATTTTAAATTTAGAACAGGACTCCAACTACAGGGGCGACCATGGGCTTATTCTGCAGTGGCCACCTTGCCAGTAGACTCTCACAATCCAGTCCTTCTCTCTTTGACAACTAAAGCTCAACCAAAGTTATATTTTGTAATGTAGTAGGCCAGCCCCATAGTAGAGACTTTTGACGGAAGGGGAGCCATTCCCTGGCTAAATATGTTGTCTGTTCAATTAATGTTCTAGCTTGGAAGAAGAGGGATCTTCTTCCGTGTCAGAGGCAACGCTCATAGATAGATATATAGATAGATAGATAATTAGATAGATAGAAGCTAATACATGTAGAATCTCCAGTAGCTGTTTGATATCCTCATTGATCGAGACATTGACCTATCTCAGAATTTGACCTTGAAGGAATGCACTGCGTCTTTAAAAAAAACTCCTCTCCTACACAAACCAATTTAATGGGTCCAGACTTCACCAAAGTTACCTGAAAATATATTGAATATATTATGGCCAATGGGAGTAAGCAATGATTTATAGTGTTAACCTGGCACAGTAGAAAGGAAAGCAAAACCCCGGCCGTCCCTCTCCATCCCTAAAATCTCCTTGCACTCCATTTTCTAGAGCGTCAAAGCTACCCCAGCTTGGATGTCCTTCGCAAAGTAAACAAGGAATACCCTGGATGATACAGATGTTGACACGCTGAGACAATAACTGAAGGAAGGATGACCACCCTCGTTTACTTTCCCGAATCCTCAAAAAGTCCCTCATTCCCCCCACCCGCAATTCACCCTACCACAATATTTCCCACTGAGCAAATACTATACAGGCCATGCGGCAGTTGTCTTTTCAAAACTGCCCAGTCTAACCAAGAGTCCTGCGTATCCGTTGAATGCCAAGTGGCGGTTGGCGGGCCCTCCTCTTTGGCGCAGGTTATAAACAGCTCCCAGAAACACTGTCCTTTCAGCCAAAGTAGGGGTTCTCGTTCTGGAAATTGTAATCAGGGCAGACCTTCTGCACTAACTTGTAGTCAATGCTGTAGAAGGAGATGAAGATGCAGATGACCTTAAAGGGCTTAGCACAAAGCCAAGCCGCGTGGCTCTGCGTGTGCTCTGTGAAGCAAATCTTGGAAGGGTCGTAGAGGCAGGGCTTGTTTTTCCGGGCCCTATTTGTCTTCTCGTACTCGATGTGGCAGTTGAAGGTCTTGGATGCCTTGGTCTCGATGGTTGACTGCTGGATCAGGTCAAACTCCACCACCTTGGTTGGGGGAACGATACTGACTGAGACATTGCCCAAGCTGGATGAATTGTGGCGGAAATAGACGCTGAAGGTGCCATTAATGTGGTCCACAATTTTACCTGTCACCAGGAGACTGAACTTGAGCGTCTTGATGTTGAAGTAAAAATCCCCCCAGCCAAAGATCTTCTTGCTGCGACCAGTCTTTAGGGACGGCTTGCGCTTGGAGCGAGGGTTGACTTTATCGACCGCTGTATGGTTCTTAGTCCAGTCCCATGGGTTCAGTAGATTGTAAGGGTCGATTTTAGCCTTCAAGGAATCCTCAGAGAATATTCGGGAAGGGTTTAAGGAATGGGCTTTGACAGCGCCATAGGGTCCATTTTTCATAATTCCAGTCGCCCCCAACTCAAGGTAGCTTAAAGTTTCCGTCACATGATCTTCTGTGAAAGCCACCTGTAAAACAGAATGACTTTTGTCACTTAGGGAAGCAAATTAGTCTTCAATAAAAACATATAACAAAATGATGAAACATTAAGTCACACAGCTACTTGTGTTTTTGCTTCTTTAGCTTGCAGACCATGGCCATGAAGGAACTGATTGAAAATCCTACTCATTGGCCTGTGATAAATAACACAGAGGTCTAAATTAAGTAATTAATGGGTACACATGTACCACACCGAAAATAAGCAAAAGGCACTGGCGGAGGTTCATACACTAGTTGACAGTCTTAGCAGCCAGCATAAGAGGGTACTGTTAGGAGGAGCATCCTGACTACATTAAAATTCTTATTTCAGATTTCTGACCAACTCCACAGCACAGGTGTCCCCATGTTAAGCTTTCAACGCATCCCTCATAGGTGGATCTACCTAGGCATCAATCTAAGGAAGACCTCCCTATTAAAGCTGTGATCTACAATAAGGAAGAAAGTCTGCAGCTGTCCCATCCCACCATTATTTAATTAATACCCTGACTGAAGTTCCTCTTTATTACCGGCTGTGTTTGAGACACTCTAATCCTAGAGGCCACCTGAATGTCAACTCCAGGTCTTGCCAGAGACACCTTTGTTATCTGCTAGGACAGCAGGAACTTCAAGGCCTCTACTGTCGGGTACATACTGTTGGCACCATTAATATTTTTGGGTTGTTCGGCTGGGCTATTCTGCAATAGAGAGGAATTTCCCACGAACACTGCGTACCCAAGGAACACGTTTCCCTCAGTTAAACATAAAAAGTGAAAGGTCCCACAGCAGTGAGTGAGAGTGAGTGATTGGAAGAGAGAGAGAGAGAGAGAAAATGTGTATATATAGTTATATATATATATATATCTTTACCAACAACAAGTGAATCGCACTCCAAGGATATATAATCAGGCTGATTTATTTTCTTATCACCATCAACACCAACCAACGTGTTACGACCATCACGGTCTTGATCACGTGAAACGCGTTGGTTGGTGGCGATGAGTGCGATTCACTTGTTATTGGTAAATGGACTGCCAGATTTGATTCCATCTCGTTTTAATCGCACCGGCCGAGTAGCGTGCTGCACAGGGAATCTCTTGCTTGATAGTATATACAAATTTACCCCAACAGTGCTTAAGAAATGGGATGCCCCATTTTAAATAAACTATTCACTATTTTAACTAAATGACAGTTCGGCTGAGGACTCCTTTAGCGAGTGGGATGCTTATAAAGTTGTGATCAAAGTTATTTGTCTGAAAACCACTTAGGGACTAAAACTAGTGTGGATGGCCTTCCACCAGAGTTTTATGCCACATATAAAACAAAACTGGCACCCAAACTACTCAACATGTAGTAGGGGTGCTCCAAAGAGGTATGTTGCCCAGATCAGTAAGCGAGGCTATAATTGTAGTGCTCCTTAAGCCCAGCAGCGACCCGCTTGATGTAAAGACTTACAGAACTTTATCTCTGCTAAACACAGAAGCCAAACTTTTAGGCATAGTGATAGTCAATAGATTGCTTCCCTTGATGCACGATATGGTGCATTTTGATCAGAGCGGGTTTATTCTTGAATGCAACACCCACATCATCTTCCAATGTCTACTTTACATAATGGATAGGGCACCAAAGGGCCGGAGGTGGGTAGCAGTAGCTTCTCTCGACACTGAAAATGCTTTTAACACTCTGCTCTGGTATTACCTGTTTGAAGTACTGCAGAAAGTGGGAATGTGCAACGTCATGCTTGGGTGGATCAGGCAGGCTCCTGTATCGACACCCGACTGCCAGGGTTCACATGAGTCGGGTTTACTCGAAGTAGTGGAAGATCGAGCAAGGCACCAAACAGGGGTGCCCCGGAATCTGCTGCTTTTTGTGCTGGCCATGTGGCCCTTGGCTTGCTTAATACAGGACAGTAAAAAGACTGGGGAATACACTTGCCATATATTATGCACATATCATCACTATATGTAGACAGCACCCTCATGTTCCTTAATGGCCCTGTGATGGACTCCTGGGCATAATGCAGGAACATGAGCGATATGGAAATATAACGGGCTTTACTACGAGCTGGGATAAATCTTGTTTATTCCTGCTGTATAAACCAGTGGGAACCACACGCCCTCACCCTGGGACTGCCCCTATGATGGCAGCTAAACGCCTTTAAATACCTAGGCGTGTAGATTTATCATAAGGACGACAAACTCTTGTATGCGCCCCCTTGGGAGGGCAGTCTTGGGGTAATTAATTCTTAAAATTATTACTTAGCAGCTCAGATGTCTTGGCTGATGCGCTGGATGGGAACTGATCCTGACGTAGTGGGAAAAAATATCAAGGTACACTTGAAAGGTCTTTTCAATTCAAGAGGAAGTTTCGGGGGAGATCATCCAATGGGGACATGCTCCAAAGCCCTAAATACGGTAACATTTAGTGGATAAGCATACCTTAAGAAATTGAAAGTGCAGACCTTATATGCCCCTTGAATTACACCTGTGGTGTTGTGCCAAGGCTGGGAAAGGCATCCCGGACACATAACAGAAACCATGGGTAGACACTGCGATCACAAATGTGGGCGATTTCTCATTCAAGAGAAAAAAACGAAAATTCAACTCCATTAGGGAGGACTATGATGTCCATGTGAGGCAGTTCTTAACCTTCAATGCCTTGGTAAGAGCGGCCCGACTGACTTAGGACGAGGATGATACTAAACCACACAGGTCTGAATTGTTAACTAAACTACTGACAGGCGGATATATTCGCCACTTGGTGAAGGCGTTTCATATTGAGATTGCCCCTGTGACATATTCAGAAAGGAAGGGAGTTAGGACAAGATGGGAAGCTAAAATCGGCCAATAATCTGCTGACCGAGATTGGGAACACATACTAGATCAAACAAAAAAAGTGTCTAGGAACCCCTGACTTAAGGTCACCCAACTCAATTACTTACACCAAGTACATCTGTACCCAGCTAAAATAGCATTCATGTACCATGGCGCCATAGATATCTGGCCAAGATGTCGTTCCTTGCAGGCAGATTTTTTAAGGATAAGGATGTGCGGTGAGCCTCAGTTTTTGGTAGAGCGTTATGAACCTGCTCGAGGAGGTTACCGAATGAACAATGGGGACTCTGCGTGCAATTTGTATGAGGGGTTCGGAAACAAAACTTAAGGGTTAAAGAAATGTGTTGATATATTGATTGAGTCCTGGTGTTGGCGAAACGAAACATTGCCATGAACTGGAAGGCCTGGGGGGCACCCAGTATAACAAACTGGCTGAGAGATGTGGTAAAGTGAAGGAAAGCTGAGGTAATGGCACTAACTACACAACACCGCAGGATGGATGGATCCAGCTCCACATGGATTGGGATGTGGTGTTGTTCACTTTAGCTGCTAAACCAGACACTAGACCCCCATAGGTTTCCTCAGAGACTGCATTACTTGGATGGATAGACCAACAGAACTTGGTAAGCCCCTCGACATACCTGTAGTGAATTTTAATGGATGAGATTGGTTACTTTATAAACACTGAAGTGCTGAAGGCATCTCCTTCTGTCTAAGTGTCGATACGTGTCGACTCTCATTTGGGTGACTACACAATATCTTACCTTTGTGAGCATGCAGGGCAACAGATGGTGGTGGGGTATTAAGCTTTTAAAATGTTAATGTTGCAACATTTTCTGCAGTCGGTGTACTGTGTCATGTATATGGAGATGACTATGGAAAACCTAGTAGTTACTAATCTTGGTTTATCATACATTCATCTGCTGCTATTACAATTATTGTCTGAACGGACACTATTGAAAAATGAAATAAAAAGCAACTTGGGGAAAAACACAGATGTGTTTGGCTCGGAGAGAAAAAGGTTTTCTGCTGCAGTAGCTTCCCTACACTGTACCTGCCTGGGGATATATTTGTAATCATAGTCCATGCTGGGGCCAGGACAACCTTGCTCTGCCCAGTAGAACCAACTTCCACCACCAGTCTGTACACCAGGCAGGTTACTTCTCAGCAGTCGAGAATGCCTGCGAAGCCAGTCCCAACCGACCTAGATGTGCTAAAACTTAAAAAGAGTGTATTCAGCTTCACTGGCAGTGGGCAGCAAGCCCAAATGCCACACACAATAAATTAAAGCTAGTGCCCCACTTCAGACAGTGGAAGAAACTAACAACAGCAAGACCTGTGTGGATCTGCAAGGCTGCCATCTTGGCCGCCCAGAACTGTGTACTACACATTGCCCAAGGCTGGGACCAACGCTGGACCTCTGCAAGGCCCTATTGGTCTGCCTGCCTTGAGATCTTTCTGCATGGAAACATTGCAGACATCCTAGTAGAGCAAAAACCTGGCCAAATACACCCTGAAGCACTCCAGTACCACTTAGCATAAAACGTGGACATCCATGTTGATGGCAACCTGACCTACAGGTGAGCCATCAGCGGGAGTCGCTATTTTACCTAGAGACAACACTCGTCTGCACCAAGGTTTATTATCTGGGGTCACCCTCCTGCATCATCACAGGTGCCTTCCAGCATAGCAGCAGCATGCACCCATCATCGGCCTTTGGTAAGGGTTCTCAAAGAAGTGCCCCTGAGCCATACTTATGGCCACCGTGACTTTGTTGGATCGAGCAGTGATCCAACACTTGACCAAATCCTCGTTTGCTCACCAGATCCCAAGCTCGAGGAAGAACGGTGAGTGCCCTTTTTATGCCCTCTGGCACAAACCACCAATTAAATTTTAAAGCAGGAGTAAGTATGGTGAGGACCATTTGTGCCCCTGTCACGTTGTGCAGAAACTACAAACTACATTTTTAATCAGGAGAAAATCCTACCACTTCCACTTACACCGGAACAAGAGAGCCAGCCTGTGTCACGTTCATGAGTGGTGCCAATGTTACAGACTTCCAATTCTCAAGGACTCCCTAGTCAATCAATCAGGATTTATTTAGCGCTACTAATCACCCGGTAGTGTATCCAGGTGCTAGTGACATCAGGGAGATAGTGCAGATACCACTGTTTTGCCCACCACTGAAATTGTCTGCGACAAGTGGTAGCTGAGATAAAAACCTTTTGAAGTTTGTGGGCTAATGACAGAGCGTTGGTTGGCTAGGCCACTACTTTGAACTGGTATATCTTGATGTGTAGAAGTAGGCAGTGATGGCACACAGTCAGAGTCCTCCCCAACTGTGCCCCTTGGATGGGCGGAAAGAGGGTTTCTGGAACGCCACAGGGAAACGCCCTGCTAGCCACTGCTGGGTGGTTTGCAGCACTTTACAAAACTACCTAAATAAACTTTAAATTGAAGAATGGATGAAGAAACAATAATGGAAGATAATGTAAAGAATATATTTCTAAATATGCATTTTGTTCTCCGTGTAGTTATGTGCATCTAGATTGCTTCTAATTATACTCAAAATAATAATGCCTGGGGTTAGAGGCAGGAATGTAGCATTTTGATTGAGATTCGCAACAGTAAAAGACCATAATGCATGAAAATAGTCAGAGCGGAGGAGCTGAATGCCTGAAATAAGCTACCAGAAAGGAGCCAAATGCATGTGGTTAAGGACAGGAAAGGAGCCAAGTGCCTGTAATTAGAGTCAGCAAAGAGGACAAATCCCTAAGATTGGGGCACAGGGCTAAGCCTAACGCCTCTTGGATTAATAACATAAAAAGCGCTAAATGCCTGATATTAAAAAGCGGAACAAAACTGAACGCCTGAGATTAGGAATACGAAAGAAACAATATCTTTGATTAGGGACAAGAAGAGCCCAAATGACAAAGATTAGGGACAGTATAGAAACCTAGTGCCTGTGGTTAGGGACAGGAAAGGGGCCAAGTGCCTGTGATTTGAGATAGCAAAGAAGACAAATCCCTAGGATTAGGCACTGGGTGGAGCCTAGTACCTGAGATTAAAGAGAGGAACGAAACAGAAGCCTGAGATTAGCGACCACAAACGAAGCTGAATACCTGTGATTATGGACAACAAAGGCCCAAATGCAAAAGACTAGGGACAGGATGGGAGCCTAGTGCCTACGATTGGGGACAGAAAAGGAGCCAAACCCCTAGTATTAGTGGAAACTGGGAATCATATTGACTTAGATTAGCAACAGGAAAGCAGCTTACCACTTGAGATCAGGGACATGATAGGGTCCAATGCTTAAATGAGGTACAGCAAAGGAGCCTCAGGGCTGCTTAGGAAATTGGTTTATTAGTTGTGATGGAAGTTAGTCCTATGCGAGTAATATGTTCACAATTGTCTTTTTACTGGGAACCAAGTACCCCTATTGTAGCACTTGACGCTCTCAGGGTAGCAAAGCAGAGCAGTCCAAGGTCCACTCAGGGGAGGTGGTGTGGGCTAGCAATCCCAATTCGCTGGCATGCAACAACACTCAATAAATTATTATGCATTCAGTGCCTTATCTTTTAAAATGGAAAAAGTACTTTTATTACACACACACTACTAAATACTATGCATTAAATTACAAATATATACATCCTGAACACCATAATCACACTACCCCCAACTAAAAGTCACACTATAAGGGGTGTAAATATTTAGAAGACAGGCCTATGGGCTTTGTCAAGCGGTCACCACATTAATACAACAGCCACATTTTATACTGCATCAAATTACCATCATTGGCAACCACATCTGTATTAAACAGTGCTCATTATGTGTATAAGAATTGTTCTGTTCATCAGCAATATTGCCAATGAAACATTTTCATTGAAAACAATCATAAACATATTCTTAGAGTATTTCTTCACTGTCTACAGGCCACAGATTGCAGCCGAGTTGGCGATGCAGCGAGCGCAAGGTAAATAGTTTTATTTATTTATTTATTTACTTACTTTACTCCTTGTCGTCGTATGTCTGACTCCACTACCCCCCCACCCTGCTCCGCCCCCGCCCCGCCGCCCCACCGCCCCATCGCCCCACAGCATTCCTTCTGCGAGCTGCCACTGGCCAGAGCTTGGCACTTGGCAGGGCTGGGGCCTATAGTGTAAAGGCAGGGACGGGATATGAGCCAAATGCTTGAGACTAAGGACAAGCAATAACCCAAATGACTGAGATTCTGGAATTTAGGGGCAGTAAAGGATCATGGAGACTGAAATTAAAGAGAGGAAACAAGTTTGATGGCTGAGATTAGGGACATGAAAAGGACCTGTTTCCTGATTTTATTATTTGGAAAGAAATCCATTGCCCAGGTTGAAACCAGGTAACAAGTCCTCAAACTTTGGATTTTTTTTGGGCAATGAACAGGGTCGGAGTGGCATATTGGGCAATCAGGCAGTGCGAGAATGGCCTGTTTGACAGATCAGTTTGTGGGCGTGTTTTGTGGCAGTTTATGGGCCAGTTTAGTGATGTAGTGGGCTGATTTTGTGCGTGGGCTGGTGTTCTGAACATCTTTTTATAATGACTAGGATGTAACATCAGACAGCACTGTACAGACGACAATAATGTGCACTGAGCAGAAAGAGCAGTGCAGTCTCTGCAGCACCTATGTTATGGATAGAGCTGCGTCATGTAGTATCTAGTGTATCACAGTAAGTGTTACAGATACAAAACACTTCATATATCCTAAAAATCACATTTTTCGAATTCTAATAAGATGGTACAGTCACCGCTAAGAGCCGAAGAGGGCAGTAGAAATAGAAAAGTGGAACCAGGAGAGGGGATAAGATTGAGGGAATGAAGAAGCATGTTTAGGGCAGAAGAACTTTGGTGTGTTCAATCTTCAAAAAACCAAATATATGGTTTTCCATGCTAATACTATCAATTGCCCACACCCCCAATTGGATGGCAAGGCTTTAGAGAGAGTGCCCGTTTTTGATTATTTGGGGCTCACACTCAATGATAAGATGAACTGGGGACCACAAGTTAAGAAAGCTAACCTCAAATTGACTCAGTCTGCAGGTGGCATTTTAAAAATATATAAAAATTGCTCCCAGAAGGTGATAGGTCCACCAGCAGAAATATATAAAATACAGGCTAGGGGAGCCTCACTATACGGGGCAGAACTCTGGGGCTATTGTTCGGCAAATATGCTATCTATGACAGAGAATTTATTTTTAAGGCAATTGCTGAGCCTCCCCAAGAGTACTCCGTTAACACCACTTAGGATGGACCTGGGGATTGGTCCCATAGCAGATGTTGTTGCCTCTTGACCACTTTTATATTGGCGCCGTCTCTGGAGTATACCAGAGCTGGCCAACTATAGGGAGGAATTAAAGGATGTCATGTCCCTTTTGGGCGCGGGGAACCTACCTTGGCTAGCTTATATAAGGAATTCTTGCCAGGCATTGGGGAGGGCAGACATGTGGTTAACTCCTGAAGAGACTTGCCCCTCTATCCCCAAAAAGGTTCTACTCGCCTTCTACAGAGAACACAAATTGGCCAAACTATACCAGAGTACTAACTCCAGTAGTCTGACCTCAAACTTTTTAGAGGTCAAACAGCAATACAAGCTGGAGCTGGTATTGGACAGTATCCAACCACTGCTCGCGAAGAAACTGTTCTTACAATTTAGACATGGGGTGCTCCCGCTTCGAGCACTCACTAATAAATGGCAGGGAACGTCTAAACTAGACTGCCCTGGGTGTGATATAGTCGAAGAAACAGATCTTCACGCAGTCCTCTTTTGCCCCGCCTATAAAAGGCCAAGGTCTAAATGGGTCCTTCAGCTCTGCAGAAACCTGGGGATCAGACACCATACCGAGGCCTACAGACTTCTCAAACACAAAACAGATCCGTTAATCGTGTTCGCCACCTCCAGGTTCTTACTTTCGATGTGGTGCATCCGCAGAGGCATTTTAAAGAAAAGAACTCAGAAGACCCTTAATAGAATGCGTACCAAATAGGTGGTTATGCCATGGGGGAACATCCCTAGCCCGAATTCTGCCTTACAAATCTTCTCCCCCTCTGGGTTGCTTGTTTATCTACCTCTCTTTTAAAAATGTTTTATATATTTTTAATGTTTTTTAACGTGTTTTTTTTTATTATATTTTTTTTCCTTTTTAATATCCCCTCGGGCTATCAGTCAAAGCTGTTTTTATATATATAAATTGATGATAGTAATATTGCAATTGTTTGCAACATGATGTAAAACACTTATTTATTGCTGGGATGATCCTTGTACTATTCTTCTATTAAGTACTGATAAGGGGTGTCCAGTTACTGCTGGCTATTGTTGATTTCTAAACCCCGTACAAGTGATGATATTCTTAACATAACATTCATTATTTTTTGTTTTCCTAGTTGTACATATGTATTTGTAATATTTTATGTGCTTTTAGGGCTGTAAGGCCGAAATAAAGCTTTTTGACTGACTGACTGTTATCTTTTTGATACGGAAGGAACACAGTGACATTTATAACAGAATTTCCCTAATATATTACCACAAACATTCCTCACAGTGAGATCAAATTTGTGCAGTCTTCTACCCCTCACCGACCACTCAGTTAACATTTATTAAAACAATGGATGGCAAAGCCAATAGTCTCGCCTTTGGGACCTATTGGCTTTGTCAGATGTTTCTAGCCAAACTTTATGGCATGCATCGCTGGTGCTGTGAAGCATTGCTAGTTAAGGAGGGAAAAGAACCTATGACGCTGCTGGCTGCAAAGTTTTGTAGATGCGTGCACCACATGCGCCTACAAATGTTTTTTTATTATTATTTTAATGTACCGATCTGTGTTGGATTGGCACAGAAAAAGAAAAAAAAATCCTGAAAGTGTTTTTTTCTTGCAAAGTGGGTGGGGGAAGTAACACAGGAGTTGTGGAAGCAAAGGAGGTGGAAACAACAAAGGGCAGCAGAAGCAACATAGAGAGCGAAGGTGGGTGGAAGTAACACGTAGTGCGCGAGTGGGGAAAGTAACAGACGGTGTGAGTGGGGGAAGCAAATGACTTGGAGCGACAGCAACACGGAGTGTAGGTGAGGTGGGAAAGCAAAGCAAACAAGAGAGAGAGAAAGAGAGCAAAGTGGAGCTTTACCATACTTGCAAATAGACCTGATTGAGATGGGAAACTCTCGATTTTTTTAGCAAAAAATTGCTTTATTTTGGCTGTCTACCGCCTGATACTGCCTCCGCTTCAATAGAAGTCAAGTGGGGGGGGGGGGGGGGAATACATTCTCCTGATTATTTTTTATAAAATCTCCCACTTTTCTCTTTTAAAATGTTGCCATGAATGCTTTATGAATGGGGAACCACTTATATTGGTGTCCCGGCCTATCTTCTGTCCCAGTCCGACCTTGGTCATTAATGCATATTAATTAGGGTGACCAACCGTCCGTAAATTTCACCAACCGTTCGTTATTTTGGTATGATGTCTGTAAGGCGTCCGTAATTTGGGGTCCCCAAATTACGGACGCTTTACAGACATCATACTAAAATTAAATTGGGGAATTTCAGGAAGGTATGCTGTTCCCCTGCGAGAGGCCCCATGAGTTTAAAAGTTTCCAGTTGGGGCCTCTCACGCTTATCTTTTAATCTGTAGACTGAGGCTGCCTGCAGCAGCCCCTCCCGGACCTCAAAGTCTGTAGACTGGGCCATTGTCATTCTGAGACTGCAGACGATTATCACAAATAGAATGACAATGGGCCCTATTATAGTGACAGCGTGTGGTGTGCCTTCTCCTGCACAAATCTTGATTGCAGAAAGGGCTTGATGTCACTTTGCAAAGCTGTGCGCATACTGAAAAACTGTGAAATGCACCATTGTCTCAACCTTATATAAACTTATTTTGACTTGCACTTATTTTGGTTGTCTATTTACTTATATACTATTGTCCGACCTCCTCTGATATGTGTGTAAAACGTATGCTTTGTCCCAATTTTTTGTCCTGAATTTTGACCTTCTGTCCTGAATTTTTGTCCTAAATTTTGACCCTTTGTCCTGAATTTTTACACTGACCGCCCTGAATTTGTACCAATGCCTGTTGGTCACCCTAAAATTAATTATAAATTAGACGACTGTCAAAATTTCACTTCTAGTCGTTCCCATCACCTACCCAAATCCATCGTACCAATTCCACGTTCTCGCTTATTGCATCTCCCTGTGGCTTCTTCGCTTTTAGGGCGTCGCCCTCACCTCCGCACTTCCTGTTCTCGTCAGCCCAACAAGCCGTGTCTCCTCGGATTGGGCGATCCGCTGGGCCGCAGGCTTCTCTCCTGCCGGGTTTGCCTCTCGCGCGCCTTGCCCTTTTTACCCTCCACCCCCTGCGCGCGGCGCACGTGCTGTGGGCCCCGCTGCCAAGTGCTGACACCGAGAAAGATGTGCGGCGGCCTCATCAATCACGCGCACAGCCGGGCGCCAGCGCGCCAGGCAAACACAAGCAGTTTATGAAAAATAAACGTTGCAGGCCAAGCATTAAAAAATCTAATTTCCTTTCATCTGTTTTTTGGGGGAAGGATAACATCTGAAAAGTTCAGCTCGCACGTGCCGCAGTCACTTTGGTGTGAAAAATGAAGGCGTGGGTCCCAGAGGAGAAAAACTAATCTCATTATAATAAAATGATTAGGATGATAATATAATCAATTTAAATCGTTAACATTGTTAAAAAAAACTGTGTCTTCATTTCTTTTACCCCAGACAGTTAATTTGGCCCCGCTGGACCTGTTACCAATGAACCGCAGAGTACAGAGACTCCTAGGTACCAGCGCAGCAGGTGCTGAACCGACTAAAGTGCGATACCGGCCTCACAGACGACGAAATCCTATTATCTAGTGAACAGAACTGCTAGATTTCCATGAAAACAGAAGTTACTTAGTGAACTGACGGCTGCGATGCAAAAGTGAGGGGTGGGCTACCTGCAACTATAGAGCAATACATTAAGCAATCCCAAAATTCACACCCCGGCAGCCACAATTCAGCAGTTGAGTCTTTTGGGTGTGGTAGGCCTTGGATTAGGGTTCCAGGAGGACCAGATACTGGCCCCTTCTTCCCCTTGGTTCCTTACTCAGATGATGCTGTCCACGGCAATCACCTGTGGAATTGGTAGAGGGATGATTTGGGACAGAGTTAAAGTACATCCCTAATTTGTTTCTTTCTTGCTGGGGAGTTTTTATTGTTTTATGTCTTCATAACTATGGCTTTTATATATGGGCTGGTCATTTAGAGGAGGGGGAATAGCATGTTGATCTTATATTTGTGAGTTCCCTTATGGAAGTCTGTAAAGCAGAGGTCTTCAATCTGTGGGGCGCGACCCCCAGGGGGGCCGTGGAGTCCTGGGAAGGGGGTCGCGCATTTCCAGGCCTCACTTCTGCCTGGAATCTAAAACATGTGCTCTTCCTTGTGGAAACCGAAATGCTTCATTCCGGTGTTTAAAATGCTTCAGCTGAAGTTAAATGAGTCTCCTGTGCTGTGAAAGGAAGAGGCTGGGCAGATAGGTAAACAATCGTTCATGCCAGGTTGCCTGAATGAAATGCAATTGTGTGTTATGAGTTAATCTGCAAATATAAAGGGTGCTTGGGAGTGATTCTGGCCTTAATTGCTTTGTGATGGCAAAGATTTGGTTTTGTTTTGAGTGGTAGTAGGAAGAGTTAACAACTGGGCTGTGAAGTGCATGCTTTTAATCATAATTTACACAGTGGTTAGTACCCTTGAGGAGGTGTTAAAGGGACAGTCACGCAAAAAAAAATGCATCACTTATGCTCCGGTATTACTAAAATTTACATTTTTGGAAGCTCCATTTTATCCTAAAACTATTTGCAGTTTGTAGCAGTCTATCTTATAATGTGTGTAATGCAAAAATAAAATAATGACTTACACATTCACAGTGCTTCCTGTCATAGGCTGTGACCTTGTAGCACTAAAAATGCACGTCACTATTCTTCACTGCGCCAACCAAATTTAATTCTGTGGCTCTCTGGTTACACACAGACCTCTGCAGTGCATTAACTAATAAAGGTTTCATAATGTACTACAGTGCATTTTCCACTAACAACTTTAAAAAAATTATTTTTCATTTAAGCTACCCATTATTTTATATGTACCTATCTCATGGTGAAAGACCTAAAAAAACGTGCAAAATATTTTGGGGCTGATTTATGAGAGGCTTGCGCTGCCGGAGCGTCACTTTTTTTAAGCTCCGTTGGCACAAGTGTCTCAATCATATCTATGAGGCAACGAAAAGTCACCCTGCATGGCTTTACATGGCCTCATAGATATGGAGTAAGACAAAGCAGCGTAAGTCGCTGCCTTGCCTTAGTCTGTCAAGTAGGTGTTACATGGGCATTGTGGTGGGTGTTCCCACGCAACACCCATGGATTTTGACGCTGCCCCAGATTTACAAAACCATGTAAACCTGGAGGAGCGCCAAAACCTTACACCTCCCCCACAGCAGGCGTAATGAGGAGAAATGTTTTCATTTCTCCTCGTTTTTCCTCTTTCTATGTGTGTTGTATTCTGCAGCTCACATAGAAAGAGGAAAACCCTCTCCGGATTGTTTTGTGCTGTGCAGGAAGGTGCCCCTTCCTGCACAAAAACAATCCTGCCTACATTGGCGCTAGGCAGACATTTGTGCGTCAACGCAGGGGAAAGGACAGAAATGCACCATATTTCATAAATAAGGTGCATTCCTGCCCTTTCACATTGGCGTAGGCCAGCGCAGCAAGAAGACTTGCGGCGTTGACCTATGCCAATTCCTCATAAATGAGGCTCTTTGTTTTTAGCCACACCTTTGACAACGCTTCCACGCTCACTGACCTTTGGTGTGATAAACACTGTTTAATATTATTTCCCCACTGTAAAAATGATTTGCTATGGGAATTGGGGGCGTTTATGGTTGTCGATAGTAGTCAATGATGAGGAGTACCAAGTTCTAGAAATTTTTGTCAGGAGGGGGTCCTTACGCCTAAAAAACCTTGACAGGGGGGTCTCGGCATCAAAAAGTTTGAAGACCTCTGCTGTAAAGTGATGGAGGGTGGTAAGCATAGACCCATAAGCTCCCCTTAACTGCTGAGGCTTTTCCACCCCAGTGCCAAGTCTTTTTTTTTGGCTATTTGGGGTACTTTGTGCTCATGCTTCCATAACCTTTTTTCCCACAAAAGGTATCCATGTCAGATTTGTATCCTTTTTTTCAAACTTCACAAGGATCCCAAGGATACCCAGGGTTTGTGGATTCTCATGGAGGAGACCAAGAAAAATATACCTAAGTTTTGTTTTCTTTGGAAAGTGTCTATTTTTTTCCTTAAAATGGCATCAACAAAAGATTTGCTGTACTAAAATCAACACCGTCCCAGCTTTCAGGTACAAGTAGTACTAGTACTGAACATTTTTTAAAATATTTTTACCACAGTTTTGACATTTTAAGAAGAAGTAGCACATTTTCCCTATTTTTGGTGCTTTCAACCTACTTCAAATTTGTGGTAGAAAGAGGTGTGGAACTCATGGGTGATCAAAGAAAGCTATATTTACATTTCTAAAAAGTAGACAACTTTCTGAATTCAGCAAGGGTTAATTTGTGTAGATACCTCAAGGTTTTCCCAAATAAACTAACTGTTGAGATGAAAAAATAGTGAAAACGAGTACGAAAAAACAGCCATTTGTGACACCATTTTGATCTGTAACTTCATATTACGAAGGCCAATTTATAAAAAAACAGTATACTGTTACATCCTCTATACCTTTCTGGTCATGGGGATATATAGGGTTTGTAGATTCTCCAAGAACCCGAGGTACACAGAGCCAACAACTGAACTGCATCTTGCAATGGTTTTTCATTGTGTACCGTGTATAGAGCAAGTCATGTCATTAAACATAAACAACGAAAAATGGGTATGAAGGATACCTATGTATTTTTGACATGCACACAAGATACTGAGTTTAGGAGCAGTGGTTATTTGTACACTCCTGTATTTATGGGTATCCATACTAGCATACAATTAGAGGGCATTTTGCAAAATGTTTTCTTTCAGCACACTGGCTTACATTTGGAAGGCACAAATGCAAAGACATTGAATTAGTGATGACATATATTGTACTATTTTGTGTTTCTACATGTTTCCTGATAAAAATGGTACCTCACTTGTGTGGCTTGGCCTAGCGCCTGCCACACAAAACACCACAAAACTTGAACTGGAGGCATCATATTTTACTCAGCAGAATTCATGCTTTTTTACAACGTGGGTAGCTGCGGATTTTGGGCCATAGCTCAGCTCCACCCAGGAAAACCTACCATACCAAGACATTTCTGACTTGTGTGATTCTAAAGAGGTTTTTTTTTTACCCAGAAGCCCTTGCAGATCTCAAACTGTGGCTAAAACACACACGTTTTTCTAACATTTCTGTGGCAGAAAGTTTTAGAATCTGTGGGGAGAGATCAATTTCCTACCACCCAGTGTTCCCCTAAGTCTACAGATAAAAATGGTACCTCACTTGTGTGGGTGGGCCTAGTGCCCATGACAAGAAAAGGCCAAAAAGCAGTTTTGAAAGAGGTGAAAGAGAAACTTGTGATTGGTTGGAGTGACCAAGATAAAAGGAGTCGTAAAGATGAATTGAGAGGATTTTGGAAAGTCAAAGATGAATTGTGTGAAAATGACTCTTATTTTACGAGGAGAGAAAGTTATCCCATCCATAGGATTACGAGGGAAAATTATTAAGCAAAATAATCAGCTTAGTGACAAAAAAATTAGTTACATTCAAACATATCAATTTTTTTTGGTTTCTTCACGATTATCCCACAAGATGTTTTTTATTATTTAGCTTTATGTATCTTTATTCAAATAATATATGTTACTTGAAAAAAAGGGGAAATTGTATAGTGTTGTGTAGTATTTAGTATAGTGGGGGCTTTATGTGGAATGTGCATAGCGTATCATCCTAAGTTCTAGATTCTATGTATATAGGGTGGGTGATTAGAATGTTGGGATCATTCCTGGCTGGTTGTACTGTTGCGGCCAAATGAGGTGCTCTGGGGGTTGATAATAAAGAAGATTCCTACATGATTATCTACTCGTCTTCCTTATTTGATGATTGGAGATCACTACATGGGCCTAGTGTCCGTGACAAGAAAAGGCCCAAAACTCAACATGGACAGACCAGATGATTTTTTCACTCGAAAACCAACCCTTTTCTGCCTTGTTGGTGGCTGCGGAATTTGGGCCCTAGCTCAGTTGGCACCCAGGAAAATCTACCAAACCTGCACATTAGTAAAAAACTAGACACCTGGGGGTGTCCAGCATGGTAAGACTTGCGTGGCTCTGGGGGAACATTGGGTGGTAGGAATTTTGTGGATCCCTGCAGATTCCCGAAGTTTACGTCACAGAAATGCAGGGAAAATATGCGATTTTAGATTAAGTTTGAGATTAAGTTTGAGGTTTGCAGGGCATTGTCAATAAGAAACTGTTGTGGGATGCACGCAAGGCACACCACCCTCCCTGGGGAGTCTAATTTTCAGAAATGTTTGGGTCTGGTAGGTTTCCCTCAGTGGCCGTCCAGCAGTGGCGGCCGGCACCGATCAGGGGTGGTGAGGGAAGGAGAGAGGTGTAAAAAAAGATGGAAAAAAAACCTTACCTCCTCGCCACGTGTCTTCTCCGTCTTCTTGCCGACCAGCCCGAGTCAAAATACCAGCGCTACCCCTATTGCCAATTTCTCTATGTTTTGTTTGGGCCTTTTGTGTTGCGGGTGAAAGGGTCAGCCACACACGTGGTATACTATTTTTATCTGGAAAAGTGGGGGAACGCTGGGTGGTAGGAAATTTGTGACTCCCCAAAAATTCTGTAACTTTGCTTCACAGAAATGTGAGGAAATTGCATGATTTTAGGCAATGTTTGATGTTTGGAGGGCATTGTTGGTAAGAAAACATTATGGGATCCATGCAAGGCAGACCACCCAGGAGTCCACATGGCATCTAGTTTTCAAAATGGCTGGGTTTACTTGGTTTCCCTGGGTGGCAGAGCACAGCACCGAATAGTGCAACCATTCACCATGGCAAGTAGGTGAAAATTTGGATTTACTCCTACTCTGCCACTCCATATGTCAACACTACGGCCAAAAGAAACAGCATTTCCTCTTGCTTGCCATTGGAATGGGGCTCTGGGCCTCAGGTGGGCACAAAAGGCTGCTGGGGTTTTAGGGCTGAAGGATAGGCCCAACACCAGGCTGGTTCTCCCACACACCATATTCTTTCTACAGCAATAAAATACATCCCTATTGTCTAGTGGGCTTTCTACCCCCTGGAGGGCAGAATAGGGTGAACACCCATATCCATCCCAGGGAGGGGGGCAGAAAGGCTAATGGTGCCTTAGGCAGGGGGAGCCCAGGCTCATGCCATTGTGGCTGTTCCACTCCAAGAAATACTGATAAGTAATCCCTGGTGCCTTGTAGGCTTTCTACACCCTGGAGGGGAGGACAGACTGGGAGTACACACCCCCATTTACCATCCGGGATGGGCAGACAGATTAATGGGGCCAGGGGCGGGGGAACACAGGCCAATGCCCAAAGTGGCTGCTCCCCCCCCCCCCAAAAAAAACAATAGAAAAATACCTTGTGTATAGTGTTTCTGCCCCTGTGGGTGCAGATTGGGGGTGAACAACCCGGGGGGCAGAAAAATGAATGGGGCACGGGGAGCAAAGGGCCCATGCCCGGTTGGCGGGGGGTCATTCCAGGCCCATAACAAAATTCCAACCAAAATATTCCTGGTGTCTAGTGGGCTTTCTGACTCCTGGTGGGCAAATTGTGAGAGAACACCCCCATCCACCCACAGAGAGGTTAAGAAAGACTAATGGGACCTAGATTGGGGAGCACAGGCCCATGTCCAGGGGGGCCGCTCCCTCCCCAAAAAACACAACAATTTAAAAAATCCCTGGTGTCTAGTGGGCTTTGTGCCCCCTCCGTCGGCTGATTGGGGTGAAGACCTCCATCTGCCCCCAAGGTGAGCAGGAAGACTAATGGGCCCAGGGCGGGACTGATTCCCCCCTAAAAAAATACTTATCCCTAAAAAAAAGCCTGGCGTCTAGTGGGCTTTCTGCCCCCCCTGGGGGACAGATTGGGGGTGAACACCCCCCATCTACCCCCAGGAGGGGCAAAAAGAGTTATGGGGCCTTAGCACAGGTCCATCCCCGGGGGGGGGGTCATAGGAGGGGCACTCCTTCCACACAATAACTAATCCTGGTGTCTAGTTGGTGGATCCCTGCTTGCAGACTGGCTTCCTACGGTGATCCCCCAAGCAGGGATCCACTAGGGTGAGATATCATTGGAAAAGGGAGATTCTCCCCTTTCCAATGATACCTTTCTCATACAAATGGGGGCTGAGATGTGCCTTTGAGCACCAAGTGAGCAAGAGTGAAATGAGCCCAGTGGCGTAGCAAGGGGGGGGCAAGGGAGGGCGGTTTGACCCGGGCAGCA
Organism: Calotriton arnoldi; assembly: GCA_963921515.1. Classification (NCBI taxonomy): domain Eukaryota; kingdom Metazoa; phylum Chordata; class Amphibia; order Caudata; family Salamandridae; genus Calotriton; species Calotriton arnoldi. Next base: position 4,627,742 of record CAWUFW010000262.1, read on the forward strand.
CGAGTTTTGGGAGCGGCGTCTCTATGTAGCTGCCGTTGCAGGCGGCATTTGCAGCTGAATCTTGCCAGCACCCCCCCCACCCCCCCCCCCACGGCAAATGCAGGGACCGCCAAGGGCGGCCATAGGGCTAGCTACGCCACTGAACAAGCCGCTCAATTCACTTCCACTTTCAATGGAAATGACGTCAGCGTGCCATGCGTACTAATCAACATTTCAACAAAAGACTCAGGTTTGTGGGGACTCTGTTCCCCAGCAGCCCGACTTCAAAAATGCAAAAAGAATGCTGCCTGGTGCATTTACAGCCCTCCTCAGCGTTGGCCAATATCTGACAGATGCACTGGGGAGGGAGTGCAGGCGCTGGACACTGCCCACACTTAAAATGTTAAAACAGTCTTTGCCACACTACACGGTAGTCACTGATCACACCGTTCCGCCCAAGGTTGGTGGGTTATGTTGAGCCACTTATCCTTCCAATTGGAATGTCTTAGACTTTTTGGATGCGCTAGCCTTAAGCTATTCGGAGTTTCAAGTGTGGAATACAGCAAGGATGTCATCAGGATGTAGGTAGGAATGCACTTTCATTCTGAAGAGGTAACCTGCGGCTTCCATTAAACGGTCTTTGCCCTAGCCCAGTGATATCTTATATAATCAGAGATATCTGATCCAGGACTTCCAAACCAGGAATTACATGCCCATCAAGGTGGCGGTTCTCACTGACTGCAGCAGTCATTCTAAAATTATTTTCAAAACCCCCCCAGTCATTAGTAAACTTAGGTTACAGGTTGGTGGGGCTCATTGGAGCCCTTTGAAGCATGTTTGGGTACGCTGCCTTTTTGGAACCTATGATCCAACGTGTTACTTGAGCATTTTTTGAACTGCTGAAGCATATATTTAACCATTCAGATTAATGTGTGACCAGTTACATCTCACACACCGAGTTCCTTCCTGTAGCTAGAATGACATGTATTATTACCCAATAGAGTTCATTTTGTCAACTTCAGAAAAGAGGTATGGCTAAAGCGGCTATGTCTGGATTCAAAACTCATTTTCTAGTTCCAAGCAAATCTATGGAACTGGTTACATGACGCTCTATTTTAATAATGTGAGATGCTTGTATTTTTTGAAAATGCTAATAAACAAAATAAAAAAAATAAAAAATTATGGAACTGGTACTCAACTGACTGAGCTATCTTAAAAGTAGAATGTGCACCCTAGTTTATCATTTTGGGCAAGATAGAGATTGGTGTGGACTAGATTTCGTCAAAGGTAAGCTATGTTAGTCTTGCTTACAGGGTGAGGTCCCGGGCCTTTATATTCATAGCCCTCCTAAAGGAGAGCCTGCTATATTAAATCAAACACAAGGAGATGATGGATGGAGAGCTGAAACTTTTCAGACACTCACCCCCAGTCACAGATCTGGGTTGAATCCATCATCACTCTCTAGCTCACTTTGCCACCCCAGTTCAGACACAGCTATATGCAAATCAGTCTTGACCCTGTGCCTCATGGGAACAGTCCAGACCGAACTGCCAAGCCATGTCTTCCCTGGACCGGAAATAAGCATCCTGGGACCGGTTTCGGGGTAACACCCCTCATCAGCCAGGCTAGCTTGAATCCAGTGGCAAAGTGAGCAAGGGACCCACGTCTGGGCATACCCTGCCAACTTAGGGTAAAGAAAGTAAACACAAGGAGATGATGGACAGAGCGCTGAAACGGTTCAGACACTCACTCCATGTAACAGATCTGGGTTGAATCCATCATAATTCTTTAGCTCACTTCGCCACCCGAGTTCAGACACAGCTATATGCAAATCAGTTTTGACCCTGTGCCTCATTGGAACATTCCAGACCGAACTGCCAAGCCATGTCTTCCCTGGACCGGAAATAAGCATCCTGGGACAGGTTTCAGGGTAACACCCCTCATCAGCCAGGCTAGCTTGAATCAAGAGGCAAAGTGAGCAAGGGACCCACGTCTGGGCATACCCTGCCAACTTAGGGCGAACAAAGCAAACACAAGGAGATGATGGACGGAGCGCTGAAACTTTTCAGACACTTACCCCCTGTAACAGATCTGGGATGAATCCATCATCATTCTTTAGCTCACTTCGCCACCCAAGTTCAGACACAGCTATATGCAAATCAGTCTTGACCCTGTGCCTCATGGGAACAGTCCAGACCGAAGTGCCAAGTCATGTCTTCCCTGGACCGGAACTAAGCATCCTGGGACCGGTTTCGGGGTAACACCCCTCATCAGCCAGGCTAGCTTGAATCCAGTGGCAAAGTGAGCAAGGGACCCACATCTGGGCATACCCTGCCAACTTAGGGCGAACAAAGCAAACACAAGGAGATGATGGACGGAGCGCTGAAACTTTTCAGACACTCAACCCCAGTCACAGATCTGGGTTGAATCCATCATCATTCTTTAGCTCATTTTGCCACCCCAGTTCAGACACAGCTATATGCAAATCAGTCTTGGCCCTCTGCCTCATGGGGACAGTCAAGACCGAACTGCCAAGCCATGTCTTCCCTGGACCGGAAATAAGCATCCTGGGACCGGTTTCGGGGTAACACCCCTCATCAGCCAGGCTAGCTTGAATCCAGTGGAAAAGTGAGCAAGGGACCCACATCTGGGCATACCCTGCCAACTTAGGGCGAACAAAGCAAACACAAGGAGATGATGGACGGAGCGCTGAAACTTTTCAGACACTCAACCCCAGTCACAGATCTGGGTTGAATCCATCATCATTCTTTAGCTCACTTCGCCACCCCAGTTCAGACACAGCTATATGCAAATCAGTCTTGACCCTGTGCCTCATGGGAACAGTCCAGACCAAACTGCCAAGCCATGTCTTCCCTGGACCAGAAATAAGCATCCTTGGACCGGTTTCGGGGTAACACCCCTCATCAGCCAGGCTAGCTTGAATCCAGTGGCAAAGTGAGCAAGGGACCCACATCTGGGCATACCCTGCCAACTTAGGGCGAACAAAGCAAACACAAGGAGATGATGGACGGAGCGCTGAAACTTTTCAGACACTCACCCCCAGTCACAGATCTGGGTTGAATCCATCATCATTCTTTAGCTCACTTCGGCACCCCAGGTCAGACACAGCTATATGCAAATCAGTTTTGACCCTGTGCCTCATGGGAACAGTCCAGACCGAACTGCCAAGCCATGTCTTTCCTGGACTGGAAATAAGCATCCTGGGACAGGTTTCGGGGTAACACCCCTGATCAGCCAGGCTAGCTTGAATCCAGTGGCAAAGTGAGCAAGGGACGACGTCTGGGCATACCCTGCCAACTTAGGGTGAACAAAGCAAACACAAGGAGATGATGGACGAAGCGCTGAAACTTTTCAGACACTCACCCCCAGTCACAGATCTGGGTTGAATCCATCATGATTCTTTAGCTCACTTTGCCACCCCAGTTCAGACACAGCTATATGCAAATCAGTCTTGACCCTGTGCCTCATGGGAACAGTCAAGACCGAACTGCCAAGCCATGTCTTCCCTGGTTTCGGGGTAACACCCCTCATCAGCCAGGCTAACTTGAATCCAGTGACCAAGTGAGCAAGGGACCCACTTCTGGGCATACCCTGCCAACTTAGGGCGAACAAAGCAAATACAAGGAGATGATGGACAGAGCGCTGATACTTTTCAGACACTCACCCCCAGTCACAGATCTGGGTTGAATCCATCATGATTCTTTAGCTCACTTTGCCACCCCAGTTCAGACACAGCTATATGCAAATCAGTCTTGACCCTGTGCCTCATGGGAACAGTCCAGACCGAACTGCCAAGCCATGACGTACCTGGACCTGAAATAAGCATCCTGGGACCGGTGTTGGGGTAACACCCCATATCAGCCAGGCTAGCTTGAATCCAGTGGCAAAGTGAGCAAGGTACCCACACCTGGGCATACCCTGCCAACTTAGGGCGAAGAAAGCAAACACAAGGAGATGATGGACAGAGCGCTGAAACTTTTCAGACACTCACCCCCAGTCACAGATCTGGGTTGAATCCATCATCATTCTTTAGCTCACTTAGCCACCCCAGTTCAGACTCAGCTATTTGCAAATCTGCCTTGACCCTGTGGCTCATGGGAACAGTCCAGACTGAACTGCCAAGCCATGTCTTCCCTGGACCGGAAAGAAGCATCCTGGGACAGATTTCGGGGTAACACCCCTCATCAGCCAGGCTAGCTTGAATCCAGTGGCAAAGTGAGCAAGGGACACACGTCTGGACATACCCTGCCAACTTAGGGCGAACAAAGCAAACACAAGGAGATGATGGTCGGAGCTCTGAAACTTTTCAGACACTCACACCCAGTCACAGATCTGGGTTGAATCCATCATCATTCTTTAGCTCACTTCGCCACCCCAGTTCAGACACAGCTATATGCAAATCAGTCTTGACCCTGTGCCTCATGGGAACAGGCCAGACCGAACTGCCAAGCCATGTCTTCCCTGGACCGGAAATAAGCATCCTGGGACCCGTTTCGGGGTAACACCCCTCATCAGCCAGGCTAGCTTGAATCCAGTGGCAAAGTGAGCAAGGGACACACGTCTGGGCATACCCTGCCAACTTATGGCGAATAAAGCAAACACAAGGAGATGATGGTCGGAGCTCTGAAACTTTTCAGACACTCACACCCAGTCACAGATCTGGGTTGAATCCATCATCATTCTTTAGCTCACTTCGCCACCCCAGTTCAGACACAGCTATATGCAAATCAGTATTGACCCTGTGCCTCATGGGAACAGTCCAGACCGAACTGCCAAGCCATGTCTTCCCTGGACCGGAAATAAGCATCCTGGGACCGGTTTCGGAGTAACACCCCTCATCAGCCAGGCTAGCTTGAATCCAGTGACAAAGTGAGCAAGGGACCCACGTCTGGGCATACCCTGCCAACTTAGGGCGAACAAAGCAAACACAAGGAGATGATGGACAGAGCGCTGATACTTTTCAGACACTCACCCCCAGTCACAGATCTGGGTTGAATCCATCATCATTCTTTAGCTCACTTTCGCCACCCCAGGTCAGACACAGCCATATGTAAATCATAAGGAGGGAGCTTGCACAAGCCCATTTCTCCTGTTTGCGCCGCCTAAAACAGAACCAACTACTAATCATGAAAGTGGGGAGAGAATGTGACGTAATAGCCAGAGCTGCCGACTTCGGGGCTGAGAGACCCGGGTTTAAGTCTCGACGTCAGCTCAACATCCTGAGATTCTGGGCACATCACTTAACCTCCTTGTGCCTACCATAAATGAATATTTATTTAACAGGTGCTGTTGAAAACCGCCAGTGTTAATGATTAAGTGCCAGTACTGAGCACCGGAAACGAGTGGCTCAGATTAAGCACAGATGACACAGACTCAACATCATCTACTACGCCGACCACACCCAGCTCATCCTTTCACTGTCCGAAGACCCTCCACCACCAAAGCCCACTTCCACAGATGCATGATGAACGTTGCCGACTGGATGAAGGGCAACTGTCTCAAACTCAACTTGGACAAGACGGAAGTCCTGATCTTTGGGAACAACAGCTCGCCATGTAACGACGTATGGTGGCCCGCAGAACTCGGCCCACGCCACGACCCGCAGACCACCCATGCAACCTTGGCATCATGCTGGATAGCAATCTATTCATGAAGAAACAAGGCAACGCAGCCTCATTAGCCTGATTCCACACCATTCGCATGCTCCACAAGATCTTCAGGTGGCCCCTAGTCAACACCAGAAGGATCGTCACGCAGGCCTTCATCACCACCAGACTGGACTACGGAAATCCACTCTACATAGGAATCACTGCACACCTCCTGAAGAGACTCCAAACAATACAAAACTCAGCTGCAAGACTCATTCTCGACCTACGCAAAAGGACCTACGTCACACCCCATCTCAAGAAACTACACTGGCTCCCGATTCATAAGAGATGTCAGTTCAAGGTGCTGTCTCACACTTACAAGGCCTTACACAATGAAGGACCAGCATACATCCCACGGATCCACCAAACCAACTGCAGAGGATGCTCCTTCTTGCACTTGGCAGTCAAGGCATGGAACAACCGCACCCTGCACCTCAGGACCGCACAGTCGCTCCATCAATTCAGGAAAGAACTAAAGACCTGGATGTTTGAATGATCAAACCACCACGCAGCAGCCACCATCTCCAGTGACTCGAGACCCTCACGGGTGATTTGCTGCACTTAATTAATGTTGATTGATGGGTCTGCTCAGTCTATTGTTTGGTATTGACTCAGATCGCTTAGTGAGAGAAGTGATCTGAGTTCTATCCTGTCTGAGATGTTTATAGTGTGCTCCGTGTTGATTTAATCACACTAGGGTTTGTGGTGGCCACCCACAGGGCTGCTCTGTTGTGAGCCATCATCGCCAATTATAAGGTTTTTGATTAGATGAGATTAGAGTTTCTGCTGTGCAAGGGGAGGAAGTTCCTAGGATAGGCTTGACCTTTTGTCGATTCATGATTACTGCTTCAGAAAGAGATTGATGGGAGCCAAGTACAGAAACCTCACACTTCATTGTGCCTGTGTTGAGTTCGCTCCAGTCTGGAGACAGTCCTAGTGGTACCTGATCTGAGAGGCATCCCTTTATACAACGGCTGTGTGTGGAAAACAGCCTTAGAAAGAGAGCCACCCCAAATTGGTCTGAAGTATGAGACAGTGGATCCACACCCTGATCTAGAAGTTAGTGGCCCAAACCACAACAATTTGTTCCAGCTTCAAGTCCTTTAAGATCAAGGAAAGGCATGCTCAGCAGAGTGCTCGAAGGACTTCTCTGTAGACAGGGCAGGTGTCTGTCTTACAGCTAGTCTAAAGGCGAGGGACATCACCTGAAGTTTGCACTTTAGATGAAGTAGATGAGTGTCTGCCTAAGGGCCAGGAAGCCTGCCTGCTGAAAAATGGAAAGAGCCCACCTAGGTCTGCAGGAGGAGAGCCAGTTCATGAGAAGCGCAGGGTGCCCCAGATGTTGTGAGACATCCAGAGAAAACTGACTACCGGAGAGTTAGCTAGAAACTATCTAAGCTGCAGAGGGGGACCCTGGTCTTTTGAACTTGGTTCCTGTCGGGAACTGCTTTAACCAACTGATTGTTTCAATCCATTGCTGACAACACTGCCCCAAATGGGGCAACAACTGTGCATTCCAACCCTCTAGGAGCTGCATGTGCCATGTTAATGATATCTGCCCAGGGCTGCAACTACCTGTACTGGCCTGGTGGGGTCTACACCTGCCATGTGGGCGATGTCCACTCGCCTAGGGCTGCATCTGCCCTAGTGACTGGCACAACCTGATCGAGCGCTCAGGCCTACCTCACAGTTGCATGGAGCTGCAGCAGCCTGAGCCACATCTAAGCTCCATATGCCAGAGACGCTTCTCCATGGAGTCCGAGTTGGGGGGCTGCGTGCACAGAGACGCTTACTGCACATGGATTAAGGTGCGGCCCCTGAGTCTGTCCCCGCTCACCACGTGCCCACAGGAAGGAACACAAGACTGCTGGTTACACTTTGGTGGGAGTACCATGAACTACTGCTTTACCCGCCACACCGCCAGTGGTATGGTCCTTGAAACAAGGTGAACTGAGTGCATGTTGGACTTGTGGGGGCTTTTGAGATTACACCTGTAACTGATCAGTCTTTTGTTATACAACTGGGGAAGCAGCCACCTAGGAGTCACCTTGGGAGGGTGTAGCATGGGTGTAGCACCACAAGTGACAAGTGAGTCACTGACCAGGGTCACTGGCTTGTGTTCCAAGTTGAATTGTATAGTACTTAAGAGTGATGTACGATTAAAAAAGTAATTTTCCTAAAAGACAAGTACTGGTCTGGGCATTGAAAATATTTTGTCTGTTGGTTGATTGAGTTCTGAGCTTGTGCACCCCACACTACCTACCTGAGGAGCTGCCCTAACAGTCAAGTGTAGATAGAGGTAGTGTTTGGCCCATTTTGCAAAGCAAAGTAGGATGGGCCCCAGGACACCAATGACAAACAACCTCAAGCAACATGGTTTGGACCCAGTAGCCCCAGTAGTCTGCTCTGGACCTCCCTCTGACAGGGTCTGACAGATAATGCAGCCTGACACGCACTGTCAGCCTTCATGGGGCAGCACCTGCAACCTGTGTTGCACCAGTTCAATGAAAGTACACGCCACAGAGGTGCTGCATTTGAGGCCAGTGAAGTATGGGAATGGACTCTAGCACAGTAGTTTGGTCCCTGTGCAACAGACACATTCTGTATCTGTTGCTGGGATGTCTTCACGTCAGGAGGAGTGGTCTGCAGGAGATTCACATTATCAGAGACGCCAAAAGCTCTATTTTTCCACTATGGTGAGCTTATTCAAACTCTATTGGTGCTTTCAATGGACTCATCTGCTATTTAGCAAGCCCTGCTGTTGTAAATAAGTGTATATGAGCTTGAAAGTCAAACTTGGCATGCATGAGCTTTCATTGCCTATAACGAAAACCATAATAATGAAACCGGAATGTTTATTCTAAAAACAAAAGAGAGTTGCTTCTTTCAAAAACAGAACCAAACATAAAACCCATATCTGCTAAATTGATCCATGACGTGTTAATGTGTTACACATTCAGCAAGTTCTGGATATGTATCTAGAAATGTTTTGCTTTATGGAATTCACAATTTTGTTTTTTTCCCATTATAAGTGTATGTTTACAAATCCCAGCATGCAAAGTGTTGTTAGATTAAAAACCCCGGCTGACTAAATTTATCACTTGGCAAATATTCACTTAAGAGCTAAAAAAAATCACATATTTTGTGTGAGTCCACACATTGCTTCACATTTTTTATTAAAACATTTGTTGTTTTTTTAATGTTTGTTGGCTCCTCCAGCTAGAATACAAGCAGCCACGGTGCAGTCAAACCCCTATCCCTCACAGAACATATACCCGGCTTGTGGAACAATGAATGCTTCCCTCCTTCACAAAACAAATACAGACAAGGCAGCCACAGTTCAAGCTACCGTTCCCCCTAGAAAAGGTAGAGAATGGTAAGAGTAGTGCAAGCTTCCATCTCTCACTAAATAGTGCAAGCTTCATCTCTTACTGAAGCTCAGGGACAAGTAGGTTACACACAGATCTCTCTAGAAAGTGCGTAATGCACTGAGCTGGGTGCATGCCAGGTTGTATAAATGAATGAAGGTGTGAGCAGTGCTTCCACTCATTCAGTTTATATTCCCTCTCAGTATACTCCTGTTTTCACACCTACCTAAAGGAAAATAGAGTGACTCGAAAGAACAGAATGTGACGCATAGCAGGAACCCATCTGCACATTATATGCTTTTTAGGTCTAGCCTGGGCAGCGCATACGCTGCTCTGCGAGCCATGCTGTATTGGAGTATGTACTTGAAGCCCCGCCCACTCAGCGCCCATATTTGTCAATGGCTTGTTTAATGTAGGCCACAGGCTTAAATAGTGGCACACGTGCAGGGCAAGATAGCGGGCGGAGCTGTGTAGCTGTCATACTACTGGAATTTCAGTGCTTGAGGCAAACCACAAAATAGGTGCCTTGGGTGAACTCTTGATGTCTCAGTAGTGAAGGAGCAGTGTATGATGCAGGGCAGGATATATCTTTATCATGGGAGCCCTACATGTGTCTCAGTGCATGCCATAAATGATAATGGAGGGCACAGCTCTGTGGACGTCTCTGTAGCGAGCAAGTGGTACATGGTGCAGGTCAGTACAGAGGTGCATTGTGAAAGACACATGAATATTTCAGTACGGAGATATTAGCCAAATCAGAGTGGTATTGCGTAGTTCTGGAGATGTCTCAGTACTGGGTTACCAAAGGTTACAGATGTGCATTATATATTTAATGAAAGAGTTTTGTAAAGCGAATACATGTCACAAAATGGCCACTTCAGAGCACTATGAAGGTAAGAAAAAGCAAGAAATGAACAGGCGGATTAGAACTAAAAGAATCAATGCTGTGAGGCAGAAAGACTAGAGATGGTACAGACATACATGCCTATAGACCCAATACAGGAGGTTTTTAATTTTGGGTAACTGGATAGGAACCAGGGACAGCTGGTATTAAGGGACAATACCCCACTAACAATAAACAAATAAAAAATGGCTGGAAAAGTGAACATAGCTCGCATGGGCCGCCTGGGCGAGAGATTACTCGCCCTGGAGGCACAAGGCAGTGTTGTGTCGTCAGGGTGGTGGGCGTGGCATTTTTCAATGCATTGTACTTGCTTCATTCTGGGCGTTCAAGGCCTACGATCTTGGGCGTGGTTCACTTAGCGCCAGATACAAAAAAGGCAGGGTTGACTAGGTGTCGGCAAACACGCGTGCCCCTCCCCAACCCCATGTTGGTATGCTTTTGTTTCAAAGAGGACGGGCTGGATGAGGGGCCTGTAGTGTATTTGGCAGTTGATAAACGTGAGGGAAGAAGTAACGCGTAAGGCCCATATTGTTCTGCGCAGAGTGCAGCTTTATCTGGGGCACTGGGGGGTCGGCCGACCGTCAGGGAGGCTCGTACCCCTGGGGTTTTTGGGCCGGGTGGTGCGGTCCGGGCCCAATTGGGCTCTTTTTGGGCTCCATTTGGGCTTCGGGCGGGGGTACTAAACCGACCATTTCAGGAGCTGTGTCACCATTTTGGAAGGTGACACGGCAGCCGTTTTCCCAGCGCAGGGAAAGGGTTTTTTGTTAGGTAGGCAAGTAGTAGGGAGGCAGTCCGCATCCGTTTTTTGTACCGGCGGAATGTCAACTACCGACGCGAGAGTCCAGGAAGCCATGAGGCTCCTGGCGGAGGCCGGCCCCATGGACCTCGTCCAAGGCCATGAACAGAAACCATCCCGGCCGCAGCGTGGCGTGGCTGCGGCCATACTGGTGTGTTCCCCGCCGCGGAGCGGATTACGCAAATAGACTGTGGAGGTACGTGGCGGGGGCTGCAGAGCGAAGGCGGCGGGGAAAAAGGGGGAGGAGCGCCACGACGCGCCCACCCCTGGCTTTTATGCAAGGGAAGGGAGGGGCGGTGCGCGCACGTATGCGCGATGAGGGCCCCGCGGCGGACTCGGCCGCGGGTGCCACAAAGAAGCTTAAATCTTCCTGGGCGCCTGGGGGGCAAGGGCCATTGGGGGGCACTTCTGATTTGTTGGGCCAGAGGGGGTCTGTGGGAGAGGCCCCCGGTGCCACAAAGAAGCATAAATCTTCCTGGGCGCCTGGGGGGCATGGGCCATTGGGGGGCACTTCTGATTTGTTGGGCCAGAGGGGGTTTGTGGGGGAGGCCCCCAGGGATACTCAAGTGGAGACTGCTGCAGGGGCTGGGGAGGGGGTGGGGGGTTCGGGGTAAGAAAAGGAGGCTGAGTAGGCAGGGGGTTGCCAGGGAGAGGGAGGCTGGGGAGCCCCAGGCAGTTAATGAGGAGGAGGGGGGGATGGGGAAAAGGGACGAGGCGGTTGCGGCGCTGGACATTAGAGGGTGGTTAGACAGGGCCCCCTGGGGGGTGAGGGATAAGTGGTCGGCGGAGGGGGGATGGGCGCAAGTGACTCCGGGGGGGCGGAGGAGGGCCTGGGGGGGGAGGTGTGACAGGGACAAAGGTGTCCAGCCTGGCAGGACGAAGACTAGCTTCACTGCTAGAATGGAGCGAGGGGGAGGAGGAGGGGCCCGGGGGGAGGGGGGAGAGATCCCCGCCGGCACGGGCATACGGGCGGAAGGGGGGGCGGGCCTGGCAAAAAGGGGGGACACTCGGCGGGTCCAGGCAGGGGGGGTCGGTCAGCCGGGGGGGTTGGGGGGCGTAGGGGGGTTCACTCAGGCACCCACTGGTGTTCCGAGTATGGGGGGGTATTGGAAGTGGTGCCCGGACCAGGGGCGGGCAGGGACAGATATGGACACTAACCACGGCCTGCCGGACCTTCCATTTGCTTTGCAGGATCAACGAGTGCGGGACGCGCATACCTCGGGTGAGTCGCATGCGGCTCCTCGATACCGGGAGGAAGTGAAGACAGGGTCCAGGGCGGCCAGCTGGAACACGGCGAGGGACTATGGTGGCAAGGATGAGTGGAGGTCTGAGAGGGTCACGTCTGGGCGACAGCCCAGTTGGGCAGAGGTGCCAACTAGGGCTGCGGTGACCGAGTTTGGGCCAAAAAGGAAAGTGGAGGCGGAGGGGCAGCGGGAGCCCCCGCCGATTACAGTGAGCACTATAGAGAAATTCATACAAGAGGCAAGGCTCGGGGAACAAAGTGTGCACGAAGAGGGGGAATGGGAGGACATCCCACTAGACTATGAGGAGGATAGTCTGGACGAGGGGGAAATAGTCGACAAGGAACGGGGGGAACAAGTAATTTTGTGCCTAGTGTGTTACAGGATGCGGGACAGGAGGCGGAGTTTCCGGTTCAGCCTCGGACGGCTCAGCCCTCTGCACAACTGGTTAGGCTGTTGGACCCAGTGAGGACACCGACCTTGACGCCAGGTAAGAAAGGGGGGGGCGGGGTAGGGCGGATAGCCCAAGGCGGAGGGTGTCCACAGGGACGGATGCCAGAGGGGACGAAGGTGACAGAGGGATCAAATTATGCAAAGGACGATACGTTCGGGACACGGGGGTGGTACAGACAGACAGCCGACGGGAAAGGGGGTAGAAAAGGACACAGAAGGGGGGGTGTCAGGCGACAGGTTGCAGAAGGACTCAGCAGAGACAAAGGGCTCAGGGGAGGACAAGAGCGATGGGGGGACTGGTCAATCGACAGAGGGAAAAGACAGTAAGGAGGTTAGATTGCCGAAAATGCCGTACATGGGCGTGACAAAACCATTGGGGGCACACCTCATGTTAGCTACGAAAGAAAAAATTTGGAAGGGAGAGTATGTAGACATGTTGAAGCTCCTACATAGGGAATTGGGATCTGTTAGAAATGGGAGTCTCTGGTTGGCCAGGGCTTGCACCTCTGTCCAAGTAGGGACCCTTCTTCCTAGTCAGGATAAGGGAGTTACACTCCTAAAATAACCCCTGCTCACCCCCTTGGTAGCTTGGCACGAGCAGTCAGGCTTATTCTAGAGGCAGTGTGTAAAGCATTTGCCCATAACCAACAGTAATATAGTGTAAGCACTACAAAAGGACACCACACCAGTTTAGAAAAATAACCAATATTTTTATATACTCAAGACAAGACCAAATACGATAGAAATCCACAATACAAATACTTTAAAAATGAATACGTTGCAAGATAACTTCTTCTTTGCAGAAATCGTGAAAAACAAAGTTTGTGCGAGTCGGTAGCTCCGTCCGAGTCTACCGCGATGCTGAAAACAAACAAAGTCCAACAGTTCCAGCCGACCGCGTCGATACGGGCCGGCAGAGTCGTGCACAGACTTGGTCACAGTACCTTTCTCGTTGTGGCTGGTACGGAGTGTACGAGCCGGTAGGCGTTCGTCGCGGTTGCGGTGCAAGACGGAGCGATGCAAGGTGCGGTGTCCTCTCGATGCGGTGCAGGCAGCGGCTCGATGACAGTCGTGCAGACGGAGTCGGTGAGACCAAGGCGGGCGATGCAGGGTGAGATGGTGCTCGATGCGGTGCTGGCAGGTTGCGATGCAGGCGACCAAGCCGGAGTGCGGGAGCTGACGTCGGACAGCGGTGCGAGTCGGAGCGGTGCGTCGCGAAGCGTGCGAGCGGTGCCCCAACTGCGATGCGGTCACGATGGTTGAGCCAGATGCAGAGACAGCGTCGGTCTGGTCCGGCCGGTACAGTGAAGCGATGCGATGCGAACTGCGGTGCCCACAGGTCACGATGCAAGCAGCGGCTCGATGGCGATGGCGTCGGACGTCGTCGTCGGTGAGACCAGGGTTGCGGTGCGAAGCGTGGCGATGCGGTCTGCGGTGCAAACAGGACACCGGGCCAGCGATGGAGTCGGTTGACGGAGTCGGTTGCGGTTCCCTTCCTCTGTGGCAACTGAAACAGCGGTTCCAGAAGCGGTACCCAGAGAGTTGTGAAGTCTTTGCAGTCCCTGAGACTTCTTAACAGGAGGCCAGCTCGGTTTCAGGCCCTTGGAGATTCTCAGCACAAAGAGTAGAAAGTTCAGTCCAGTCCTTTCACTGCCCAAGACAGAAGCAGCAACTGCAGGCCAACCCAACAAGGCAATAACTCAGCAAAGGGGCAGTACTCCTCCTAGCAGCTCTCCAGCTCTTCTTCTTGGCAGGTTCCTTGATTCCAGCGAGATCTAAATTCATGGGGTCAGGGCCCCAATATTTATATCCCAAATTCCTTTGTTCTCTGGAGGCAGAGAAGCCTTTGCCTAGTCCAAACCAGTTCTGGAGCACTCTGTTGACAAGACTCCTTCTTTCCTTTCACAGTGCAGGGTAGAAACATCAGACGCCCCACAGGAGGTGGAGCCAGCATTGTGGAGGGAAAGCACAGCCCTGGAGCACTTTGTTGACATGATTCCTTCTCTTCTTTCACAGTGCAGGGCAGAGACATCAGACACACCACAGGGGTGGAGCCAGCACTGTGGGGGCAGGCACAGTCCTATTCAGGTCCCAGGTGCAACTCCTCCCTCCCATCTAGATGCAGATCTCTCTATTCACCACTGTGCGGACTCATTCTGTCTCCTGGAATCCCCCAGCCCTGTCACTCAAACTCCAGACAAGGAATACACAACCTAGCAGAGGCAGGCCTGGATAGTTAGACAAGAAAATACCTACTTTCTAAAAGTGGTATTTCAAACACAGAATGTTAAAACCAACTTCACTAAAAGATGTATTTTATCATTCTGAGTTCAGGCATACTAAATTCAAATTTCTACCATGTTCCCGGAGTCAGTTAGGATTATAAGATGTAATAATCAAAACTGCCCATTCTGGCCTATGGGGGACAGGTAGCCTTGCAATAGTGAAAAACGAAATAGGCTGTAATTCACTATCAGGACATGCCACACACACCAGGGCATGTCCTACCTTTCACATGCAATGCACCCTGCCCACAGGGGTACCTTGGGCCTACCTTAGGGGTGACTAACATGTAGAAAAGGGAAGGTTTAGGGCCTGGCAAGTGTGTGCACTTGCCAAGTCGACATGGCAGCCCCAGGCTGCGCACAGGCTCTGCAATGGCAGGCCAGAGTTACACTTTACGGGCTGTTTGCGTGGGTGGCACAATCCAGTGCTGCAGCCCACCAACAGCATTTGATTTATAGGCCCTGGCACTCGCAGTGCACTTTACTAGGGACTGACACATAAATCAAATAGGCCAATCATGGAAACACCAATCCATAACACATTTTACACAGAGAGCATATGCACTTTAGCACTGATTAGCAGTGGTAAAGTGCCCAGAGTCCTAAAACCAACACACACAGGGTCAAAAACAGGAGGCCAAAAAGCAAAAAGTCTGGGGGTAAACACGCTGAAAAAGCCAAGTCTAACAGGATCCAAGGAGGGATCAAAAGAGGAGGAGCTGGAGTTAGCCCGACGGCCCAGGGTGCCCCTGACCATAGAAAACTGGACGGCTGCCTTTTTAATTTTCGCAAGCGTGCATTGCGAGAAATATCCGGACAGGTCCGTGGCTTTGTTTAAATACATGGACGTAGTGAGGAGGGCGCAACTGACGTACGGGGGTTACGCATGGTCCCATTACGACGAGGAGTTCCAAGCCAGACTAGCATGGGACCCCGAGACAAACTGGGGGGAGATCGACACGGATTTGTACCAACAAACGATGGGGGCAGTTAAATTTGGGAAGACAACATACACGGCCAGAGGGTTGCCATTAGTCTATCGCCCCTGTCAAGGTCGTCCCACCCGTGGGGGGGAGGGGGGTGGGATACACTCCGAAGTCGGCAGGGGGAGGACCAGGGGCCTGTTGGGACTATAACAAAGGCACCTGTGCCCGGAAATTTTGCAGATTTCGCCACGAATGCTCAAAATGAGCAGGACAACACCCGTTGGTCCAGTGTTTTGGGCCAGGGTAGGCAGGGCAGGGCTAGACAGGGGGGCAGGGCCTCCAACACCAGCATGCCAATAGCGGACAGCAGGGGATGGTAGGCAGGGGAGGTCGAGGGGCACAGGGTTACATGGGCAAAGGCTCATACACCCATTAAACTGGATTGCTTAGAGGCCTGGCTAGCTCATTACCCACGAGAACAGGAAGCGCGAATACTGGGTGCGGGTTTCAGGGAAGGTTTTAAATTGGGATACGAGGGCCCGAGATTGGCAAGATGGGCAGAGAACCTGAAGTCGGTGGCGGCTCACAAATCAGTTGTTTGGGAGAAATTGCAAAAAGAAGTCAGGAAGGGCGCATGGAGGGGCCATTTGCAGTGAGCCCGATAAAGGACTTGATTATTTCTCCTGTGGGGGTGGTGCCAAAAAAGGAGAGAGGCCAGTATCATTTAATTCAGCATTTGTCATGGCCGCAAGGGGGGTCGGTAAACAATTTCATTCCTGAAGACTTGACGTCAGTGTCGTACTCCTCAGGGAACGTAGCCAGGGCCCTGGTTGACAGGGTAGGTAAAGGGGCCGAGATGGCAAAATGCGACATCAAGGCCGCCTTCTGGCTGTTGCCAGTGCACCCGGAGGATTTCCAGTTGCTGGTTATTCAAGTGGACGGGAACATCTTTGTGGATAAGGTGTTACCCATGGGGTGTTCGATATCATGTGCGCTGTTTGAAAAGTTCAGTTCCTTCCTGCAATGGGTTTTCTCATGGAAAACGGGAAAAGAGACGGTGACACACTACCTTGATGACTTTTTCCTGGTGGGGCGGCCTGGTTCGATGGACTGCCAGCAGCAGCTGGACAGTTTCCAGAAGCTCATGGGGACACTGGGTGTCCCTTTGGCGCCGGAGAAGACACAAGGTCCAAGCACAGTGTTGTCATTTCTGGGGATTGAACTGGACTCCGTGGCTATGGAGGCCAGGTTGCCGGAGGGTAAAAAACTGCACATGAGGTTGTTGCTTGATGACATCCTGGCCAAAAAGAAAGTGACAGTGAGGATGGTACAAGTGTTACTTGGACATTTGAACTTCGCATGCAGGGTAGTGAGGGCAGGACGGACATTTTGCAGGAGACTGAGCAGGTCACTGGCAGACCTCACGCTGCCACACCACCACATGCGCCTATCGGCAGGGACGAAGGAAGACTTACGAATGTGGTGCAGGTTTTCAATGGGATACCCATGTCCGCACCAGAGGAGTGGGAATGGGATGCTCAGATATTCTCGGACGCCGCCGGGCATGCGGGTTCGGTTTGTACTGGCAGGGCAAATGGTGTGCGGAAGAGTGGCTGCATCATTGGAAGCGCGGGGGCAGAAGCATTGCCTTTTTAGAATTGTTTCCCCTAGTGGTAGCGGTCACGCTGTGGGGGCAGAGGCTAGCACACAAGAGGGTCACTTTCAGGGTAGACAACATGGCTGTATTGCAGGTGGTCAACAGGCAGTCCGCAAGGGATGAGCAGGTTTTAAAGTTAATGAGAGTATTCATACTAAGTTGCTTAAAGTACGACATACAGTTCAGGGCAAAGCACGTCCCGGGTGTAGACAATGACATTGCGGATGCTTTGTCTCGTTTGCAGTGGGAGAGGTTCCATGGGCTGGCCACAGAGGCGGAATCTCACAAGATGCCGGTGCCTGAATGGATGTGGTCCGTAGGAGAAAAAGGATGCTGCAGCTGGTGGTAGGGTCGTTAGCGGTTTCTACGTGACGGGCTTACGGACACGCGTGGCAGAAATTTCTGCAGGGAGGTGCGAAGAGGAGGTCTGGGACGTGGGCCAGGGAAGAGGATGTCATTCAGTTAATTTTGGACATGATCGAGAAGGGTTTGTCGAAGGTTACCATAGCGGCTAAGCTGGCAGGGATAGCGTACATGGGCAAGTTAATGTGGGGATATGCCCCAACAGCAGGCAAGCTGGGGAAGCGGATGCTAGAGGGTTGGGCCAGGGAATCAGGTAGGGGACAGCGGGTCAGGTTACCGGTGACTAAGGTGATGTTGGGCAGAATGATAGAAGTGTTACCAAGTATATGCATCAGCCGGCAGGAGGTGGTCTTATTTGCTGCGTTAATGTCTTGGTTGTATTTCGGAGCATTCCGTGTTTCAGAGTTGTTGGGAAAGAAAGGGGCGCCAGGGCTGCAATGGAGGGAAGTACAGGGATGCGAAAAGGGGAGCAACGCAGTCTCCATCTTCCTCAGGCACTCGAAGACGGATCAAAGGGGGGTGGGGAAATTGAGTGTTGCTTTGGGCCACTGAGGATCCCATGATATGCCCAGTGCATTGGGGGTGCGCTTTGCGGGGAGGAACAAGGAGGGAGGTGGGAGACGTTTTTCACAGAACCTCGGGGAGAGAAGTGACGGCGGCGCAGCTGCTATGGGTCATGAGGCATTCGTTAAAACTTCTGGGGGAGGTGCCAGAGGCGTTTGGAATTCATTCCTTTAGGATAGGGGTGACTTCTGACGCAGCACGGATGGGTTGGGACTCAGAGAGGCTGAAACAGTTGGGACGTTGGTCATCAGACTGCTATAAACGTGATGTCAAATCGGGGAGCGAAGGTTTTGGGAGGTCTGTGGATATGTGATGCTTTTCTCATGCATGTGTCTTTTCAGGTGCAGTAGCAGGGCCGGAGTCAGAGGCGCTATCAATCTGGATAGTCGGGCACTCTTTCGTGAAATGGGCGGAAAGACACGAACGGCAAAAAGGGAAAGGCGTCAATCTGGGATTGGACTCGGCATTGTTTAAAGTCAGTTGGCACGGCAAAGGGGGCATGCGTTGGCACGAGATTTTTGCCCCTTTTAAATAGGTTACTTCATCGCCATGTTTGTCCGGATGTGCTGGTAATACACTTGGGGGAGAACGATTTAGTGGTGTGTAAGGGTTTGTCTCTTCTGAAACAGATGAAACGGGATTTGAAGGAGATTAGGAAGCAGTGGTCAGGGTGCTTCGTGGTGTGGAGCAAATGTATTCCCAGAAGGCCCGTCGCCATTGATAAGGCCAGGAGGAAAGTAAACAGGGACATGAGGGTTTTCTACAGAGAGGCAGGTCTGGGCAGGGTAGAGCACCCAGAGCCAAAGTATTCAGCAGTGTATTTCTTTAGGGATGATGAGGTGCATTTGTCTCACTTCGGGATGGAGCTGTACTTGATACAAATAAAGGAAGTTCTAGATGTAGCCCTGGATATAGGACGGTATCCTAGAAGTGGCCTGGGGGGTGGAGGGTCAGAAAAGTCATAGGGACTATTTCTGAGTGGCGTCGGGTAGCTATTTCTTCCAGTTTTACTGTTTCATTTTATGGTTGGGGACAAGCAGGTAATGAGGTTAGGATAGGATATACTTAGTAGATAGATCTTTAGATAGGTAGAGAAGAGGTTACAGGGTTTAAAGGGTTAACAGCTATTGATCAAGTAGATAGATCTTTAGACAGGTTGAGAAGAGGTTACAATGTTTCAAAGGGGGCAAAAGTTATTGATCAAGTTGGGGTCTATTAAATAACTTGTAATTGTGTTTGGGGGAAAACTTAGGGGTGGAGCAGGAGGATACGTAGATGAAGCCTGTATAGCTAGTTATAGTTTTGTGAGACAAAGGCCAAGGTTATGTTTTTGTAAGGTGCACCTGTCTTCAATAAAGTGGCCTTTTTCACACATCTAGAGGGTCAATTGTGGTCCGTTCTGCGCCCTGCGGCCCAATGGGGCTTTGGGGGGGCGGCCGACCGTCAGGGAGGCTCGCACCCCCGGGGTTTTTGGGCCGGGTGGTGAGGTCCGGGTCCAATTGGGCTCTTTTTGGGCTCCATTTGGGTTTCCGGCGGGGGTACTAAACCGGCCATTTGAGGAGCTGTGTCACCATTTTGGAAGGTGACACGGCGGCTGTTTTCCCAGCGTGGGAAAGTGTATTTTGTCCCTTCCACCCACCCTTTAACGGGGGGAGGAAAGGGGAGGGGTCCTGGTTTCTTTAGTGTAATTTTCCAGCCTTTTCATTGGGTACAGGTGCATCAAGGGGAAACAAGATATACTTTGGCTGTCGCTTGAAGCAGGTGCGTGGCGTCGGGTAGCTATTTCTTCCAGTTTTACTGTTTCATTTTATGGTTGGGGACAAGCAGGTAATGAGGTTAGGATAGGATATACTTAGTAGATAGATCTTTAGACAGGTAGAGAAGAGGTTACAGGGTTTAAAGGGTTAACAGTTATTGATCAAGTAGATAGATCTTTAGACAGGTTGAGAAGAGGTTACAAGGTTTCAAAGGGGGCGAAAGTTATTGATCAAGTTGGGGTCTGTTAAATAAATTGTAATTGTGTTTGGGGGAAACCTTAGGGGTGGGGGGAGGAGGATACGTAGATGAAGCCTGTATAGCTAGTTATAGTTTTGTGAGGCAAAGGCCAAGGTTATGTTTTTGTAAGGTGCACCTGTCTTCAATAAAGCGGCCTTTTTCACACATCTAGAGAGTCAATTGTGGTCCGTTCTGCGCCCTGCGGCCCAATTAACACGGTGCGCTTTGCTCCTGCCACGATCTTTGCCTCGAGCAGCAGGACTCCACAAGAATCAGTGCCGCCCAATGCCCGCCCTTTTGAAGCTGCAAGCGCCTTTGCGGATTGAAGCTAGGCTGCAGCCCCAGCCCGCAGGTCTCCATTGATTTGCTAGCTGCCTTGGGGAAAGCTGCACGTCTGCATTAGGTTGGTAAAAATACCGGCTAGCAGTTAAAATGTTGCGTACTTTTAGAGAGAAGTCAAAAGCAGGCAGCAATTACACAAGCCTGTGTCATTTTCCTAGACTTACGTAGAGTAATTGTGTTGTTGTTTGTTTAATAAATTAAATTCCATTTCCCTGGGCCCGCTCTTTTATCTATACCCAAGTGATATACATAGATTAGTTCAAGTCTGAGAGTCAAATGGACCACGCTGATGCTCAGTGGCACACTGACCCCTTGTTCTGAAACAAAATGAAGGAATGAGTGCTGGATCTGGACAGACCCATGTCTTTATCTTCTGCCATCTGAAGTGAGTCTAACAATGTCCTGGCCTCCATGCACCTATACCAAGACATTGAAAGAGAAGCTTGTAACAGTGCAGGGTGAGTGGGGACACTGTATGAGTGCAGGGTGGGTTGTGGGTCTTTATGTGTGCAGGGTGAGTGCGGACACTCTATGAGTGCGGGGTGGGTTGTGGGTGTGTATGTGTGCAGGGTAAGTGCGGACACTGTGTGAGTGCAGGATGAGGGCGGACACTATGAGCGCAGGGTGAGTGGGGACACTATGAATGCAGGTGGATTGTGTGACTGTATGTGTGCAGGGTGAATGAGGATACTGTATATGTGTAGGTTGAGTGGGGACACTGTATGAATGCAGGGTGGATTGTGTGACTGTATGTGTGCAGGGTGAGTGCGGACACTGTATGAGTGCAGGGTGGGTTGTGGGTCTGTACGTGTGCAGGGTGAGTGCCGACACTGTGTGAGTGCAGGGTGAGTGCGGACACTGTATGAGCGCAGGGTCAGTGGGGACACTGTATGAATTTAGGGTGGATTGTGTGACTGTATGTGTGCAGGGTGAATGAGGACACTGTATATGTGTAGGGTGAGTGCAGACACTGTATGAGTGCAGGGTGAGTGGGGACACAGTATGAGTGCAGAATGGGCCGTGTGCCTGTATGAGTGCAAGGTGAGTGAGGATGCTGTATGAGTGCAGGGTGAGCGGTGTTCCTGTATGTGTGCAGGGTGAGTAATGTGCCTGTATGAGTGCAGGGTGGGTGGTGTGCCTGTATGAGTGCAGAGTGAGTGAGGATGCTGTATGAGTGCAGGGTGAGCAGTGTTCCTGTAGGAGTGCAGGGTGAGTAATGTGTTTGAGCAAGGAGAGTGGCAAGTTTGTTTGTCAGTCCATTCGCTTCTTTTTTTAAAATGGTAACAAGCTTTATTGAAAGACATACTGAAAATACTTCATTTTCACCTGTTATTTCTCAAATTCTCTCGCAAGGGGATAACCGTCTGCATCCTCCACCTTGTCTGATTCAAGCTTGCTCACGCTTTATATTCAACTCACAGCTTTCTGTCCCACCACTTTTAAAATGCACCAGCCACCACTGATAAGAACCCTCTCCTAACACCTTTGGCCAGGTAAATAGTGGGGAGTTGTTGGAGTGTAACTGAAAATGAGGACCTCAATTTTGGCCCCATTGGGGCATGAGACACTGCCCCTCATCCAAAATGCAACATGGTTGATTTGTATTAAGGGGTTTACTTTGAGGAAGATTTGAGCATCATCCGCATACAACTGGAAGTGTAGTTTGCATGAGTCAATAATTTATGACACGGTACACATGTATATATTGAATGGTAAAAGAGAGAGTGTTGACCCTTTAGAGTCCCCTCTGTGAACTCATTTGCATGTGGGTTCTGATAAACCAATTTTGATTTAGTGTTTCCTCTTAGCGATAAAAGACCTGATCCATTTTAGGGCCATACTGGACAGACTTATCCAATCTTTTAATCTGCAGAGCAAAGGTCAGTGATCCATAGTGTTGTAGATTCCTGAAAGGTCAAGGAGAAGCTGAATGGTTGTTGTCCAGGGCTGATAGGATGTTTTCTCATATATTTATTAGTGCTGATCTATTGCTATTCCAGGCCGAGGATTGTTGGTCATGGAGGAAGGTGTGGTCCTGCAATTGTTTTTCTGTTTTTTAAATTTTACTAATGAACAGAAGAAAGGAGATGGGTCTGAAACTGGATAATTTGGTGTCATCAGTTGAAGGTTTTTTTTTTTTTACCAGGAGGATGTTTTTTGCTGGTTTCAACATAGCAGGAGCGGTTCCTTGTACTATTGAGACATTAATAATTTCTGTAACTTGAGCTGCCAGTGTTTGGAAAAACTCTTTGATCCATTTGTCTGCCTATGGGCGGGTAGGGATATTTGAAGCTTTCATTGTGAGATCTTGGTGGGTGTTTCACTTATTGAAAAACACCGCACTAGCGATGGCTAGACAAGGGATGCTTTGTAAGAGGTTTGTGGGCGTGAGTGCTAGCATAGCAGTGTATGACAGACAGCTCGGGATAGGGGTGCATTTCCAGAGCTCCTAATTCTTTTATAGTATTGTATGATGCTCGTCAGGCCCTGTGAATGTCTCTGTGCTGACTTATCGATGCATGTTGCAGGTCAGTTTAGGGGTCCAGCATGACAGCCCTGTGAATGTCTCAGCATTGCCATAACTGTGCATGCTACAGAGCATAAAAAGAGGTACACTTATCAAGTTTCCCCCCTGGTGTCCACCCCTTGGTCGGTGAAAAAATGTTGCCAGCCCATCTGAAGATGCATATTTGTACCATCTATTCAAGCAATGGGGCCACATTTGCTACTTGTAGGGTTAATATGACATCACCTGTTGCTGGCACATTAGTGACGTGTGTGGTATGGCTTTCATTATACATGGATGTGATATCACATATGGCCTGGGCCTTTGGAATTATGCCATTGTGCTGCTGCAGTGTTTTTTGCATAATTATGGATCTGCTGCATTTGCCACATAAACCCATCATCTACTGCATAATCTGCAGATTTTAACAAAAAAAAGTGCTTTTACATCAAACGGTTCAAAAGTTACTAAAAACGCAGAGACATGTATTGCAGCACAGTGAAAGGCCCTGTGCAAAAGTTGACTGGTCACCGTTCTGTTGCTTAATGTAATGGCCTTAAACTGGTACTAAGAGGTGCAACCTACACCCAGACAGTGTTATGAAGTGTAAAAATGACAAAATAATGAAGGAATACTATCAGAAATGTGTTGCATTATCCCTCACAGTTTGGCTTTTCTTGCCACGTCAATGTGTCAACCCTACCACATAATTTGGCACTATCCTACTGCATAATTCCAGTGGCCCTGCATATGGCACAGGCCTTGCTGAATGTACTTTCACATGAACATATAATAAAGGCAATGGCACTTGTGCCAGCAGGCATCCACCTAGCCATCCCTTACCCAAGTACTGGCACCACCCACTCCCCTCTCTCACTCAGCATACTCTTCCCATACTTTTTCTCTATTGAACGTTTTCCTAGCTTTCATCCTCCCTCCTCTTTTCACTGCCATGCTCGCTCCTCTCACTCCTCTACCCTCCATAACTTCCTCTAGCTCTCGACACCCTCTTCTTTTGCATCCCACAGCTCTCCCGATCTATTGCCTCTCCTTCCTTTCTTTTTTCATGCTTTTTCCTAGTTTGCCACTTAAACAGCTTAATCTTCTTTAACCACTTCTCAAAACCCTCTTATACCATATTGTCTTGCAAGTTCCTTTCACACATATTCTAGTCTCGCCTTTTCACTTTTCTTTCGAACATCTCTTTTTCTCTCCTGCACCCACCTTTATCGGACCCCGGCACTTATTCTTTTACAAACTAAGCACAGCTACCTCCTTAGCCTTTTTCAGCCCTAGTTTCTTTTCCAGCCTGCTTTCTCTTTCACTCATCCTACCTTTTTCCCACCTCCTGTTTCTTCAGCAGTCTCTCTGTCACACGTCTGGCAAGTGGTATGTGTGCAGGGCCGGCATTTAGCATGGCGAGCTGGGCCCAGGGCACCACTATTCTGAGGGGCGCACTGAGCTGTGTGCGTGACGGTAATGACAACAGCAGCACCCCTGTTGTCTTGCTCCGGCCTTGTTAGTGTACCTGCCTATTCATGTCTGTCTGATTTGCCAGTAAGTGGTTTTAATTCTTCATTATCATACCGCGGGCAATGATTTTAACATCCCATTGCCCCATTCCTTGCCCTCCCTGCTGACACACACCAACAAAACCATCATCAGCGGGAAGCAGCTACACATATGCACGCAGACACACATACAGAGCCGGCCTTTGTTAAGATAGCGCCCTGAACGGAGAAAAATTTGGCGTCCCAGCTTCCTTTAGCACAATCCGACCATGGTTGGACTAACTGTTCAGAGGCAATGGCTGACTGACCTGTCTGCCTCCCTTTGTTTCGACTAACCTAGCCATCTGAAATAGTTGAAACTGTTTGTAGTAAAACTAGCAAACGCACAGTTAAATTGTATTACTAGCCTGAGCTGCCGACCTTTTTCCAAAATATAATATTTGAAAAAGACACATAGCAAGTCTTTTTGTGTCTTGGTGTAGCCGCATCAGTAGGGAAAAACAATCGAAGCTTGTCTTTCAAGAAGCTGACCCTCGGCACGAAGTAGCTGGTGGTCCATCGCACATCCTTTACATTGGCAAAGGAGTGCTTCCATTGGACATGGGATCGTCCATTTGGTGAAAGGGTCCTGCATTGACTCCGTTACGCCATTTTGGAACAGCATCTGTCCATGCAATGACTGCATGATCTGCGAGCACAGTAGACATGCACGTTGCGGTCTCCAAACTGCATGACGGGTGCAGCCATTTCTATTGCAGCGAATTGGAACTAAACTACAGACTGGTTCTTTGGTAATTGTTTTTTTTAATTATTATTCCAGTTAATGACGGGAAAGGTCAGAACATTCTCAGAACTCAAAGGAAGAGTGTCAAACTTTCATTAAAAGAGTGGCGGGAGGTTGCCAGGTAGGGCTCGAGAGGAAGGCCACGGAATGCACTAGTGCCCGGCGGGAGAAGCAGATAGCAATAGTTGGGCCTGGAATTGCGCTCAAATTATAGCAGACCCCCGCTGGGCCACGAGCCAGCTCAGGGGACGGCCAAACCGCCTAACGCCGGTAATTGCGCGCCAAGATGACAAGGCCTGCATCGAACGGAAAAGGCTGTGCGGAAACGCCAAGCTTGCACTGGCAACGGGCGCCCAAACGAGACGCATTAAAATATATTTGAATTACAAAAAACAGAAAATGCTAGAAATGGGCCAGTAAAAAAGAATATAGGAAGGATGGAGTTTTGAAATCAAAGCGCCTGTCCTTTAAGGCGCGTTTCAAACCTCTGATAGTTTTTAAGTGACACATTTCCACCCAGTAATTGGCAGAAACTTCACAAGTCTTTCTTTGGTTCCTTTTAAAGGCAGTGAATTCGGCGGGAAGCGCAGTCTTTGCTGCCAGGGACGGCGGTGAAGAGTCTGACAGGTGCACCCTGGGAAATGCAGAAATCCAAGATTCGGCTAAGAGATTCCGTGCGTATCCGCAACAGGTCCAACATAGCTGAGGAGGGGGTTCGTTAGTCCCCGAGATGACACTGTGCGTCAGAGGCTGTGGCGAAATTTCCACCGGGGCTCTCTGGCCTCAAACCCGCAGTGCTTGTGATTGAAATACTAGGTGATCTCGGAGGGCAGTCGATGTCAGATAGTTTCATGTTTGCCCGTCACAGACAAGCATTTCGGAGAGAGTCTGTGCCCGATTTGTCATACTGCTGATTGTCAATTTGAGGTCCTCCTCAAAAAGAGGCCGAATGACTACGGACTTCCGGTTGTGAATAATCCTGAGCAGGGTTACTGTGCGACACTTCTTTTGGAAGTGCCTCCATCCGCGCCCCCCCCCTTTGAAATCAGCCTACCATTCACCACTGTGGAATAAAAAGCCCTTGTATCTCAACCAGTGATTTCAATCTGGGCTTCATGTTCTAGGTGTGTCTGTCACGGTATTGCAGATGTCACCCATTTACCTGGCCATGGCTATAAAAAAAAATAATTAGGACAGAGCCCCGAGCATCTCCACGTCATCTCGTGGGCTGCTTTGTGTTTATAACACACTCTGATGCGGGCGTCCATGGGTATGTCACTGTAAATATGCAGTGAGTCACCGTAATACCATTTCCAGGCAAAAAAAGGTTTGCAGCTAGGAAACTGCAAAATAGGATTATAAGTAATGTAGTCTAGTGGCTCAATGCTCCTGCTGCAAACGTGCCACACTTAATGCTTCAAAGCAAACATTTTGTGGGAAATTGACTATTTTCTATCCGTGTGCACAGTGGCACCTGGAGCCTTGTCCATTCTCCGACCACTTCCAACAAGATTAGGAGCCTTGGAATTACTATGGATGCGGATCTGCTTCTTTTTTTTTTTTCACAGAAAAAATACGGAGACGCATTTTAGCCCACTTGAGATTCTATCATCAGGCCCTGACTACCATGAATCTAGTACTTTCCTGCATAGATTACACTTACCTAATATATTTGCGGACTCATATTTTTGAAGAATTAGCCCCGCCCTTAAAGTACTCCATGGGCTTCAGGTGGCCAAAGACGACTCCTTCAAGGCCCTGCACTTTCCACTTCAAGTCCATCATGGGGTATAGCCTGTCTTTCTTCCACACAAGCTTCTTTTCAGCCATGTCTCGTCACTGGTCCTAAGTGGTACCCCTAGAGTCCATAGTGGTGTCACATAAAGTCACGGGAAGTGACGTGTGCAGAGTATAAATGGAGCTGAAGTGGAGGTGACGCCATTTCCTCTTTTCCACACATCCAGAGATGAGGGATTCGGAGCAGCTTGTATTTTTACCAGTATTTTTTTCTCAGCCTTTGTCACTGGTTTGGAGTGCTTTGGAGAACATTTTCACCTAAATCTTCAAGTCCTGTATGAACTACTCTTGCCCCATGTTGAGCACTGATCCACAAAAAGATTGTCTATGATGCTTGAGTTCCCCTCGTCAACAAAAGCCGCCTGCCCACTACGTTCAGATGTATCTGAAGGGCATTTTAGAGATGGAGACAAAGCTTTTGTTAATGCCCATGAAAGGACAGTCCTGTTCACCTTCCAGAAGGACTCTTTTCTGTGCCCTCTACCATAAATGGATGCAAAGTTGTTCTTCCTTCGAGCGGCACAAGAAGGAACACAAGTGGTCACCATCCCCTCATGAGAAAGAGGAAGAAGTCCAATGATTGAACCATCTCTTGATGAGCCAAGTCAGCCAACTCCTGTTTTGGAGCCACTGCCTTCCAGCAAATCCCCAACAGTAATTTCATCTGTAGTCAAGGTTCAAGTGTTTGAAGAGGCGATGCTACCCTTTTCATTATGAACTTCTCTGGTACACCTGCTTGTAGTCATTTGCTTAAGGCCTCAACTTTGATCGACTGCAGAGAAAGGCTGGCAGCTCCAGCTCTGCCGACTCTTTCCTTCGCAGATACTTCTTTGAAGCTGGCCAACCCGCCACTGCCAGTTCAGTTGTCTTACCTTCCTACAGTGCAATTCTAGGCACAGTTGGCATTGGGGCTGAGTTAGGCCCTGGTGCAGAAGTGAATAATGGAACATATTTTAGGCACAGATAAGTCTAAGGTGTTAATATATGTGAAGTGGCTCGAATAACCTGCACTGCCCGTCACCTGCAAGACATCTTTTAATGCGACGGGGGATCTCTTTGGTCCTGATTCAGACCCATTGAAAAGACCTCAGAAAGTGTGGCACACTGAAGACGACAACAGCGAGATGGACAATATCTTGCCACGTCCAGTGCTTGACTTCCAGTTATTACTGGACTCACAGGACGTCAGTGACCTAGATACGGCCTCGTACGTGGAGATTTCTATGCCAATGGGACTAACTTAATGGAGCAAGTACAATTGTCTTCAGTGAAGGCAGCTGAATTGTTGGCAATCCCCATGTGCTCGGTGGAATAAAAAACATCCCTTTTTGCAGTGTTATTGATGTAAAGCAGTCTGCAAGCGTATACTGCCTTTCAATGAGTCTCCTATTGATTAAGTTACCTAGGGTTGTAACACATCTGAGTCTTATCCTGCAGTTCACCAATACTTAGGGAGGGAGAAGGATTAAAAAGGGGGAGGTCACCTCATCTTCCCCTGAGGATATCTCACATATATATCAAGAGGACACCTACTACCTATCCTATCAGGCTCTATGTATCCCTCTGTCCGTCTCTACATGGGAAATTATCTCCTTTATTTTTAAGGGCTCTCGCCTACACAAGATCGTGTGGCATGCTTCATCCTCGAGTCCTCACCTGGTAAGTCTTATACCCTGCGCATGGACCACATGGAATGCAGGAGAACTTATTCACTGCAGGTACATCCCTTTCCGAATTTAACCTGCCCAAGGTTCCTTTAGAATAAAAAGGAGAAAAGGGAGCGCCCTTGACGCAATTTTAACCAATATCAGGATCACATACAGATATAATCAAAGAGCTACCTCCACAAGAGGAGTTGAGATTATGTCCCTTTGGAGACGGACAGAGGGATACATAGAGGATAGGATAGGATTGGTATGCGTCCCCTTGGTATATATATGTGAGCAATGCAGCAGTAACAAGAAATGTGGCAGGGAAATTTTGACCTGCCCAACTGATCCACCGTATCTATCAACACACCCATCCCCAGAGCGATTGGGGGTGCAAGCCTGTACGTCTATGGCCAAAGTGGACACCGTTTCTTCTGTGATGGATTTAAATGGCTGAACATCTCGGTAGAAACTTGTCTCTGGAAGTCCAGTTCTTGAATCTATCAATGCAGCTTACACACTGCTAAGAACTCCTCCAACTTGTGAGGGCTGGCCGTGTTTTTGGTGTCCAGCTTGCCTGATCACATACACAAATCTGATTCTGAAGTATGCAAACGTGGCATGGGTGCTACGAAGCAATCCATGAAGACGAAACTTGACGCACTGATGCTGTATCGCCTTGACATCTGTGCAGCTCAGGAAGCGTTCTTGGATGGGTATCACCATTTATTAAGGCATGCCCAGGCTCCATGTTGGAGGTGCCATGTGATGGCCATTATCTTTTTGGAGACAAAGTTGATGATTCCTAGGAGCATGTCAAGCAGAGCAAGGCAGCAATCCCCAAGCATACATTTCTCCTGGCAATTCCAAATATAGCTATCCCTTTGGATCACAGAAAATGCAGGGCAATATTCAAAAGCAACTGGAGCTTTTTAGCACCATCTCAATAAGGGCAGAAGCTCGAGTAGGGGGTGGCAAGTGCTTCCCTCTCGCCGTCTCCCACCCTCACAAATTAAAGCCTCTCTGGTTTCTTAGACCCGTACCATGAGACGCCATTATGGTGCAGGGCAATGGTATTCTTTGGTTAAACAGACATTCAGGGTCCACTTCCTGGTGCTGCCCACACCGTTTACAAATTAGGAAAATTCCTCTTTCGATGCATGTTTGAGATTGTTAAATATACTTCATAACCCTTTTTCAGTACAATACAAAGCAATTCCTTTAATAGCTTTAAAGTGGAATATTTATTTTGTGCTTTAAATGATTTAATCATTAATATCATGACAACTGCTGGATTCGTGCTCCACTTCAACAAGCAGAGGGGTGTGGGCAGTGCTTAATTTGTAATAGAATGAGTGCCGGTGCCCAAAACTCTGATCGGAAGCAAGTGGCTGGTGCTTCTAAACTTCGACGCTCACTGAACCCCAAGGGTGCATAGTCTCGAATTGATCTCATGGCTCTTCCATCCGTTATCAGACACTCTGTCCCTTTATATCACTCGGCAGGTTCCTGCTTTTTCCCTTTGTGACGGTTTTCCAGTCTTTCTGTTCTGCTTCTTTCCCCTTTGTGTGTTTTTCCCTCTCTTGCTCGTGGTCAGTGTCTGACAAGCATTGGCAAAGCCAATAGGTTCAGCCTATACAACATCTATTGGCTTAGTCAAATTTTTTTTAGACATGTTACACAGCATCGTGGGACAGCGGGGGTGGGAAAGCAACAATGGACACTGGGAGGAGGGCAGGGTGAAGGAACACACTTTTGTTTTGTTTACGTGAGATTTTGCAAGCGGTGTGCAGGTTAACCTAAAAATGAACCCCCATGTAGCAGGGCTAGCAGTGCACATGTTGAGCAGCCTGCTGACGTGTGGGCACTACATATATAGTAAAATAGAAGGAGCAATCCATAAGCTTCAGTATTCCTTTGCTGTCATGTGCTTTTTGGGGTAAGATGTTTGCATGTGCCCATCTACCCACATGGGCAAGAGAGCACATTTAATAGATGGACCTCAGAGTGCCCGCCTGTGGAAAATGCGAAGCACTTCATTTCTGCACCGAATTCGGGATTTAACATGAAATCTTGTAAACTAGCGCGCAGGCCATGCATTAACGTTAGCGAAGATTGGTCCATTATGCAATGAAGGCACCTACTTGGCCCCACTTTGCCCTGCACCAAAAGGAAAGCAGCTAGGGGTGCAGATCCTAATGCATCTGTCTGGGACTGAGGGCGATGCCAAGTTCCTCACCTCACACACACAAGACTTCTCAAAAGCACAGGTTTTGCTTGTGGCCATACTGTGCGCACCGTTAGTTTTCAATCTGGGAGAATATTCTGCGCATACGTAACTGTTTTGTGGAAGTTGATAATACTCAAAAGTAGTCTTTAGCCAATCAGAATCTGATTTGTTTGTATCAGAGGAGGCCAAATGATAGGCATACGGACCGGTATCATGCCACATTTTTATGGAACTATATAAAAAAATTGCATTCTACTGCCGTTTTCATTCATCTTTAAACGAACATTCATTGCTTCGTGCTTAGGTGCATTCCTTAACCGTACAAATGTATTAACAAAAATACAAGGCGATGTTCTAAAAGTTTGCTTTACGGTAGAAAGGACAAGGCAATCTTAAGTAGCAGAAGCATTCTAAAACAAGCATTTGCAATGCAATCGGTCTTGCCTTTGAGACCTTATATGTATTTAGCTATGCAGCACATTAGCCTGGGTGCTGAAACATCTACTGTTCTTTAGCATGGAGGGAAAGTAAGCACCAAACTGCGTGACACGCCAGGTATGGGAACACATGGAGAGAAATATTGCCTTACAGCAGGAAATGGTATAGTCCAAAGCTCTGTTTTTAATATAAAATCAATCAGGGCCTTCGGTCCTCATATCACTGAAAATACAAGATTTGAAAAAAATATTATTGTCTACGGGTGCTCGTGGAAGACAATTTCTATGGACTGGAATCTAGAGAATGCTAAAGTGATTCTGGTATTTTACTGACCTCTGCTGGTCGTTTTCTATTAAGAAAGTTAAATAGAGGCAGTTGCCAGAAGAATTTAAAAAAGAAAGTCCCTAAGCAGAAAGCAATTCTGGTATTTTACTGGCCTCTACTGGTCGTTTTCTATCAAGACAGTTAAATAGAGGCAGTTGAACAGAAAAAAAAGTCCCTAAGCGGAAGCAGACAAGCCCTAGGGCTGATCTCCAGAGCCCACAAAGTACATACACATATAAGTATATACTAAAGTATATACAAGAGGTCAGGAATGCTCGACCTAAAAACAGTTGTGGGCTTTTGCTGGATTTGCATGTGTTGTAGCGTTTGTAGGCTCGTGCAACGTTTTCACATCTCTTTCTCCCTTTGCCCCAAGCAGAGATGAGACTCTGCTGTGCAGACAGCGAGGTCAGTACAGTGGGAGGAAGATAGGGTGGCAAATAAGATGAGAAAGCATGGACAGCGGGAGGAGGGTGGGTGAGTAGGAAAGCAACAACACAATGGGAGGAGGGCGGGGGAAAGCAACACAAGGGAGGGAGCAGCAACAGTGAGAGGAGGGCAGGGGTGAAGGAGATGGACTGCAGAGACATGCACTCTAAGAGTGCATCAAAAAAGTAATAAAACAAAGAGCACCTGCAGCAAGTGGAAGGATACTGGCCACAGACAGCAAGCTGTACTTGGGCCATGCTACACGACAGGGACACACACAAAGCCCAGGAGGAAGCCTAGGCGAGGAGGAGGTGGTGACCAATAAGAAGCAAAGAAATGAGAGTGATGTATAAGCCAACTAATGGTAAGCAATGGTAAGTAAGGAGCGGACTCTACAGCTGTTTAAAAGTGTGTTTTTTTTGTTTACAAGAGATTTTGCAAGCACAGCTCAAGCTGGATATTCATGTGTGTTAGTGTTTTGCAGACTTTTCGAACACTTGCACATTTATTTCTCCCTTTGCCTCAAGCAGAGATGAAACTCTGTGCAGCGCAGACAGCGAGGGGAGGACCGTGGGAGGAGGGCCAGGTGGGAAAGCATGAACAGCGGGAGTATGGCGGGGATGTGGGAAAGCAACAACAGACAGCAGGAAGAGGGCAAGAAAGCAACAACAGGTAACGGGAGGAGGGCATGGGGAAGCAACACGAGGGAGGAGACGGACTGCAGAGATATGAATTTCAAGAGTGCATGTAAAAAGTGATTAAAAAAGAGCACCTGCAGGAGGCTGAGGCAAGTGGAAGGACACTGGCCACAGACAGGAAGCTGTACTTGGTCCATCCTACACAATAGGGACACACACAAAGCCCCAGGAGGAAGGCGGAGGCAAGGAGGATGCGCTGACCACTAAGAAGCAAGGAAACGAGAGTGTCAGTCAGTCACTTAGAAACCAACCAATTGTAAGTAGTGGTAAGGACAGGCTCTAAGCCCGTTTTAAGATTATTCTTTTTTTTTGCAAGAGATTTTGCAAGCACAGTGCAAGCGCTGTTTAGGTGAAACCTAAAAAAGGAAGTGCTGGTTCCCAAAAATGAATGCTGGTGGCCTCCACCAGCAGTCACCTGCTCAAATCAAGAATTGGGTGTGGGTTCCCTTTCCTTGTGTCTGGAAGTCAGAGAGGTCTAACACTGACCCAGTGAAATTTGTCTCTCAACAGCTCACCTGGCTGTGAAGGAGAATCAGAAGACTTAGTAAGTTGTGGTTCATCGGATCTTCACCATGTGGGGCTCTTCCCAGATAAATGTTTTTGCAGCAACCAAAGACAATTTCTGCTTTAGGCCACTCTTAGGGACTTGTTCAGCCTTCCTTGCACTTCAGCATGCATTCCACCTCCCCTCCTTTTCCACTCATTCAGCGGATGCTGACAAAAGGTTATAATGCACAAGTCAAGGGTCATCATGGTTGCTCCCGGTTAAACCAGGAGTGCTTGGTCCTCTGATTTTCTGTATTTTTCACTGAGTGGAGGCTTCCTCTGAAAGAGGAGTCTCAACGAGAGCACGGGGTCAGTCTTCCATAACAACCTTGCAATGCTTATTTTAAAAGCATGGATCCATTCTGATCGCCAAGGAGGTAAATCTATTGATCTATACAATTCCATCTGACTCACATTTAGCAATTTGCCTTACCCTTGGCTCATAAAGGGCAAAGCACTGGCACAATAAAAGGGGTATCTTGTTGACATTTTCGGAATGTCTCTTCTTCCTGGGTCAGGTCTCGCTCTTTCAGCTCCCTGCAGATATTTGGTTGCTCAGGGATCTTCAGATCAGGTCTCCACAACTCCTTTTCATATTGCATCGTTAACCCTTAATGTATTATTACCATTCATTATGCTCAACCTTTTCAGTGCTCTTATTCCTGCAGTCTCTACATCCTTAACTCGAATACTGCCTTCCTTCTGGCCAGCAAATTGGCATAGCAGTTGAGCCAATGCCGGTTTTCCCAGCTTGACTACATTTTCAGAGGGCATGTTGATTCTTAGAGCGCAGCCAGTCTTAAATTAGCCAATGAATTTCATACGTCTTAAGTGTTTTCTCTTCCATACTTTTATCCTCTCTCATATCGATCCAAGGAGGAAGAACGCCTCCATTGACTTGATGCCCAACCCCGAAATAACCTTTGCGAGAGTGCATCAACCTTCTAATAAGATTTAAAGAGTCTCAGCTAGGCAAAAAAGTTAGAAACAAACAGTATCAATGTGGCTTTCTCTTATATATATATATATATATATCCAACACTCGTTTTCGCAAAGAACCCAAGCCGCTCTGCAATGGCGGGCCGTGGCGGGGTCGCGAGCCCCTACAAATCCACAACAGCGTCGTTTTCCAAATCACGTGAAACAACACACCATGGCCCAAACTTCTTTAAGCGGGAGCAAGGAGCGGACGCTCCGAAACGCGTAGAGTGGCATTGCATAATAAATAATCACGCTTAAAGAAGTTTGGGCCATGGTGTGTTGTTTCACGTGATTTGGAAAACGACGCTGTTGTGGATATATATATATATAGATATATATATATATATATATATCGCAAACTCGACCCAAAAGTATCAGAGCGCTTTACATGAGCACCAGTTGCGTTACAAACACATTCATTTTTGGTAGGCACTGGGAGAATAAGTGATTTGCCCAGAATCACAGGATGTTGAGCGTCTCTGCTGAGACTCGAATTCAGTTTCCCAGCTTCGAGGTTGACCGATCTAGCCGTTAGGCCACATCCTCTTTTTGCTAAGAGCGAGCATTCAAGCCAGCGCTGGAATATATAGGGGCAAATTCAACAAGGGATACAGAGGCAACATCTACTGCCAAACGTGGGGTTCCCATGTAGTCACTCTATAATGCTGCAACTCTGAGAGACTCCTCGTTGCACAGGTGATGAGGTGAGAATGAACTTTTTCTAAATCCAGGCTGGCTCCTGGAACAAGGAATATATTAAGGAGTATGCAGGAGCGGTAGACATTATAAAGTTTTGCATCAGTGGGACCCCGTTTCCGTGCAGATTGCTGCACTCTGGAACACTCTCTGAATTGGAAATTTCTCAGGTCACCTGGAAGGGCATTCAAGATAAAGACTTGCCTTTCCAGCAGCTGTATGAACTCCACCTCACCACCACTGGTGATCCAGTGCTTTAGGATACAACAATGTCTACTAAAGCAACCATAGGTATTAGGTTCAGTGGGGAGATGTTTGTTAATAAGCGCTACTCAATCTACATGACACACTTCTCTGCCATTGACACCCCTGATGCGCTGCACCATAGTCAAAATGGAGCAGTACTTTGGCCTTCACGCCCCACACTCACCTCGTCACAGAAGTTGTCGTATAAGAATATACTCCTCCAACTGAGCATGTTCAGCCGGCTTGCTGCTACCGGACAAGGTCCACTCCCAGACCTGCCAACCTATAAACTAATTTGCACCTCATTTTATAGTGTGTTTGCTGTGTTTTTAGACTTGCCTGCATTCCCACGCTATATTTCCTACCTGTCCCTGGTCCGCCGCGGCTGCTGTGCCGTTCGTTGCGGAGGGACGTGGCTCCTCCCCCAAGGTTCTTGCTTCCGGGGTGGGGATAAAGGAGCCCTGCTGGAGTGGTCGCGTAGCTGGCCAGTTGCAGCGCATGTTGGCTGCAGTCTATGCTCTGTTTGAAACTGGGGAAAGATCGATTTTAAAAACCTTTTTAGAGAACTACCTCATTTTATAGTGTGTTTGCTGTGTTTTTAGACTTGCCTGCATTCCCACGCTATATTTCCTACCTGTCCCTGGTCCGCCGCGGCTGCTGTGCCGCTCGTTGCGGAGGGACGTGGCTCCTCCCCAAGGTTCTTGCTTCCGGGGGTGGGGATAAAGGAGCCCTGCTGGAGTGGTCGCGTATGCGGTCAGTTGCAGCGCATGTTGGCTGCAGTCTATGCTCTGTTTGAAACTGGGGAAAGATCGATTTTAAAAACCTTTTTAGAGAACTACCTCATTTTATAGTGTGTTTGCTGTGTTTTTAGACTTGCCTGCATTCCCACACTATATTTCCTACCTGTCCCTGGTCCGCCGCGGCTGCTGTGCCGCTTCGCTGCGGAGGGACGTGGCTCCTCCCCAAGGTTCTTGCTTCCGGGGGTGGGGATAAAGGAGCCCTGCTGGAGTGGTCGCGTAGCGGCCAGTTGCAGCGCATGTTGGCTGCAGTCTATGCTCTGTTTGAAACTGGGGAAAGATCGATTTTAAAAACCTTTTTAGAGAACTACCTCATTTTATAGTGTGTTTGCTGTGTTTTTAGACTTGCCTGCATTCCCACGCTATATTTCCTACCTGTCCCTGGTCCGCCGCGGCTGCTGTGCCGTTCGTTGCGGAGGGACGTGGCTCCTCCCCAAGGTTCTTGCTTCCGGGGGTGGGGATAAAGGAGCCCTGCTGGAGTGGTCGCAGTAGCGGTCAGTTGCAGCGCATGTTGGCTGCAGTCTATGCTCTGTTTGAAACTGGGGAAAGATCGATTTTAAAAACCTTTTTAGAGAACTACCTCATTTTATAGTGTGTTTGCTGTGTTTTTAGACTTGCCTGCATTCCCACGCTATATTTCCTAACTGTCCCTGGTCCGCCGCGGCTGCTGTGCCGTTCGTTGCGGAGGGACGTGGCTCCTCCCCCAAGGTTCTTGCTTCCGGGGGGTGGGGATAAAGGAACCATGCTAAAGCGGCCGCGCAGCGGACGCGCGCAGCGGGCGCGCCGCTGGCGCGCCGAAGGCACGCCTAAGGCAAGCCCGTCTGCGCCCGTCCGCGACTGGAACGCGGCTAGCGCTAGCCACGATGCCCGTGGAGACTTAGCTCGCCGCACCTGGACTAGGGAACAATTATTAAAGTTTGCATCGGTGAAATGTATCAGGCCCATATGTTTAAACTCGGGTCATATGGAAGTTGGGCGGAACACTCAGGATGGATGCTGTGATACATGCTCTTACTCATTTGATAGCAGTACATATGGGAAAGAAAGCAATATTTTGGTTCCACCTGTATCCGCTCAGACAGCCTGTACTCCCACTGGTACTGTCAAATCAGAAATTAGGGCTTGTTTAGTCAATTGTAGATCCCTCCCTAAGCATGCTGATGACATTTGGCTCCATTTAGAGTCTTGCTCTTGGGACCTTATGTTTTTAACCGAAACCTGGCTTAGGGATCATTCTCTTCCTGACCTATCTTTAGCGGTCCCAGAAGGCTACAGGATTACAGTAGCCAATCGGCCTGGTAATAGACTAGGAGGTGGACTTGCGGTGATCCATAGATGGGACTGGGAGATTACGGTGAAGAAAATAGAGAATACTGGGATAATTGAGGCACTGTCGTTTTGTGTCCAAATCTCCCCACTTTCCCATTTGCTGGATTGCTGGTTTATAGACCCCCAGACTCACCGACTGCTCAGTGGTCTGAACTATATAATATTATTGCTGATCTCTCTCTAAAATACGCAAATTGCACCATCCTTGGAGATTTCAATGTCCACATGGACAATGATATATGCCCACTAGCCGTTCAACTACTACACACCCTTAAAGGGTTGAACTTGACTCAAAAAGTTTCTTCCCCTACACATGTGGCTGGCCACATGTTGGACCTCATTTTTACCAACATCCCCTCTTTAAGAGTTGACACTCCTCTCCCATTGACCTGGTCAGACCATTTTTTAGTTCCTTTTTACTTAACTATCCCTTCTAATAAGAATCAGGTTAGCCCCACACCTGAAACAAGAAGGGATTGGAGGAAGGTTATACCAGAGATCATTGGCTGTGTGCTAGATGACACAGTTCCAGTACTGACGGGAGAGCCTAGTCAAGACGCCTCTCTCTTCAACAACTGGATCATATCGGCCCTGGACAAGGTTGCTCCACTTAAAAGTATGAAGTTGTCTAGAAAAAGTCCCTCTGACCCCTGGTTCACTACTCAACTCCGGACGGAGAAAAGTTCATGTAAGCAGCTGGAGCGCTTGTGGAGAAAAAACTATAACACCGACGCCAAATGTAGATATAAAATGGCATTAAAGAAATTTCATACTTCTAAACGTAACACAATTAGAGACTATATAGCCAACCAGATTAATACTGCAGATAATTCTACCAAAGAAGTATTCAAGATTGTTCAAGGCTTTTTGAAACCATTAGCCCTGAAGAGTACTATTACCCCTCAGCCTCTCTTTGTGAAGATCTTTCCAGTTTTTCCACGATAAGATTCAGAAAATCTACTCTTCTTTCCCCTTAACTGGGTTCCCTCCACTGTTAGCAACATCAGCCCACAATCCTAATCCTTCTAACATCTGGTCGGAATTTCAGCCATTATGCACAATTACTTCACTGGCGGAACTTAGTAAAATAAAATCAGGTGCTCCGACCGATCCTTGTCCGGCTAATCTTTTTAAATTACTGGCTCCTCGGCTCAATCCCGTCTTGAATGTCTTATGGAACTCCTCCTTGAGCCGGGGCACTTTTCCAGTGTTATGGAAAACGGCTTATGTCCAACCTATTTTAAAGAAAGATGACGCGGACCCTTCAGATCTAAAAACTTTAGACCGATCTCTCTCCTCCCGGCACCGGCCAAAGTGCTGGAAAAGGTAGTCCAAATGCAATTGTCAGAGTTTCTGGAGATCAACCATCTTCTCCACGACTCCCAGTCGGGTTTCAGGAAGGGATACAGCACAGAGACGGCCCTTCTGGAAGTGGCGGAAACCATACGGGAAACGGTGGACCAAGGCAGAAGTGCAATGTTAGTGCTGTTGGACTTGTCCGCAGCCTTTGACACTGTGTCACACCACATCTTACTAGAGAGACTTGAGTCCCTTGGTGTGAAGGGCACCGTTCTAAACTGGTTCCGCTCCTTTTTAGAGGGCCGTTCTCAAAATGTGTTCCTGCGCCCTTTTATTTCGGCCTCTAGATCCATTAGCTGTGGGGTCCCACAGGGATCGGCGCTGAGCCCCACCCTTTTTAATGTGTACCTGGCCCCTCTCGCCACACAGATTGAACAGTGTGGGGTGAAGGTGGTCTCGTACGCTGATGATACGCAGCTTGTGTTCTCTTTTAAAGAACACACGGAGGTAGCTTTTATGAATTTTAAACTATGTCTCACGAAAAATCTTGGCATGGATGACGAACAATTGCATGAAGTTGAATACAGAAAAACCGAGGTTCTGTTTTTTAATCAACCATCTCCACCTTCGTCGGAACTTTGGTGGCCGGCAGAGCTTAACCCCCCTCCTAGTCCGGTGCACTCTGCTAGGAACTTGGGATTTAGATTTGATGCTAATCTCTCGGGCAGTGCCCAAATTTGTAAAGTCTCTTATGCATGCTTTTGGAAATTAAAAAGTTTACGAAGAGTTCTGCATTTACTGCCAATGAATTGCAGAAAAAATGTAGTCCATGCACTTGTTACCTCTCAATTGGACTACGCAAATAGTCTTTACTTGGGGCTCCCAGATTATTTGTTGAGAAAATTGCAGATTATACAGAATGCTGCAGCGAGGCTGATCAGAAATGTGCCTCTTCGTCACCACATCTCTCCTCACTTGCGTAGCCTTCATTGGCTCCCTGTCAGAAGACGGATTGAATTCAAGGCATTGGTACTAGCTTTCAGATCCATGAGAGATGTGGGCCCTCAATATCTGAAGCATAGACTTCGGAAGTATTGCCAATCAAGATCGCTAAGGTCAAACCATCAGGACCTAATGGTGACCCCACGCTTCAAAAAGGCCAGGATGGGGGCCGTGCCTTTGCTGTGAAAACAGTCTCTTTGTGGAACTCTATGCCAGCTCATCTTCGAAAGGCGAGCTCAGAGCCTCTGTTCAGAAAGGCCTTAAAAACCTGGTTGTTCAGTCTAACCCAAATTACTGCATAATTCTTCTGCTTCTGTCTGCTATCTGCACTTACCGCTAGCGCCGGGACACTTCCGCAGGAGGTAGCCGTGCGCTCTAGAAATTGAATTAATAATAATAATAATAATTTGACCGTGTGATGAGAGGCGGGCCTCGGAAGGGGCTTGGCCTCGTGCCGCGAGCCACCTATGAGGCACTCTAGCCCTC
Organism: Calotriton arnoldi; assembly: GCA_963921515.1. Classification (NCBI taxonomy): domain Eukaryota; kingdom Metazoa; phylum Chordata; class Amphibia; order Caudata; family Salamandridae; genus Calotriton; species Calotriton arnoldi. The sequence goes on from CAWUFW010000262.1 coordinate 4,668,032, forward strand.
AATGAGACCCCACCCACCCCCAAACAAGAAAAATGAAAAAAAACAAGGGGTTGCTGAGGCTGCCATCGGTGTCCTGGGGTGATATCACACCCCTTAATGCAGTGGCATAACGTGGGCGTGGCCACAGGGGTGGTTGCCCCGGGCGCAAAATTCTTAAGGGTGCAAAATTTTAAAACAAAAAAATTCGTCAGCATGTCCCTTGCTGCCGAGTATATTTTCTTTTAAAATTTTGCGCGCCGGTGCGGGTTAGGGGGCACAATACTTGCCTTGCCCAGGGCGCTGGCAACCCACGCTGCCTGAATGGACATCGGTTACACAGAGCTTTCAAAGAGGAGCTGGAATTCCAATGTGTGCAGTGGCTTCCCGCTTGTTTTCTCTTCCACCGTGTGAATTCGGCTCCTCACTGGGTGACTGTGTGAAAGGAGCCGAAATCGTGTGACACACATATGAAAGGAATTAAATATCCTGAGGCATAATCTGACCTGCTGGGTCTAGAACCTGTGAACTTTACATTACCCACAGATCACTGCAGTGAGCAATCAAGCTCAACTCACAGAGCTATGGAGCAAAACATTTCGTGTTTCGTCACACTAAAAGATGGAAATTGCAGTTACATTTACAGTGCACATTCAGTTTTCTTTTGTTACTGGCAACACTCGCAACAGCTCGGAACCCACTTTTTAAAAAATTTTAAACGAGGAAACAAAGAGCCACTCGAGGAATATCGAGAGTTGTGCCCAGTAGCTGTCGAGAGGCCGTCCTGCCAGGCCTTTGCCCCTTCCCACCTCTGTGTGTAGGAGAGTTCTGACCCAGCCCCGCCTCCACCCCCCCTCCCCTCCCCTCCCCCAGTAACTAGTGCAGTGCCAGCCTCACGGGGCCGTTTGTTAAACAGAGGGAACACTGTCTTGTTTTGATGTATTGCTTATCCGCAGATTCTCTCTCTTGGGCGCGCGCAATAAATCATATAGACTACCTTTTCCATCACTCTTACAACTCTCTGCAACATACAAACAAGCCAGACCAAAAGGCTCTCAGTGTGCCGGCTGCAGGAGGCCCAGCTGCCCTCTATAGTACCCCAGAACGTGTGCCTGTCCCCCCTCTTTTGGGCCTGAGTAGAAGGTTGTGCATTTTAGTTCATCCTTCATGTGCGCCAGTTCTCAGGCAATTCCCGCACCAAAGAGCAGCCCCACTTGTAACATAAGTGAGGCTCTGGGTGGTGGTAAACAATCCGCCATTGGATCACTGACAGAATATTGGAAACAAAAATATCGCGTGGACATACAAAAATATTATGTAGACTGAACATTGTGTCAAACATATGGAGGACCAAAGTATCGAGAAGGTAAGTACAAATAGGTAAGTATAGATTTGCTATTCTTAACTCCACATCTACGAACCTTGAAGATATATATATTGTCAAAGTACGTAAATGTGGAATAATATACAGTAAAACTTTGCTTATCTATATAAACTTACCTTCATGATATGTTTGTCCTCGATATTCTTGAACAATATTTTGTCCACACAATATTTTTTTTCTGATATTTTGTCTAAACACCATGCCCACAGCACAAATCTAACAAGAGCCCCCCCCAGGTCGAAACTTTACTTCAAATGCATGGACTTTCATTGTTGCAACGTCTTCTGTAATCGGAAAATATCACAGCCTAAATATCGACGACAACCATACTTTCCTGGAATTTGCATTAAATCTAAAAGGGTTTCTATACCTGCGTCCAACAGAGCTCCTATCCTGTTCTATTAAAATTATATGCAATTGTTAATTTTTTATTGCAAACATACTGCAAAAGGAAAAAAAAGGAAACATGCAGCTGTTTAAACACAGTGGCCATCTGCTTGCAATAACAATGTTAAATTTGCCTCCTTGTCTTGTGGAATTCATACGACTGCAACTTTATAAACATTTGAAGTGAGTTTGTATTACATGGTACTGAAAGTGACTGTGCCAAAGAGATTTCTTTATATTTTTGTGCCATTTAAGAAACAGTTAATTATTCTATTCCCAAGTGGGCCATTTTGGCTGCATTTGATTTTTATCTGCCTTTTATTAACCCTTGAGTTAATATGTTCTCTTGATTTGTCCAATTTTCACCCTCAGCCTTTTAGTGTGATTTCGTAAAACATTTTATTGTTTTATTTCTGCCTTTGAACACTAAAGGACAGATGTACTCAGAGGCAGGTCACAAATCCAGGTCACAAAATGCCTCCAACTATATACAACCTGTCTCTGATTTTACACTGTGACCTGTGTACTAATAGTTTGTCTTGTCACAAAAAGGCAGTGGCGGCTCCTCCGCTAAAGCGAGGCGCCCTACTGCTGTGTAGCGGCGAAATAAAGGGGAAAAAAATTATAATAGCTCGAAGTTATTATAATTTTATTTTTTCCTGCTGCTGCAGCTTTGCAGGGCGGGGCGGGGCTGCTCTGACACAGGGGCAGGGGGAGTGGTGAGCACACTTTGCAAGTGCGCATGAATGTTTGGCCGGCTGTCTGGGGCCGGTCAAACATTCATGCGCACTTAGTATGTTCTCCACCCAGGCTGCATTATAGCCTGGGTGGAGAACATGCCCAGGCTCCCCTTCCCTGGCTGAGCACCAAATCGCGGCGCTCAGACCAATCACAACGCTGCATTGCAGCATTGTGATTGGCTTAGGGGAGCCTGGGTGCTTACCAATCACAATGCTGCATTGCAGCATTGTGTTTGGCTTAGGGAGCCTGTGTGTGCTTCCTGTTCTGTTCCGATGGTGCTGAGGGACAAGGACGAGAGACAGAGGAGAGACACGGCGGTACGGTTAGTTGTTTTTTTATTTTAATTATTTTCATTCTCCTTACCCCTCAACCCCCACTCTGCCACCCCCGATCGGTGCCAGGCACGACTGCAAAAAGGGGATGCCCAGGTCACCCTAACAGAGCCTGCTTTGTGTCACAAAATCTTTAGCCAGAAGGGACTGCCTAATGAATAATAATTAGGAAGGTCACTATTTTTGACACCATGTGATTGGCTACCACTTTCAAGTCTCTTCATAAATGTAGTTCAGAATAAATACAAACCGGTGTTTTTCGATTCGGAAAGGCTTAGGGGTGTAGTAAGTACTAAAATGTAATTTTGTAGTCGAAAATCTTGTGATTTTGTGGGTTACTGTGGTTTGCAAAGGCTAAATACCTTAGCAAATTGGTCCCCAAGTTCTTTCTCTCTTAATTGCATTGCATTGTACTTGTTGATCCCTGCATCCCCCAGTGCCTCTGGCAAGCGCACAATGAGCGGGGCCAGCCACCTTATGGAGGGCCAGGGAAATATTACTAAGACGAAGTCCCATCTCTGCCAGCGGAAACCTGGGTTTCAAAATGTTGTGGAAGCTGAGCTAGAAGGCATTAACCCTCAGCATTTTTCTTTCACTTGGATTCTGCCAGTGACATCCCCACAAAGTTAGATTTATCCAGAATGAATACCCAACCCAAGACTGGACATTCAATGCACAGAGCTACCCCAATCTAAAGACGGGACACCAAATCACCTAGACTGGACCCCTAAACACACAGCACAACTCCAATTTACAGACGGGATTCTAAACCACAGATTGGACACAGTGCACAAGCCAGGGCCGGACTGGCCGTAGTGGGCACTGGGCATTTCCCCGGTGGGCCGAAGGGGTGGGGGCCGGTTTTGTGGGCGTGGGGGCCAGTTTTGTCACTGGGGGCCGGTTTTGCAGCAGAGCTGCAATATCGGCCCCCTGTAACAAAAGCGGGAGTGGTGCTTTTTACTAGCACCCCCGCTCCTGGGGCCGGTCGGGCAGCAATCTGCCAGGGCTGGTTGCTGTTCCCAGTCTGGCCCTGACATAAGCTCAACACTGCAGAGTGACCACAAAACCAGACTAGACTCGTAATCACACAGTATACTTCCAGTCATAGAATGGACCTCTAACCAATAGGATGGATCTCAAATCCGCATTCAGGACACTCAGTGCTCAAAGACACCCAAATACACAGACTGGGCCTCTAATCACACAGAGTAAACCCCTAATCGTATAGCACATCGCCAATCCACAGACTAGACACCTAAGTCATAGAATAGACCCCAATCCATAGATGGACATTCAATGCACAGAGCCACCCCAATACACAGATGGAACCCCTAAATCATATAGCGTGCACAGAGCCACCCCAATACACAGACAGAACCCCTTATTTATTTATTTATTTATTTATTTTGAACGTTTTATATAGCGCGAACATGACCACCGAGGGTATCAGAGCGCTTTATAGATTATGTAACGCCAAGGGAATAAGCATACAAAACAGAATAGACAAAGCAACAAATTCAAAGTCTAAAATTATCCAACATACTCGTGAAGACAAAGCAAAACACATCAGCATCAACAGAGGGAGAAAAAAGATCACAGTCTAGAATTGTCCGACAGACTTGTGAACAAGGTGGCTGGGCAAGAGTCAACGGGTATGGGCCCAGAATCAGAGGAAGGTGCCAGGCTAAGGCAGAAATTTCTTCATCAGGAGCCCTTTGACTTCTTTTTTGAAGAAGGCAGTAGACGGGTTCACCCTGACTTCGGGGGGTAGGGAGTTCCAGATCCTCGGAGCCATCCCTGAGAAGGCTCGGTTATAGGTCTTTTTTTTCTTAAATTTTTTAGGTTTAAGCAGAAGCGAGCTAGCACTTCTGGAGGCTCTAGAACCACAGGAGAGTTCCAGTTTCTGCGCAAGGTACAGCGGAGTCTTGAAGTGGATGGCTTTGTGAGCCATGCATGCAATTTTTAGCTGTATCTGAGCTTCATATGCCAGCCAATTCAGTTCCCGCAAGTCCGGAGAGATGTGGTGGTATTTTCTTGTGCCAGTTAAGAGCCTCGCAGCTGAATTTAGGGTAGCCCTCAGAGGAGCCGTCCTCACTCTGGGCAGGCCGCAAAGTGTTGCACTACCATAGTCCAGCTTTGAGATCACTAATGCTTGAACTGCAACCTTTAGGTCATGAGCAGGGAGGAAGGGTTTGAGCTTCCTAAGTAAGCGGAGTTGGAAGTTCGCTCCTTTGGTGAGGGAACTGATGTGCTTCTGCATGTTCAGGCTTTTGTCAAGAATGATGCCCAGAGATGATGCCGAGTCTACGAGGTGCGGTCTGCAGTTAAGAACAGTCAGCTGATTCAACCATTGCTCCATGACGAGGGATTGGTTGTGGGGTGAGATCAGTAGGAATTCCGTTTTAAGAGCATTTAGCTTCAGGTGATTGCGTGTCAGCCAGCTTTGCGTTTCCAGCAGGACTGAATTGAGGGACTGGATGTCTTCGGGGGAGGCGATCTTCAGGTATAGTTGGGTATCGTCCGCATACATATGATAGCGAATGCTGGATGATTTTAGAATTTCCGTCAGAGGCTCCATAAACAGGTTAATCACATAGAGTGCACAGAGCCACCCCAACAGACAGACTGTACCCCCTTAATCACATAGAGAGGACCCCTTATGACACAGCACACTTCCAATCCATAGACTAGACCCCTTATCACACAAAGTGGACCCTCAACCCACAGATTGGACACAACAATGCACAGCAAGTCCCCAGACGGGACCCATAATCCACAGAATGGACTCCCAGTTCACAGGCTTGACACGCCATGTACAGAGCACATACACAAACTGAACCCTCTAATTCAGTGGGTGTTAACCTTTTGGCTTCTGTGGACCTTACTTAATCATTACTGTGACCTAGGGACCCACACTGAAATATTATTGGAATCCGGGGACCCCTAGTGAGTCATTACCGGAAGCCAGGGATCCCAGCCTTAGCATTTTTGATTATATGAACCACAAACAATACACAACAATCATTTGCAATGCAATAGGTATCGCATTTGCGAGAGTTTAAGCTATTGGCATTGTAAATGACAGGGCCTATTATTTATCTGTTTTGATATAACACATAAATAAAAGGAATTGTGTTTTACAATGCGAATTACTTAAACTCTTGTAAATGTGAGACCTATTTCATTTCAAAGTAGCGACCGCCATTATCCCGGGCTGCTTGGAAAGTGAAAGCGCGCATGGTGCGCTGAATGTTGCAGGAAAGCATATCGTGCCTGCAGTAGGAGAAACTCATTAAAGAAAACAGTGCTTACAAACTAAATAAGACCTACCGTGTAACAACAGAAGTAAAAGGGCCAGTCCTCATGGGAGGTTACAAATGAAGACAAGACGGTACTAAAGAGTGACTAACAAGCCTATTAACGAATCAGAAGCCTGCATTTACAAAGGACAGTGACACAAGCCAATGACAAATATGGGCGGAGAGTGGGCGGGGCTTTAAGTCCATACTCGAATACAGCATGCATAGCAGAGCAGCGCATGCACTGCTCAGGCTCGACCTAAAGATACGGAAACAAGCATTCATCAAAGTCACAGAATATGAAGTATCTTATTTAATTCACAAACAAATTTAAAAAAAAAATCAAAATATTAATTTTAATGGGAAGGTTGAAGTTCTTTTAAATTCAATTGAGGCCACTTATCGTCCATACTATATTTTATTTGATGCACTTGCACTGCTTCCACAAATCAATCTGATGAGTCTATCTTAATTTTTAGCCTCCAATTTCTAAATCCTTCATATTTACAGAACATTTTAAAATGTTCCATTTTTTTACTTTATTTATAAACACTTTATTATTCTGTTATTTACTTTTCTAAGCAGTCTGGTACCAGTAGCGGCTCCTGGAGGGAGTGCTGCGGGGCGGTGGGGCGGGGCGGGGGAGAGGCAGGGTGGGGGGTAGTAAACTCCGGCTTACGCCCGAACTGAGTTAAGTACATAAATAAATAAATAAAACGAATTACATTGCGCGCGCTGCAGCGCCGATTGCGATGCAGCGCGCGCAATGTAATTCGTTTTATTTATTTGTTATGTACTTAACTCAGATCGCCGTAGCCGGAGTTTACTACCCCTGCCCCTCCCGCCCCGCCCCCTGTCCCGCAGCACTCCCTCCAGGAGCCGCTACTGTCTGGGACCCTGTGAGTAGGCTCTGCAGACCCCCAGAGGTAACCAGACCACAGGCTAAGAACCACTGTTCTAATCCACAGACTGAATCCCTGTTAGACCTGTTAGCCATAAGGTGGTCTTCCCCCCAACTTTTAGCCCTCCTCCATTTTTGCTGATCTTGTTTTTGTTGGCCCCAGGACTCTGTGCTCTTTACAACTGCTAACTAGTGCTAAAGTGTGTGTGCTCACTCCTTAAACCATGGTTATATTGGCTTATCCCCAAATTGGCATATTTAATTTGCTTGTAAGTGCCTAGTAAAGTAGCACTACATGTGCCCAGGGCATGTAAATTAAATGCTACTAGTGGGCCTGCAGCACTGATTGTGCCACCCACTTAAGTAGCCCTTTAAACATGTCTCACGCCTGCCATTGCAGCCTCTGTGTAGGTTTTAACTACCCTGGCATGATAAACCTTTTTCGACTGAACCCCAGCGCCCAAGCGGAGCAGCAGCCCCCCCTGCACCCTCAGCGCCTTGAGACCCTCACAGGTGAGTAGCCGCGCTTTATAAACCCCTGATTGATTGATTGATTGATTGAAGCCCAAACCTTTACTTTTTTTACATATATGGCACACTTAGGGTAGATCATGGACAGACCAGACCACAGGGTGCAGTGTATTTAAAAGGTAGGACATGTACTTTAAGGTTTTATATGTCCGGATAGTAAAACACTCTTAAATTCTTTTCTCACTACTGCAAGGCCTACCTCTCCCATAGACTAACATTGAAGTTGCTTTATTACATTCAATAAGCTGTAATTTCCAAATAGAAACAGATAATTAGCTCAATTTTGATGTGTTTGGTATAGCAATAAGAAATCCTAACTCAGGGTGAAGTCGGAATTTAAATTACAATTCTGAAAATGCCACTTTTAAAAGGTTGTATCCAAAACAAAGCACTCTTCTCGTGCTCATTGCGGTCGCACTGCGAAAGTCGGGAACTTATCCCACCAAAGTTTCCAATTCATCCCGGTACTCCAAAATCCACCAGTATTCACTTGCTTTCACCGATCATTTTTCTGACATCTCCTTAATACTCTTCATCACAACGGAGACAGCGTGAATCAATCTGCAATCTTTATTAAACATTTCCACTACCGACTGTATGCCATTCTAGGCTTCGTACATCGACACGTACAAATTGATCACGAAATAGATTTGAAAGTAAACACAGAGTTTTTTCTCCAATGCATTTCGAGCCCCTAAGGCTCTTCGTCAGGGAGTTCTAAAACAGATGAAATAAACAGTTTCACTGACCTGTCCTCAATACTGCGTGCGTGTAAATTAAAAACGAAACTGTATTTATATAAACACATAACCCCCTCCATGCCCCCTCACATGCAGACTAACGCAACCAAAACCTACACTACTCCCCACTAAGCCCCAATTACCCAAAACCGAATTAACTGTGCCTTTAAACTCGTTCTCACCCTCGCTGTGTTATTGTGCTCCCCCTCCCTCAATCACCTCCCTCTCTATCACCAAGTCCCCCATGTTATTCCCTAAAATGGAACTTCCTATACCTAACTAAACCCTCATTCTTTTCTCCATAAACCCACTCCCTCCTGTGATCCCCTCCCCCTTCTAAACCCCATCTCTCACTCTTTTCACTTGCGAACAGCAGACTGCATCAGTCTCACCTCCTCATGCTTCGCTCCTCTAGAAATACAGTTTCGTTTTTAATTTACACGCACGCAGTATTGAGGACAGGTCAGTGAAACTGTTTATTTCATCTGTTTTAGAACTCCCTGACGAAGAGCCTTAGGGGCTCGAAATGCATTGGAGAAAAAACTCTGTGTTTACTTTCAAATCTATTTCGTGATCAATTTGTACGTGTCGATGTACGAAGCCTAGAATGGCATACAGTCGGTAGTGGAAATGTTTAATAAAGATTGCAGATTGATTCACGCTGTCTCCGTTGTGATGAAGAGTATTAAGGAGATGTCAGAAAAATGATCAGTGAAAGCAAGTGAATACTGTTGGATTTTGGAGTACCGGGATGAATTGGAAACTTTGGTGGGATAAGTTCCCGACTTTCGCAGTGCGACAGCAATGAGCACGAGAAGAGTGCTTTGTTTTGGATACAATTGTATTTTCTGTGGTGGGGGCGATCCACAGCACTGATCGCACGCATTATCAAAAAAAAGACTTAATGTATGGTGTCATACTAAGGGAAGGAGTGCATGCTCAAATAATGTTAGATTTACTTTTAAAAGGTTGGCATTTTCCTGCCTTAGTCATTTAGTGCTTTTATCCTGTACCTGGGTCACATGACTGGGTGTAGCTGAAAGTTGAGCTTTCTGTATTCCTCTTAGAGAGCCACACACAATAGGGAGCTTAGGTGTGCCTTGATCAGTCATCATTGGCAGGATGTGAGGGAGGAGCTGGGCACAGCCCCACTTATAGGGAAGGCAGGATGCCTGGGGACTTCAAAGGAAACCCTCCAGAATGTTCTCCCCCACTTCAAAGGCACAACTGGGTATAAATACTGGACCTCAGAAGCCAACTCTTCAGTACACTTATGGAACTGTGGATACTCTGGCAGGAAGAAGGACTGCTGTGCTGCTAAATCACTGCCAATCTGCTGGACTACTGCCTTGCTGGGTTGCTGCTTTGCTGTGCACACCTGCTGCCCTCTGATCTGCATCTCTTGAACCCAGTACCCCAAAGTGACTCCAAAGGCTAGTTGGCTGGCCTCCTGACTTCAGCCACACGGACCTTGCACCTGCACTTTGCCATCTGTGAGTCTACCCTGCCAAATGGTTCCACCCCAGTCCTGGACCCTTGGATGTAGGCCTAAGGTGCTCTGGCAGCCCCTGTGGATCCAGCAGAACCGATGCATCTCCTCTGCTGCGCGGCTCAACCATGAGAAAAACCGACGCATCGGCGCTGCTGTGTGTCGATCGGAACTGCCGCTAAGACTCACATCGCAACCTGTTGCGGCATCGGATCCGCCGCTGCGTGACACATCTGTGAGAAAGTGCCCTCTTTCTGCATGGTTGCCCCCACCTTTTGCTGAATTGCTGATGTGCTTTGACTGAGTGTGCCCTGGGTTCCTGCTAATCAGGTACCCAGGGCCTATGTTCTTTCCCTAAAAACTGCATTGAAGCCTAAACCCAATTGGAATCTCTGGCCACAGGTCAACCCTGGTAAATGGTACCACAGGTACCCAGGGCACTGTGACCAGAGAAGGCCTCTAAGGGCTGCAGCACTTATTGTGCTACCCTTAGAGGTCATGTACCCTTACACACACACACACTGCCTTTGCAGGCTGCGTGTTTTGGTGCAGAACAAAGTGAAGAGTCGACATGGCACACATCTCTGTGTGACATGCTTACAACCCACTGCCCTGGCATAGATCAGTCACCCCTCTAGCTGGGTGCACTATACCAGTGGTGAGGGTACAGGTGCATGAGCCCTGTACCCCTACAGTGTCTAAGTCCATTCTTAGACATTGTAAGTGCAGTGCTGCCATTAAGAGTATATGGTGCTGGGAGTTTGTCATTGCGAACTCCACAGCACCATAATGGCTACACTGAAAACTGAGAAGTTTGGTATCAAACATTCTCAGCACATTGAACCCACACTAATGCAAGTGTGGGATTTAATGAAAAATGCACACAGAGGGCATCTTAGAGATGCCCCCTGAAAACTAACCCACCTCTAGTGTCCAGGCTGAGTGGCTGCTTTCAGCTGCCACCACCAGACATGTTTCTGGACCCCTGGGTTGAGAGCCTGCTGCTCTCTGGGACCTGAAACAATGCACATCCTGGGACGAGGTGCCAAGCCTCCTCCCCAGGATGGGCAGGGTTCACGAAGGGGAAGCTTCAAAGGCTTGCCGCCTTTGTGAGCTTCCCCAGGCCACTTGCTGCTCTCAGCAACTGGTACCCACTGGTTCTGACCCCCACTTTGGGCGGGAGAACCGGCGGGAAAAACAAGTGAGGAAGAGAGGTGTGCCCACCTCTGCCAACTCCACCCCTCAGGTGGGGGAGGCGAGGTGAAGCACAACTCTCAGTCCACGACATCTTGAAGATGAGGGGACTCAGCCAACCAGGGACAGGCTCATGCCCCCCTCCCACTGGAGGGTGGCATAATAGGGGGTGTACCCACCCCAGGGAAGGGACCCATTGGTCCCTGCCTTTTACCTACCTGTAACGCCCCTAAATCTAGTATTTATGGGCACCCCTAAACCTTGCTTCCTCAGACAAGAACCTGCAAGAAGAAGAAGGACGAACAGCCGTGCAGCAGCCCACTGACTTGGCGCCAGACCTACCGGCCTGTCTCCCCCTCAAACTTGCTCCTGCGAAATCCCGGTGTGTCCCGCAGCCAGCAACCTCGAAAACCCCGGAGAACCTGCCTGCCTTCAACTACAAAGACTCTGTCTCCTGTGAACACCGGATTTGTTCATCTGCAACCTCTGGCTCCGGCCGGACACTGCGGATCCGCCCCACTCTGCACCCGCCATCCACGGCCCGAGCTCGAGTGGGCAAACACCACGAGGAGGTCACCCCAGCGATCCTGACCCAAGATCCGGCAACCCCGGACCTGCCTCAAGCCTCCAGCCGACACCTGCAGCCTAAATCCAGAATGTCTCCCCAACCACGAACAGGAGCTGGTAAGAAGATCCGACCCCAAAAGGCACCCCTGCACCCGACGCCCCACGGCCTTGTGTGCCCAAACCGACGGTGCCTAACCAACCCCGAACTTCCCAAGTTACCTCTCGAAGTGGTGGTCGCACCCAGAAGACCTTCGTCCCCGAGCCTGCAGTGCCTTTGCAAACCGGAGGTTCCCCATTGAAACCAACAGGGCCCGACGTCGAAACAGCACCCTGCACCCGGCCGCCCTAGCGCAGCTGAGGGTGCACCTTTGGTGCTACTTTGTTTCCCCATTTGCTCTGAGCTAAAGTCCAGGAGCTTTGCTTGCCAGCAGCCACCAACCGGAGGCCCCCTATCCCCCATTGGATAACATTGGGGCTCAGGACTCTGCACCCGGCCGCCCTAGTGCCGCTGAGGGTGTAACGAGAGTGCATCCTTGACCCTGGGGGAACCCTTGTTCTAACCCCAGAAGCTCAACTCCAAAGACCGATTACTTACCTGGTAACCGTTAACTTCATTTCTCTCCATAGGAACCTATTGACTGTTTTTCTCTGAAAAAAGTTGTGTGTGTGGAGTTGATTTGTATGGAAACCAGAAAAATAACAACTGTGCAAAACTGATTTTACTTACCTTTTCTCTAGGAAATATCCCAGTGTGATATCTAAGCATATCACACTGAGTAGAAAAAGTAATCTAAAAAGTAATCTCAAAAGTAACATGAAAGAAACTTACCAGTAATTCTTATTGCAAAATCGATACAAAGTATATGTACAGCATTTCACAGTATTGCATTACCAGTAATTCAAAACTGTAACCATTTCAAAGCACATTTACAACTGCATTTCAAACTGCATATTTACTGCAAAGTTTTTATCAACTTATCTGTGCCAGGCTTCCTTGGTTCTAGGAAATAAAATAACTAAAAGAAAATTTTTATACAAAACCAATTGGTCTGAAGTTCAGTCTTTGAGTGTGTAAAATCGTTTGCTGATTGAGTGGGTACACAGCAAACAAAAGGAGATGATGGACGGAGTGCTGAAACTTTTCAAACACTCACCCCCAGTCACAGATCTGGGTTGAATCCATCATCATTCTTTAGCTCACTTTGCCACCCCAGTTCAGACATAGCTATATGCAAATCAGTCTTGACCCTGTGCCTCATGGGAACAGTCCAGACCGAACTGCCAAGCCATGTCTTCCCTGTACCGGAATCAAGCATCCTGGGACCGGTTTCGGGCTAACAGCCCTCATCAGCCAGGCTAGCTTGAATCCAGTGGCAAAGTGAGCAAGGGACCCACGTCTGGGCATACCCTGCCAACTTAGGGCGAACAAAGCAAACACAAGGAGATGATGGACGGAGTGCTGAAACTTTTCAAACACTCACCCCCAGTCACAGATCTGGGTTGAATCCATCATCATTCTTTAGCTCACTTTGCCACCCCAGTTCAGACATAGCTATATGCACATCAGTCTTGACCCTGTGCCTCAGGGGAACAGTCCAGACCGAACTGCCAAGCCATGTCTTCCCTGGACGGGAATCAAGCATCCTGGGACCGGTTTCGGGCTAACAGCCCTCATCAGCCAGGCTAGCTTGAATCCAGTGGCAAAGTGAGCAAGGGACCCACGTCTGGGCATACCCTGCCAACTTAGGGCGAACAAAGCAAACACAAGGAGATGATGGACGGAGTGCTGAAACTTTTCAAACACTCACCCCCAGTCACAGATCTGGGTTGAATCCATCATCATTCTTTAGCTCACTTTGCCACCGCAGTTCAGACATAGCTATATGCAAATCAGTCTTGACCCTGTGCCTCATGGGAACAGTCCAGACCGAACTGCCAAGCCATGTCTTCCCTGGACCGGAATCAAGCATCCTGGGACCGGTTTCGGGCTAATAGCCCTCATCAGCCAGGCTAGCTTGAATCCAGTGGCAAAGTGAGCAAGGGACCCACATCTGGGCATACCCTGCCAACTTAGGGCGAACAAAGCAAACACAAGGAGATGATGGACGGAGTGCTGAAACTTTTCAAACACTCACCCCCAGTCACAGATCTGGGTTGAATCCATCATCATTCTTTAGCTCACTTTGCCACCCCAGTTCAGAGATAGCTATATGCAAATCAGTCTTGACCCTGTGCCTCATGGGAACAGTCCAGACCGAACTGCCAAGCCATGTCTTCCCTGGACCGGAATCAAGCATCCCTGGGACCGGTTTCGGGCTAATAGCCCTCATCAGCCAGGCTAGCTTGAATCCAGTGGCAAAGTGAGCAAGGGACCCACATCTGGGCATACCCTGCCAACTTAGGGCGAACAAAGCAAACACAAGGAGATGATGGACGGAGTGCTGAAACTTTTCAAACACTCACCCCCAGTCACAGATCTGGGTTGAATCCATCATCATTCTTTAGCTCACTTTGCCACCCCAGTTCAGACATAGCTTTACCAGTAATTCAAAACTGTAACCATTTCAAAGTACATTTACAACTGCATTTCAAACTGTATATTTACTGCAAAGTTTTTATCAACTTATCTGTGCCAGGCTTGCTTGGTTCTAGGAAATAAAATAACTAAAATAATATTTTTATACAAAACCAATTGGTCTGAAGTTCAGTCTTTGAGTGTGTGAAATCGTTTGCTGATTGAGTGGGTACAACAAATGCTTAACACTGTCCTCTGATACTGCCTTACTGCTCGACCACACTACCCCAAATAGAGAGTGAGGTGCTATCTAACTTTACCTCTGCCTACCTTTGGGGATCCACTGGACTCTGTGCACACTATACCTCACTTTGGTGTAGTATATACAGAGCCAGCTTCCTACAGCATCCTCGTGCAGGTCCTTACATTCCTCAGCGGCAGCAGCCTCGATGATGAGACCAGTCTCCGCATCGCAGCCTCGCATCTCCTCAGAACAAATGCATCGCCCCAACTGCGAAATGCATCCTTGACTCCTGATTTCGCATCGCAAGCCCTCACGGACTGGATCTTTGATGATGAAGCAACAAAACCTCACACTGCAGCCTCTCCGCATCTCGGAACCGACACATCCCTTTGGCTGCACGGCGCATCTTTGCCCCGAATCTTTGCAACGCTCCGCAAACCAGTATTGAAGGTACTTTGTTCAGCGGGCCTAACTGGGTCTCTGGATCCGACTCGCACTTCATCGCGGTCAAAGTGAACTTGTGACTTTGTCCCAGTCCGGTGCGACCAGATAGCCACAGTTGGCGCTATTTTGACTAAAATCTTTAAAATTGAATATCTTCTATTCTAACAATTGGATTTTTGTCGATTTTTGTTTTATTTATTAAAATCTGTTCTATTTTTCTAGCTTAGTTGTGGGCTCCATTTGTAGTGTGTTTTCAATGTGTTACTGTTTGAAGTATTGCACAAATACTTTGCACATTGCCTCTGAGTTAAGCCCGACTGCTCTGTACGAAGCTACTGAGGGTTGAGTACATGTTAATTATGGGTTTGCTTGTGGCTTCACGCTGAGAAGAACTGTGGTTGGTGCTTGAGAAGGGTTTCAGCCCCCTCAACTAGTAACCCAATTTCTTACAATCCCTAATCAACAAAATGGACTGCCAGCCCACAGACTGGACACAATGCACATAGCCACACCAAAACACATATTAGACCCATAATCGAACAGCATGCCTCAAATCTACAGACAGGAACCCCAATTCACAAGCAAGATACTCAATGCATAGAGCGACCCAAAAACAATGACTAGGGGGACTAACCACACAGAGTGTACTCCGAATCACACAGCACACTTTCAAACCACAAACTGGTCTCAATGTACAGGACCACCCCAATACACCCCTTATCACACAGAAGTGGCCCTTAATAACACACAACACTTCCAATACACAGACTGGACTCCTTATCCACACAGTAGACCCCCAACCCACATGATGGACACATCAATGCACAGAGCCAACCCACAGACTGGATCCCTAATGCACCGTGTTGGCCCCTAATCACACAGCACACCTCCAATCCACATAACTGGAACCCTATTCCACAGAAATGACCTCACACTCAGTTGCTAGGATTTCTGTTTTTGACCTATAGTTTACTCACAGATCTCTGTAGCAGGTGGCTTAACATTCTCATTCAGATTAATATCCATGATCCACAGATTACACACAGATCTCTGCAATTAGAAACACTAAATGACTAAACTAACGTCCCTTGTGACCAGAAGATTACATGGGGCTCACAGTTTTCAGTTTTCCCTAATTGTTACAGATAAATACAGAAAGAAAACCATCTATTTCTCAGTCTGTGTTTTTGTTTAAATTTGGAAAATAGTCTTTTTTTGAGTAATATTTGATGCTGTCGGTCATGGCTGCTAGGCTAAAGGCTGTGTAGACTATGATGCAAGGGAGTTAAAACAAGCATTGTCAAAGCCAATAGGTCTCCCTTATGCAAGAGCTATTGACTTTGCCAATGTCTTTTATCCATGTTGCTGTGCAGCATGGTTAAAAGTTAGAAAACAAGAGCTATGATGTCATAGCGCCTTTTTTTCTTATGGCAGGTGGGGTTGGGCAACAGGGACAACAGAATTTGGGAACAGGCATCAGGGACAACAGGAGGGATGGTGGGAGGAACAGGCAATGGGATGGTAAATACAGCGATATGATGAGTCCAGCGGGTGAGGGGGCAATGCCAGGCGCGCAACGCCCATTGGGCTTGAAGGGCTTCAGCCCCGCCCCCCCCGTCGTGTGTGTCAGCCCGGGCTGAGACAGCTTCTCGGGCTGGCGACCGTCTTATTGCAGCCGCACCCGAGTACTTCACAGGTCTTTAAAAGACCATTTACTTGTTAACGAGGCTTTGTTGTGTTTTAACCCCTTCTTAGAGCCCCTGCATCTCCACTCTGCCTATTGCTGGAAGAATTACCCCCCACCCCACGAAATTTTTATTAGCCCCACCCCCCGAAATTTGTCTCTAGTTGCACCTCTGGGCAATGCAGACGATGAGAGGGTAGGGGTGGAAGGGAAGAAGCAACATAGACAATGGGATGGTGGGATGGGAGGAAAGAAGCAAAACGGATATGGGTGTGGGTGGGAGGGGAAGAAGCAAAACTGACAAGTGGGGGTGGGAGGGGCAGAAGCAACATGGAGAAAGGGTGACCGGGAAGAGAAACACATGCAAGGGAGTAGGAGGAGAAGAAGCAACATGGACAAAGGGAAGTGGGAGGGGGAGGGGGAAGAAGTAACATGGAAAAGGACGACAGGGAAAGAAGAAATTAAAATGGTACTTCAGGCGGCTCCTCCGCTAAGGCGGAGGATCGTTGCCCCACTGCCGGCAAAATAAAATAAAAAATAAAATGATAATAACAGAATGTTATTATAATTTTATTTTGTCCTTCTGCTGCGGCTGTGTACGTGAGTGGGCGGGGCTGCAGAGCAGGGTAGGAGTGGTAGAACACTCCTGTGCGCAGTGACTGTTTGGCCGGCCCTCTCGGGCCGCCCAAAACAGTCATGCGCACTTTTCCCTGTTCTCTATGCAGGCTGCATTACAGCCCCTGGCTGAGCACCGTGTCACGGTGCTCAGACTAAACACAATGCTGCATTGCAGCGTTGTGATTGGCTTAGAGGTGGAAGCCTGGCTGCTTGCTTCCTGTTCCAACCTGGAGTCAGACACAGGCGAGAAGGAGAAGACGCAGGACCCGGCGGCGGCAAGGAAAATGTTATTAATTATTATTTTTTAAATGCAGCCCACGCCCCTATGCCCCCGCCCCCCCACCCATGAGCTGTGCTAGCCGCCCCTGCACAGCACAAGCAACGGAAGGACACTGATCAAGATGAAACAATCAGTAATTGGTCTATGCACCACACGAGAAAAGAGGAAGTGGAGCCAGCACACGCTGAACAATTAAGAGGCAGCAAATAAGAGTCGTAATGAAGCCAATGAATAGCAAGCAATGGGCGGGCTCTAAGCCCCTTGTAGTATATAGTACCTCTTGCAAGTGACAGCGCATGCACGCTGTCTTCAGTGAGACATAGAAAGGAGAAGTTTTCGTAAGGTACTTTTAGACTTAGTACAAACGCTAGTGTACTAAAATGCTAATGTCTGGGAGCGTATTGCATATGAGCTATGCATTATATAAAGTTCTTCTTCTAACGCTAAAACCCACGAGGCATCCAACTGCAAATGTACCTTGGTTAGCTAAATAGATATGGAAATATACTTGTTTCAGGTTGATTTATTCATAAAATACAATAAATATTGATAAATGGAAATTAAAATAGCAAAAAAATGATAATTACAGAAAACAAGTTCTAAAAAATAAATACCGTAAAATCAGGAGCCCTAATTATAGCTGCCTGCACTAGGCACACGAACTTACTGGGTATAGTACTCATAGCTTAACATGTACCTTTATCCTCGAAAATCTCGAACATGTGTTCAGAAATACACTTAATGACCTTTATCTGCCTTCTCTCTTCTTCACTTATTTTTATGTGTGTGTGTATGTGAGAGAGAGAGAGAGAGAGAGAGAGAGAGAGGTGGAGAGAGAGAAAGAGAAAGAGAGAAAGTACCTCCATGGTGCAGAATTCACCCAATAAAATAATAAATGCCAAACTAGTTGACTGTGTCGGCGCCTGTTTAGAAAAAAATAATGATAAGTGTTCTGTTTATTGAACATGGCAACAAGAAATTAAAAAAGCTGAAAGCTGCTGAAATAGCTAAAATGGAAAAGAAGTCTTTGAACTCGCAGGCTGTGGCATGGCACCTCTTGGCAGCACTGATGCCCAACGGTTAACCTGGGGCTCTGAGCTGCGCTTCAAAGCGCCTATTGCTGGATAGGGGCTTCTGGTTGTTCTTTAGCCCTATGGGTCGGCATCCCAGAGATGCAGGTGTACAGAGGCAGCCCAGCCATCGGGTCCTCGTTCCTTCAGGCTGCCCTGCATGATGCCTGATGGTTGAGCCCTCCCTCACCCACTCGTGCCCAGACCCACGTGACCTCGCTAGGCGCGGGGCCATCTTCGCACGCACTAAGAACCAGCAGCGGAGAGAAGCACTAGGCGGGAGGCCGAACGCTGCGGCGTGGGATGTGCGCCGTTTTACAAACGTATTACACACAGCAGGCAGAATCCGCCAAGCAGCCAGGCCCAGGGAGAGAGAGGTCTCGGATCCGGTGAACAATCACAAACTTTACCCAATGGCCGGCCCGCCACTGGCAGCCGAGAAATAAATCCGGCATAATGGCGAAGGGAGTTTGGCAGGAGGCGGCTTGCATCACTGACGCCCACGAGTTAGGGTGCCCACGGAGATGAGTAGGATGAGGTGCGAAGCTGCCATGTCAGCACAGAAGTCCTGCCATGTGCAGGCTATATATATCCAGCGCACGCTGGCAGCCATGCCCTGCAGGTGCGTGCAGCTCGGCGGGCAGCATCCCTGCCATGCCTCTTCTGCCAGCTGCACGCAAGTGTGCGGGCCCGCCACGTGGGCACGGTGCAGGAATCAGGATTATATAAACGGGTCCTGGCTGGAGTGTGCAGTGAACGTGATCAACTGAAAGAGAATCTACAGCCATCAATTCAGGATGGTCTGAGTGATTTATCTCCTAGGTAGGGCTGTTCACCTCGACCAACCGATTAGCAAAACAAACTCAGGCGTTCAGGATATCCACACAATGAAAATGCATGAGCTCAATTTACATATACATTTCAGTGGGTGTTATTTGCATATTTGTTGGCCATGCTGAACAAACAATGGATTTTAGGGAGGGCGTGGCCTGGTAAGATGGCCGGATGTTAGCGCTTCCCCGGAGCTCCTTGCCAACCGAGTAATAATCTTGCATAATCCTCACACTAACAAGACTGCATACAGGGTCTCCACCGCCCCCCCCATAGGACCCTCACCTGTTCCACTGCAGAAAGGTCCTGGTGTGCAATGGCGGCAGTGGAGATCCTCTCCTTCGGGCCAGGCGGTGATGCGGGTGGGCTGCAACGCAGGGGCGTACTGGAGCGAAGCCGCTGCTGGGACCGGACCTGCACGGGGGAGCAACTGTGAGCCATGCAGGGTGCAGAACTTTAGGCCCTGCACAGTGTTGGTGTGTGTCTGGAGGGGCCGCGGCGGGTATGCGAGCTGGCTGGCGTGACGGAGGAGACAGCATTGGGGACAGCCGTGTGGCCCACTGCTGAGTGTGGTCGGCTCGTTGGAGCCTGCAGGGCGTGGCTGGGCCTGCCTTCGGTGCTGGGAGCATAGAGGAGGCGCTCCCAGGAGGCCAGCACGGTAAATGCACGGGCACAGGGCCTGGGAGCAGGGCAGAGTGTGAGGCTGGTGAAGAGGGCCCTATTTGTGTACAGAGTGCTGGATACACGACGAGGCTGTCAGTAGGCGGCGCCCCTATCTAATTGTGACATCTGTATCTTGGGCGCATGCTGGGCCCTGTGCAGAGACTGGATTCACTCTGCTGATATATGAAAGTAAACTCTGTGACAGGTCTTGAGGGGTGCAGCTTGAATTAATTATCCCATTCCTTCATGCTATACATATTGAGGGACAATATAGCAACTTAGTATTTTTGGCTCTCTGGGATTGGTTGCCTGCTGTCCCTAGGGTCTGTGAAGCAGCAAAGGGTTGACTCGAGTAGTGTGCCCAGGATGTCGAAAGATAAACCAACGAAAACGGTACAGGCCAACAAGATTGATAAATAAACCCTACCCCTGCCGCAGGAGGGTGCTGTGGGGAAATCACATCAGCAGCTGCCACCCAGGGAACAAGCAGCTTCTACCCTCGCTGACCTCTTGGTGGAAATTAAAGGGTCCAGGGAACTTAGACTGGCAAGGATTGATTTTGTTGCGCTGGAGGTGGCCTATTGCATGCCGATCTTTGGAAGGTATCAGAGGGTCACCTTAACAGAGGGACAGGTTTTGGAGCTCCAGCGAGAGGTGAACTCCCTCAAAAAGTCGGTCATTGAATTGCAGTCCCTTGTGGGCTGGTTGGATGCCTGGGTGGAAGATGCGGAAGGCCGTTCCAGACGGAACAATCTACGATTTGTTGGCTTTCCTGAGCGAGCCGAAGGTCAAGCTGCAGAACTTTTCCTAGAGGAATGGATAACAACAGTCCTGAAGCCTAGGCAACTCTCAAAAGTCTTCACCCTTGAGCGTGCACATCGAGTATTAGCACCAATGCCACCTTGGGCCATTATTGCAAGTTTGTTTAATTTTCGTGACAGAGACGCCATACTGCAACATGTTCGAGTTCGGAGGGCGCCTAGGTTTGAGAACAATAACATTATGATCTTCCCTGATTACACTTGCAAGGTTAGACTATATCGCAGTTAAAAAAAGACTGCGAGACCGTGATCTTCGATACAGTCTCATGTTCCCTGCGAAGTTGCGAGGGCATTAAGAGAGCTGCGCATTGTTCTTCACTACTCCGGAGGAGGCTCATGGCTGGCTGGATATCCTTCGCCATGCGCCCTCTTGTTCTCAATCTGCATTCAAATCGAGTGGTACTGGAAAACCCTGAGGAACACGAGGCTCCGTAGGCACTATTCAGACTACATTCATAGTGCAGGCAGCCGAAAACGGGGAGGATTATGGTGTGCCCCGACCGAACTCTGGTGACCTCCAATTTTGTGCCGTACACTGGTGAATCCTGGAGGGGCACTGGCTATCACAGTGATGCCATGGACTGATGGCTGGTGTTGATTTGGTAAGATGCGGCAAGACTGATTTTATTATCCCTGATTGAACTGGAGCTGCACTGATACTTGGGGAGGTGAGATCACCTGTGGTTTTTCTGGTGATTATGTAGCACTTGTTTGGGGCATGGTATTCACTCTCAACAGTTTATTTTTTGCCTCTATGAGGAAGAGGAACTGTGAGAAGGATGCTTACTTTATGATGTGTTATATGATTTTGTCGTAGTGGGGGGGGGGGTCAATAGAATTGCTTGTAGGGGGACCATGGTGGGCTGAGGTCCCGTCTCTGGCGGTTAGAGTGCCTTCGGCCTCACAGGCCGGGTGGCATGCAAGGCTCACAGCTTGAAGCGATTTCTGAAGTTGTGATCTCTTCTTTAAGGGCGGGATTGGGGCAGTGGCACTTACAATTTGGCCTGACATTTTGGGGCCTCAGTTGTTTAGACTCACTGCCTGTGGGAGGGAGCATAGTTTTGCATATTCGAAGGGGTTATTAGTTCCAGCACTGTATAGGTTTTGGCAGATTGGCAAGGACACTTTGATGCCCCCTTACCAGAGCATATGAATGCATGTCAGTATGAGCCACGATCTCAGTGGTGAGGTGTGGGGTGCTGGAGTACTGTTGAACTATGGTGGGTAACTGGGAAGTCATGACTTGGAATGTAAAGGGTATGGGCCTGCCTGAAAAACAAAGAAGGGTGTATTCATATGTGAAGCAATATGGGGTGTCACTGCCCTTTCTTACAGGAGACACATACATGGGGAAACTGTGTGACATCTCTGAAACGCAGATGGAGGGGCAAGCTCTTCACCACTTCTTATTCCAGCTACGCCAGAGGCGTACTTATTTATGTGTCCCCTGGTGTCCCCTTTGTGGTCCAGAAAACCACGATTGATCCCCAGGGGAGGTATTTGATTGTTTTGGGAGCTGTGATGAGTTCAGTGGCGACAAAACATAGGGGATTGGAGAGCCTCTCAATGTGGGATCTGAATTGTGTGCTCGATGGGTAGTTGGATCGCCTCCCACCTAGAACAGTCAATAAGCCGGCTATGATGGGTGCCCTTAAGGAAGTGATGGTTGGGGCTGGCCTCCAGGATGTATGGAGGAATCCGGGTACCAAAGTGTATTCCTGCCATATGCCCGCTACTTGGACATATAGTCGCTTGGACTATTGTTTGTTAACAGCTACACTGTTACATTGTGCGGAGGCCGTGACATACCTGGCACTTTATATTTCTGATCACTCCCCTGGTGGTGTTCCTGCGATTATCTAGAGAACCCCCAAGTGTACCACTACGGCTAATGCGGGCAGAGCCCTCACTGACCCGGTGTTTATTGAGGCTGTGCGAGAGACGGTTGATCATTATTTTACGGAGAATTGTGGCAGTGCAACAACAAGAGGGGTTGAATAGGACGCTATGAAAGTGGTATTGTGTGGGAAATGTTTAAAAGTAACATATGGGGTGAAACAGCAGTTATCCAGAACATTAGACTCTCTAGAACAACAATTGACACCCTTGAGACGATGTGACAGAGCGGCCACAGGCACTGGCTAAGTGGCGGCAGTGTAAATGAGAATTACTTGAAACTTGGGACCAACTTGATAAATTTGTCCGCACGACAGCGGCTCCATACGAAGGGAGATAAAGGCAGAAGGTTGCTTGCCATTCTTCTCCTTAACGAGATGCAGGGATCACCGTTAATGGGCATTCGTGATAAGACGGGGGCAGGGTTTGCACACACAGGTATTGACCCGCTGCCTGTATATCTTTCAGGGAACCTTATACGGGATCCCGTGGAAGGTGTTCATGGAACTGGATAAACTAATTATTGAGCTGTTCTGGGCGTCAGGTAGAAAGCGGGTGGGCCTCTCTACACTGAAACGTACCTGGGGAGGGGGAGGCCTGGAGATTCCCTCTTTGGAACTTTATTATTTTTCTGCACAATTGCGACATGTGGTTCATTGGTTTGATGACAATAAGAACTGGGAGACTCGATTGTTTGGGGGCACCTGTGAAGACCTCTTCCTACCTGAGATCCTAAAGATGGGGTCCAGAGTTCCTTCTTTAGTCACAGCAGTAGTTAGACTGATAAGTGTGACCTGGGAGCGAGCGGGTAAAGGGGTATTGCGTCAGGCGCTGTTCGCATTTGACATGCCTATTTAGGCTCTCTGACCCTTCTCCCAGATTGCCATAACGATGTCTGTGGCCAGGTAGCGAGAGGGGGGATGCGAGTCCCTGAGAGACTTGTACCCAGATCCCCGGTTTGTTACATTGACTCACGAGATTTCCCTATTAGGCCCGGGTATAGAGCAATTTCTTCAGTATTCTAAAATCGCGGCGACAGCCCGAGCAATTTGGCTTTACATTCCGGAGGTGCCCCCTGAATCCCAGACCCTGTGGTCCTTGCTGAACTTGGGGTGTGGGCGTAGACTGAGCTCTCACCTTTACCGGGCACTGAGGGAGGACTTGTCAACGGATGAGTTACCTGTGCAAAATAGATGGCAGAATCTACTGGATACCCCATTGTCTCCTAAGAACTGGGTCTCTGTACACGAGGGGGTCAGAACAGTGTCATCTAACACCTGTTTTAAATTGATTCAATTTAATGTAATACACCAGGTGTATAGATCTCCCACAACCGTGCACGGTATTTACCCCATGCGATCCTCCTCCTGTCCCAGATGCAATCATGTGGATGCAGCTTTCATCCTTATGATGTGGAGCTGCCCAGATATAGTCGGATACTGGGACGAAGTTCTGGCCTCTCTTGGTGGGGCCACTGGATGGGCCACCCCTAGGGATATGGGGTAATGCCTCCTAGGACGGGTTCTGTTTAAAAAGAAAAAGAAATTAATTAGGAAGTTTTCAGGCGCAGCCTGCACAGGTAACATTGGTGGGGGGGGGGGTAGTAGACAGACGACAGGATAGGCAAAGTAAAATAAAAAAAGAATAAAGCCAAGGTAAGTGGTTTTATTTATTTTTTAATTTTACTTTCCCTATCCTGTCTGCCCACTTCCCCCCCAAACGCCCTGCCTCCGCCCCAGCGCTGTTACCTGTGCCGGCTGCGCCTGGAAGTTTTTGATGTTGGGGCTCACATTGGCCAAGCCACAGTTGGCTATACGATGGGTGGGAAGTTGGGCCCATGAATGGAGGGAGGGGGGGGGGGGGTTAGGGGTCACTGGTTATCGGGACAATGGGGAGGGGATGGGCTCTGTTTCCAGAATCTGATTTAATTGTTGATTCACTATATTGTACTGTGGATGGGACAGGAATGCGGGGTTCTGGGTTTGCAGGGACCCTGCTTGCCACTGAATGTAAATTGTTATGATCCATTCTGTCATTATGCTGATCTGTGAACCTATATGTAACTGCTGATGTAAAATGCCAATAAAAACTTATACAAAAAAAAACAATGGATTTAAATTTTCAGTCAGTCGACCATCCCAATTCTAGTCTTAGGTAAGAACTGTGTACAGTGAAACTGGCTTTCCTATTGGACAGCCTGCCTTCAGAAGTGGTACTTGTAGGCTCGGTAATGTCGGCCAAGCCCTCGCTTGGGTAGTGAAACTGCCTTGTGGGCTTGTGCAACCTTGCACCAACATGCATCCATCTTATATTTCATTTTTAAGTCTCAACAACTGTCTGTTGGATAGGTAAATACGAAAAAAGGGTTTGGATCAGTGCGGTATGCGATGGCGCCTGCTCGTGTGTACGTCAGTGTAAGGAGGTTCTTAGTAAAATACGGTGCTACAGGCAGGGGGATAACCCTAAACCCCTCAACAGACACAAGATCAACAAATTTCTATACAGGAGGCCTGTGCACAGGTTGTAGTGATAAGCAGAACAAATTCTGCGTCTATGAATTTATGAAATATTGGGAGAACCACGACAAAAAACAGTCAAACAAATAATACATAAGAGGAACACTCCAAGTATCACGTGTTCTCTGTGTTTAATGAAGATCGATTGCCCAGCCAACACGTGTTTCGTCAGGGTGGAAACCCACGACTTCTTCAGGGCTATTGGGCTAGATAGCTGAACGTTGATCGATCTCTCCGCCGATTGTACTTCCGTCCCGGCTGTTATGGGAATGGTGTTTCCAGAAAGCGAGTATCAAAGCGATTAACGGACACGATTACGTGTCCGGTGAAGTGTCACTACAATCCACGTGGTTTAGGATTCGCGGCGTACGAATGAGAGAGCCGGGTGAGGCTCTGTACAGGGTCAATAATCCTCCTGGGAGTCTGTATGGGACAGCGAGTGCGCTGCTGCTTCTGTCGACCCACGGCGATAACCGGTTATTGACCCTGTACAGAGCCTCACCCGGCTCTCTCTCATTCGTACGCTGCGAATCCTAAACCACGTGGATTGTAGTGACACTTCACCGGACACGTAATCGGGTTAGTTAACGGTGGAGAGATCGATCAACTTTCAGCTATCTAGCCCAATAGCCCTGAAGAAGTCGTGGGTTTCCACCCTGACGAAACACGTGTTGGCTGGGCAATCGATCTTCATTAAACACAGAGAACACGTGATACTTGGAGTGTTCCTCTTATGTATTATTTGTTTGACTGTTTTTTGTCGTGGTTCTCCCAATATTTCATAAATTCATAGACGCAGAATTTGTTCTGCTTATCACTACAACGTGTGCACAGGCATCCTGTATAGAAACTGTCTGTTGGAGACGTGCTATTTGCAATACATAATATATACTTAGAGTGAGGCTTTGGGACAGCCCTTTGATCATGACTGGGTGCCTTCTCAGGTCACTGCTCTTTATTGGATGGCTTTCTTCTTTATTCCTGCGTTTGTCCCGCCCTGAAGTGTTTCAGTTTCACAGTATTCTGACTGGATGAGTTGCATCCTTCCACGGCTCACTAGAGAGGACTCTTACCTTTTTTGTTTATGCCAAGGTGGTTCGGTCTTTTGCAGCAGAGACCTATTGGCTTTGCCAAAGTTTGTTTTGTTATATCTTGGTAACAATCCAAAGCCTTCTTTTTCATTTTAGCTATTTCAGCAGCTTTCAGCTGTTTCACTTTCTTATGTATTTCTTCCTGATTTTTTATTTTAGACAAACAGAAAAGCACCCCTGTCTCACCAACCTCACTCTAAGGATAATAACATTGAGGTGCGGGATACAGAAATTACCACACACACATCTGCAGTGCTTGGTTTGGTAGCACTGGAAGGCCTGAATGGTTCAATTACCAGATGGAAGATATCAGACCACTTTTTGTGGAGAGTGCTTGTTATACCCGGCTTCTTGGGCACCAGGGCACTCAGGGGTTACTGGGCTCCAATCTCATCAACTGGAGTGTTCCCCACTGGTGTCCTGGGGCCTCAGTACTAGTGGACCCAAAACTAGATAACCAAGTACTCCTCTCCAGCACTTGACTCTCTCAGGGTTGCGAGACAGAGCAGTCCAAGGCTTACTGAACGAGGCGAGGTGTGGTTAGACATTCAGAATACAGTGCACACTGTACTATCAGCTGATCAAATCAATTTCGTCAGTGCTTTACTTTTTATAAAAGAAAAGTACTTTAATACACACAAGCGAATTATACTACACATAAAACTAGGATAATCAGTGAAAACCAGATGTCTCTACAACCCTCTGGGCCAGAGTTCAGACCCCAAACAGTATTATGCGCCTAGACGGTAAGCACTATAAAACACAGTTAACATGAAGACACACAGTTAGCATTGCATCTTACAGACCATATTGCACAGGGTTGCTCTCATTCGCTATAGCCTTGATACCAATATTTGGATTGAAAGGATATAGTTTCAACATATGATGTGAAGTCAAAGATTCTTGATCAGTCCCATAACCCCCACCCAAGCAACAGAAGTGCCTTCCTGTCCTGAGTGAGGACACTGCTCTAGTGGCGTCAGGGATCTGATCACAGGTGCCTGATGTCTTGGAACAGTTTACTGGAGCCTCACTAGTCGAGTAGCCACTGGCTAGCTGTAGGAGGGTAGTGGCTGGACAGGATGCCAGTTCACTCTGATACCCCCAGATATCACAAAAAGAAAGGAGGGGGGCTGTTCCACTGGACTCTATTCCCCAGCTACTGCTTGTCACTGGAAGTACCTCACAGGCTCCCACATCGCTGGGGAGGGGTCTGGGCAAAGCGATCTAACCTTCAAGGACTAGGATCAAGCTTCCCTGTCTCTGTCTGCATCTGCCTTGATGTGCTGCAAGCTTCCTTTCCTTATCTTGAGCAGCTGTCTGCAATTTCCTTGTTCAAAGCGCCAGCTCTACAAGCCTCACAAAAACAGCTGGTCCTCTCCCCGATGCTTCTGATGCCCTTGCTCCTCGTCAAACTGGCACATTCCTTTGCAGGAGAATCCATCAGTCATTAAGAAAACTTCCTCAAGTTCCATACGCAGTGAGCAAGCTTCATATCTTGCTTTCACACCGAGGGTCACGGCTGGCTTCCTAGGACAGACCCCCGGTGTGAGCCGCCTCTTCAGAATCATAGACCAGTCTTGAACAACAACTGACCACTAAGGCCAGAATTTATCCCCTCTGATTGATAGGCTGATCCAATCAGAGGGCCTGATGCTTTTGAATCCTGACTACCCCTCCAATCATAAGACATATTCAGGGTGTTCCTTGCGTGACCAAAGCATGCAAAGGATGACCTACTGTCTTCCCTTGTACCAGCCCGTGCTATTCCCTAAAGAGGAATTATAATTAACTCCAGAACAGGATGCACTGACCAGGGGGGAGGGTCCTCTTAGCAGAGTTAGTACAGCTAAACCCAGATAAGAGCTGAGTGTCTACCCCAGCCCGTCAGCCCTGTCCAAGGAGTGGGAGGGGCACGGGGAGCTGGGATGTCCGGTAGAACAGCTCCCATTACACTATTGCTGCCACCACTGACAGTCTACCACAGCCTGGGTAGAGCGGGCAGTAGCCACTCTCTGGAAAATAGGGGTGCATTATGCATGCCCCCTTGACCTCAGAGCCAAGTTCTAGGGTCTCAATCCATGTAAACAGGTAGAGCCTCAGTGGACCTGCAGGATTGTCAGGTTCACTGAACTAGGGATCTAGAAAACATACAGTAACTTTTAAGTGACTTGCCAGGAGATCGGCATAAGGCAGGGGAAGCACGCTCTCCAGAGACATGCAGAAGACTTCCCATCCCAACAGTGCTAGACTGTTGTTGGGGTTTCCATGCAGTATTTATGGTGGCTTTTGCCTCATTCGAGCCACATTATTTTGGCTGGAGTCATAAGTTGCAAGAGGGGTGTGATTATTCAATTAAATAAAAAAAATCAGGTCTCAATATCATCAACCTTAAGAACTTTGTCCAGGTTACTGTTCTTCCTGCAGTCACCAAAGTCAGAGAAAACCATCTTGATAACTGAGGTGCTCCTTCACTTGGATCCAAAGAATATTTTGGAAAATAGTCAGGCAGTGTTTTCTGGCCAGATATAGTATGGATTTTTCTCTAGTTGCAGTTTTTGATGAGCTACGGATCCTTAGAGACATGAAGAAATGGCGGGTTTACTATTTCAGGACCTATCTGCAGTACTTGATATGGCCCAAATGGACGATCTTTATGAAGAAATGGCGGGTTTACTCTTTCAGGACCTATCTGCAGTACTTGATATGGCCCAAATGGACGATCTTTATGAAGAAATGGCGGGTTTACTCTTTCAGGACCTATCTGCAGTACTTGATATGGCCCAAATGGACGATCTTTATGAAGAAATGGCGGGTTTACTCTTTCAGGACCTATCTGCAGTACTTGATATGGCCCAAATGGACGATCTTTCTTCAGTCGGTCTGGAGGGGCCTCTCTTTAATGGTTTGGATCCCACTTAAGAGATAGGACAAAATCAGGTTCCCTCCTGCATTGTCAATTTCATTCCCACCTTTTTGGTAATCGATCAGTGGCGGAATTATAGATATGGCGCACTGTCCCACTCTTCCCCATGGTACAGATTGTGTCTGTACTGGGCACAGAGTCAGAGAATGCGCCATGAAAGAGAAAATGCGCTGTTCCCATGGCAGGTACGAACTCGTGCCAGCACTGGGATTAGGGCATTAGTGAAAAGGAGCCTGGCTGTTTGAATCTACCAATCTGCCTTTCACTGTGCCAGTGGCAATCCAGCTTGCATTTCAAATGGGGACAGAGAGTCCTCTCATCCTCTCAAGCGGGTAAAGTAAGTGCCTGCACCCACCTGCAAGGTGATGCCTGAGGGGGCCCCTGGGATCCCTTTTCCAGGGGTGCTCTAGGGAATGCAATAACTATACCACCTCTAAGTGGTGCACAGTCAGGATGCCTACTGATGGCCTCTTTGCCTCCCCCACCCGCATCTATAATATAACACAGTTGCAAAGGATTCCCCCATTTGCTTGGTACCACGCCTCCATGCAGGTGAGGGACAGCCCCTTTGAGAATGCTCCAGCCCGCAATTAACAAAGGCGTGACCTGTATTAGAGAAGGGTTAGTGCAAGTGTCTGCAACCCATTGTGTAATGCCAAAGTACGGTGGTAGTGAAAAAAGCATACACAAACACCCATTGTGCAGCTGGAGCAGATTCTACAATACAGCCCTAGGTGGTAAAATTCAGATTTCCCCAGGTCTCAGCCTTCTCTCCCATCCTGTTCAGTTTGTACAACTAGCCTTTGATGGAGTTGAGCCACTCCTCTGGCTTTGATATCTTCTCATAGGCTGGCAATTCTCAGCTGTTGCTGACATTCGATGAGAAGTTGGCCAACCATATGCTTGCGATTCAGAGCTTGGTGTCCTGTAACAAAATGGTGTTAAAATGGAGATCTAGCTGATTGGTGATGATGATGAGGATGGTGCATGTTTGTCTCCTGAGCTTTGTCCCATAGATACTGTACCCCTACCCACTCCTGCAGCTGTGACTAAAACTAGGGATCCTTTTGATCAGGAAATCTCTTTTTCTGCCCACATTCACTCTGGTGGTACATGTCATAGAGATGGAAGACTGTGTGCTGTCCAACTTGGACTATAGCAACAACATCTCTCTGAACCTCCAAACTTCACCGCCTCCAGAAAATGGAGGCAATGCTTGTGAGTGGGCTGCAAAGACACTGCCCTGTTTCTACAGCCCATCAGGCCCTTTACTTGCTCCCTGGAAAGCACATGATCTAGTTTAAGGCTCTTTCCCTCACACACCGCATATTCTGTCAGACAGAATCCCCTATGTCTCTAACTGCCATTGCGGTCTGCCGCTCTTCTATTCAACACTTTAAACGTGTGCAGAGCCAGGGTCGAAATGCCCTATGGGACAACCAGGCAGTGCCCAATGGGCTGTGAGCTGGTTTTTTAGCAGTTTGTGGTCCTGTTCTATTGCCAGGTGGGCCAATCTTTACTAATATTGCCTGCAGCAAACACAAATGCATGCAGACCCCCATGACTTACACAATACTCATACAGCCATGTACGTTATTTAAGGGTCGCCAGGGGTCACAGCTGCAACCTCTGGCTTGCCCCGTGCTACCACTGGCACCACTTTTGCGACCCCTGACCTCAGAGGTGGCAAAATCAGCGCCATGAACACAGTGGCAACTCATCCTTATAGATGTCAGTTGGGGCTGCACTCTCTTTGTATTCTGTCAATTATTTTATTACACTAATAGTGGATAATATATATATATATATATATATATATAAAATATTTTTCACTATGAGTGCCATAAAAATGGAGATCAATTAGCTGAAATATGACCCTCCCTGGCAGCTGAGGTAGGTAAATAATGCTTTTAAATGTATGTTGTGTATGTGTGTGTACATGTGAATGTGTGTGTGTGAAAATGAAGGTAAAAGGGCATGTGATGTCACTTTCGCTATCCCAAGCAATTTGGTTAATTTGATGTGCATGCATACAGCGTGACTTAACATGTTCAGAACTGGCTGATTTGCAAATGTGGCCCACTTTTTTAGCTATCTGGTTCGCTACCGTAGGCCACTTTTATTTTTGTGTCAGGGCCTATTTTGTGGCCCAGTCCAACCCTGTGCGGAGCCCGAGTCTTAAGCCCTCAACTGTGGAATACAGTCCCTCTAGAGGTTCGCTGTCTGTCCGACTTTAAGCATTCAAAAAGGAGAATGAGGACGTTTCTGTTTTGTTAGGGTTTTATTGTCTTACCTGTTTTCCCTTGTTCAGTCTATTTCCTTTTTTTTGTTGTTTCTTTCTCCTGCCTTTTATTGTGGCTCACAGCGCCGTGATGCCTGTCAGTGACTGTAAGCTGTATAAGTCATAAATAAATGTAAAAAAATCTGCAGTTCATGCAGCAGATGGTCAATTATGCAGTAAATCCATAATTATGCAGATTCTTCTGTAGTTGTAAAGTGACATAATTCAATTGGGCCTGTTTATGTCCACTCAGCTATTACAAACTCCTCTATAGGCATTTGGTGAACCACACACAGCCCTGTCATTAAAGACATAAAACGGCAGGATAAAAAAATGACAAAAAATAGCAATGTATCATTGTGCTCCTACAGACAGACATACGTTTCCACTTCCGGGTGAGACAGAGTGTGGCGCAGAAGTTATAAATCAGGGGAATACCCATATTTTTCTTTTTTTATTGTTATCAATAAAGAGCAGTGCTTTCAATGGAAATACGCAAGTGCAGGTATTCGCTATTTAGAGTACCTTTTGCTCCTGAGAAGTG
Source organism: Calotriton arnoldi (assembly GCA_963921515.1). Lineage (NCBI taxonomy): Eukaryota > Metazoa > Chordata > Amphibia > Caudata > Salamandridae > Calotriton > Calotriton arnoldi. The sequence goes on from CAWUFW010000262.1 coordinate 4,699,997, forward strand.
CCAGCACTCTCCCATCAAATATATTGCAGCAATGCTGAGAAGAGCAGGTACTCTCCCCTTTAATATAAAGACGTGCAGCTACTCAGTACCGGACAGTACCTGCCCATTTAAAGCACTGATAAAGAGGATGCTATTTGATGAAACAGTGCCCTTGAGAAATGAATGGAAACAGCCACAACACACCAGGCAATTTTGGATGGCTGAGATATCCCCAGAGCTGGGATCCTTCTGTAGTTAGAGAAATAACCAACGGTGTATCTAAGCAGGTAAATCAGGGATATGAAATCACAGTAATATCCCTTTTAGTATGAAACTGTAAACTTCATCCTGACCAATAGGGTTATGGATGTTGGTCACTCTAAACAGTCTCTGTCCTGATGAATGCTTTTGACCCAGCGTGGGCTTTCTAGATGCTGAAACCTGTCTACATGCATAGACATGAAGGGCTTACTATTGACGTCCTCTTGATTTTAGATATGGGTAGAGAGGCCAGAATAATGTTGCGAAAACCCACTGTCACGTAATCTTTGTTTTCATTTTTCCATGGTGACTAATAATTAGTGTAGCTATGATGAGAGACAGGAAGGGAGCGGGGGCTTCTGAGAATAAGCAGGAGTAGAACGGTTATATAGAGCTCCACATATCTTGATTGACAAACTTATGTACTGTTGACAACCATCTCACACTTCGCTGTTGCTAGTGAAGGTTGCATTCTCACACAGGGGCAAACCCAATGACGAAGAAGGTCACAAAGTGTGGCTGAGGGATCAACGTCATTTTAACTGCACCATAACACCTTGCAAACACCTTTCACAACACCCCTGACAATATGTGCCATAAGTCCTACTATGGTGTGTATCCAGGGCACAAGTCAGGGGTACACGTGGGTAGATGGTGTCCACCCCCTGTTTTCACAGGGTGGATGCCTTCCACCCTGCCAAGAATTTGGGGCACAATAAAATATGCTGAATTCGTCCGGGTATAGGTTTCAGACAGCAGGACACATTCAGCAGTGCCTGCACGTTGTCTGCTTTCATTCCGAGCAGCAACATGCAGGTAGGGAGGGGGCTTTCTTATTTTAAGTTCCAGCTGGCCCAAAACAAATTCTGAAGTTAAGGGGCCAACAGCTCTCCTTTTGTTCGCGTACCCGGGTTGGGAGCTATCTGGAGGCTAACACCTAAATGCAATGTAGGTGAAACACAGGTACACAGCTTATCACTTCACAGGTACTTAAGAGAGGCATGCTCTTGACTTTGTTCAGTCCCTGTATATAAGGGATATGCATGCACTGTAAGAATGAAAGATGTGTGTGTCTGTCCCAGTATTTACACAAGTAACAATTTAAATAGCACTATTTTGATTTATTTCTTTTGTAGTGCAACTCATTCCACAGCAAGGTGCCAGGGCGCTTTACAGCACACATAAACATTATACATTGACAATAAATCATATGTGTGTAAATCAATGTACAGGATGTGTTACATAAGACAGTGAGGGTTACAAAGTGTAGGAGCCACATGTCCTTCATAGCTCACTGTGCTATATTAGAAGGATTACAATTTGTGAACTGCAAGTACCAAAAGGATCTCTGTGTTAAAAGCAGTAACCCACTCAGTCAGCTACATAAAATAAAAATCTGTCATCTGCATGTTACATGATGTGCTTTGTAGGACACATATTAATCCTCTTTGCTGCTTTAATCCAAAATGGGACCAGACAAAACACAGATCTCTCCAGTAAATGTGTTAACCTCCACTGTTACTTCACCATTATTGTTATGTTTTCCTGAAATTTACCGGGCTCGAAAGATCTCTTCAGCAGGTGCCTTACCCCATAAGATATTTTAAAATGCAGACATGCCACCAATTAAGCAGAACAGATTCACTGCCACATTTCACCTTGCTGCCAATTTCTGGGTGGCAGCTTACATTTTTTTTTATAAATTGAAGGCCAGATTTTGTGTTGGGGTTGCGTCCCTTTTTATTACAACCCTGATGCAAAATCTCTCTTGTTAAATCTCGTAATGCTCTCAAATATACTCATGGTAGACCTGCTAAACATATGTCTGAGGAACTGAGATCTTATGTCACTTCTTGTGGTGTCACTTCCTGTTAGGTCATGGATTGTGATGCCACTTCCTGTGATTCCACATGGGATGTCACTCACCGTGGTGTCATGCACTCCTATATCAATTGCATACTGCCTAACTTGGTTAGTCCCCCCCCACCTCTTTTTTAGGACTTATGCCCTGTGTGTATCAAGAGAAAGTAGCATTCTCTGGTAGGTGCACTGTGATTACCAGCTCTCAGAAATGGCACCCTTGCATGTCCCTTCTCCTCAGCAATCGCCCCACCTTGGTTTCTTTGCGCAGTCCATTTGGTGCAATTCACAAGTTTCTGGACAATATCTCCGGTTGAGGTACTTGAGGAAACACATTAACACAGTTAGAGAATACTGCCTTAGCAATGTCAAACACCACTTGTCTGTGCCAGGATAGCTTGACTCCAGTGGCATGGAGAGCACGGGACCCACGTATGGGCATGCTCGTCCCACTCGGGGTGACAAATGCAAAAACAACAATTGATGGACAGAATGCAGAACAATGTCGTACATTCACCCCAGTACAGAGATCTGGGCCTAAATCCATCGATTTTTGCTCACCATGCCATTCCAGTTTGGACCCAGCCATATGCAAATCAGTCTTGACCCTGCGCCCAATGGGAACAGTCCAGCCCGAACTGCCAGGCCAGGTCCTCCCTGGACTGGAAACAAGCATCCTAGGACCGGTTTCGGGCTTTCAGCCCTCATCAGCCAGGATAGCTTGACTCCAGTGGCATGGAGAGCACGGGACCCACGTCTGGGCATACCCGTCCCACTCGGGGTGACAAATGCAAAAACAACAATTGATGGACAGAATGCAGAACAATGTCGTACATTCACCCCAGTACAGAGATCTGGGCCTAAATCCATCGTTTTTGCTCACCATGCCATTCCAGTTTGGACCCAGCCATATGCAAATCAGTCTTGACCCTGCGCCCAATGGGAACAGTCCAGCCCGAACTGCCAGGCCAGGTCCTCCCTGGACTGGAAACAAGCATCCTAGGACCGGTTTTGGGCTTTCAGCCCTCATCAGCCAGGATAGCTTGACTCCAGTGGCATGGAGAGCACGGGACCCACGTCTGGGCATACCCGTCCCACTCGGGGTGACAAATGCAAAAACAACAATTGATGGACAGAATGCAGAACAATGTCGTACATTCACCCCAGTACAGAGATCTGGGCCTAATGAAGGCTTGCCCAGCTCCCGCCCTGTCTGCTGATCTTGAATTCTCCTGGGCACAAGGGTAGCATTGTCTGTTATCTGCGAAATCCGCGAAACGCCAGCTGGGAAGCATGTGAGCTCAGCTGCCTCTCCTCTCACCTCCTGTGGTTGACACATTGCTGTGCTCCAGGGTTTCCAGAATAATCATTCTGATGCAATGTTTTCAAATAAGCAGAAGCCCTTCTTTTCACACAAACTTCCAAAAAGACGCACATCTCTATGACCTCTATGTAAGAAAAAGACTATAGAGCAGTAGTTCTCAACCTGGGGTCCGGGGACCCCTGGGGGTCTGCGAAGCCACTCAGGGGTCCGCGACTGCTGATCTGCTTAGAAAATTAAATATTACCAGATTAACAAAGTGTAAAAAACCAAAAAAGCAAAATAAATGTGAAGGAATTTGAAATTGGAGGGTAAAAAATTAAGTTAGTATCGTCAGTTTGATTTGTGGGAGCAATGCAAATGCATCAAACAGAATGTATTATGGACAGTGAGGGGCCTCAATTGAGTTTAGACAAGTTCTCACCAAATTTGCCATTAAAATTAAAATGTTGACTTTTTTATATCAGTTGTGAACTTAAATAAAATATTTCATTGTTGGTGTATTTGTTTGATGAATGCTTATTTCTGTGTTTTACATTTGCAGTTTTTCAAATCATCGAAAATGCTTAGGCTAAGGTCCCCAGCTTTCAGTAATGACTCGGGGTGGGGGGGTCCCCTGTTTGTAATAAGATTTAGTGGGTGTCCCCAGGTTCCACTAATGATTGAGTGGGGGTCCACAAAAGTCAAAAGGTTAGGAACCGTTGCTATCGAAGATTGGACTTTGGCCAAATCGGTTCTCCCAAGACCAAGGAATAATATGCTTGAATAGTATTCACAAAGTTAGGCGTGCTTGAGATCCAAATACATAAGCCCCAGTCCTGACCATCTTTCTGAGCCCAGATATAGCGAATTACCCAGTATTCCAATATGGCAGCCCAGTGGTGAAACGCAAAAATGACAGGACACCCCTGCAGAATGTGATACGGGGCTCCTTACACTCCAACATCTCACAATCATAGGCTTTGGCCTGAATGTTCCCCGCTCCAAGGAGACTGCAGGGGCCTATGTTATGCCCCTGTGCCAGCCGGCTTCTTATGTGGTCTCTCACTGGTACCAAAAGCATGCCATTGAAGGAGATGCTTTAAGCAGGAGCCAACACAGCATCGAGAAGCCATGCAGCAGACGCTCCACCTTTATGGCGGAGGAGCGTCACCCCGCCTGCTGCAAGTGAAGCAGGCGCACACAATAATAAATGGTAATAAATGCCATTTTATTATAATGTTTTCCAGGCTCGCGCTATTACAGTGCGAGGGCAGGGGGCGGGGCTAATTAGTGCAACTGCACTATTAATGCAGTCCCCTGCCGGCCAATCTGACATGCGCACTTCAGAGCCTGCAATCCCAGTGCTGAGAAACAGCCAAGGGATTGCAACCACAGGCCCTCAGCCTCAAAATGAGCTCTGGGTTAGCCTGCTCTAACCAATCCTGAAGCTGCGGATTGGTTGGTTTCGCTTTGTACAAGGGAGGAAGTCCTTCCCTTTCCGTCCAAGTCAGCGCCAGGACGAAGGAGACCGCATCCACAGCCTGCGTGCCAGCAAGTCCAACATATATGGTGAGTGTTTTGGGCATGGTGCCCCACCATATTGTAATTATTTTATTTTTTTTTGCAGAGTTTTATATAGCGCGAAATTGACCCGCAACCGAATCGGGTATCAGAGCGCTTTACATAGCACCAGTTACGTTACATGAGGACACACATTCATTTTTGTTAGGCACGGGGAGATTAAGTGATTTGCCCAGAATCACAGGATGTTCAGCGTCATTACCGAGACTCAAACCCAGTTCCCCAGGTCCGAGGTCGAACGCCCTAGCCGTTAGGCCAACTCCTCTCCCCTAATCTCTGTGATGTTGCTGGCCGCGGCTGAAGCCACATTCTGAAATCCGAAATTTCCACAAGGATCCAAGTGGGAGCTTTGTGCACAAGATGCTTCCATATCCAAAGATATTGCACAGTACCAAAATGCCCATCGAGAAAAACAGCCTGTGTACCCAGAAACTGCCTAAAAATCTATGTTATTAGATGCACTTCCTTGCAGTTACAGACACCTCCAGGATTTTAGTGGAATCTACTGGATGCCACGTAGAATAAAGTAGGGAGCCAGTCTTGGTTTACACTCTAGATCACTCAATATAAGCTGCAGTGTTAGTAGGGCATCAAGTGTTTCCCAGAGCACCTCCAGTCTAGGTGTGGTCTTTAACAATCCACGTCACAATGCAAGTGTAATTTTTATCGTAAGGGAGTCAGTCATTACAACCTCAGATGAGACTTCACATGAGATCTCACTGTTTATTATTTTCTACCTTTGCAGAATTTTCTTGTCTATTGACCTCAGTCTTTCATTAGCAGAATAGTCCCTTTTAAGTGTATTGTTTGTGGTAAAAGGAACTTTTTATTTCATAACAAATGATCAGAGCTGTGATGGCAGCCAGAAGTATGATAACAGCCGACATGTGTTTCGCTTTGTCAAAAGGGGAATTTTGCTTATTCAAGGCTTTGTATGAAAGTGATTCACTATAACACAGTCAATGAAAAAGATGCATTGTCGTATCGGTCACTGTGCGAGCAGTCTAGATCACATCCTGGTTTACATGCCTACTATACTTCCTATTATTACCTAAGAAATATAAAAACCGTGTAAGACAAGCAAAACTTCAGATGAAAGATTTCAATAATTCCAGAAGGAAATCTAAATTTGGGATTCCAATAACTAATAGTCTTGCACGCCTTTTGGGTAGTAGGGCCACTCCCAGTGGAATCTCATGAGAAACTGCTACCTTACCACAAAAAAATCATCGAGCGTGCTAGGCTCAATGCCAGCTAAGACCCTAGTGAACCCAAGCCTTCTAAATGTACGTGGACAAGCTGCAGACTTGCCTACGACTAGATTGTGACTCAGATCGTGCGACTCTCCCACAGCACGTCCAAGACTCCCAATTTACCAATACCAAGATATATCCAAGCCAATTCAAGACTACCCCTTCCAATGCGTCTCAGTCTTCGGAAAACGTGCACAACTCCAGACACATAACTTGCTGCCACTCTTGCAAACCACTTGTGCATGTCAAGTACATTGGCTTTCTTCCCAACAAAACCACCTCCTGCATTAATCAGGTTTGCTGAGTGTTATTCCTCTCTTGATCTTGCCCACATGCTCAAAGATGTCAATGCTTTTTGCTCGTCACATCTAGAACATGGCAACATACGGTAGCTGGGTCCAAGGAGTAGCCCACACAAAGAGCTTCCACCAGTGCTGAGGAATAGCAAGGTAGCTGTTTGTTACCTCATGTCATTAACTAGCTGGTTGGTAGTTTAACTGAACCACAATTGCACTATTGTTGTACGTCAGAACGCTACAAACCTCCAAAGAAGATAACATCAGATGGAGAGATTTGCCTGCACCTGAGAAGCCATCGCATAAATCTTTTCTGGTCAAAATCACCCACAACTTGGTCACAAAGAGGGTCCAAACCACCCTCACTAGTAGAACCTCAAGCTCCCCGAGCCTCAGGCAGACCTAAACTCCTCAAACCATCAGCAGTTATCCCCCCATCTCCTGGATCATGTCTTCAGCTGTGAGAGGTACACGACCACAGCCCCCTTTAGAAATCAGGTTAAAGCAAATGCAGCCGACCTTCAAAAGGGCGGGATCACTTGACAGTTGGCAGGCCAGCAATCAAATAAAAAAGAGCATACATAAATAAAAAGTGCAAAGAAAACCGCTGCAAAGACCTTGAAAGGGTGCATATTTACCTCATTGCTCATCCCGACACTAGTATGAAAATGAATAAAAAGAAAAAAAAATATTACCTAGGAATAAGAAAAAGCAATCTCTTTCCTGCCATCAAAACCTGTGCCGGATGTAATCTAATCTTCCTGTTATTAACAGCACGTATCATACATATGTATCCATCCCGCGCTGCCAATAACAAATACATCTGGAAGGCAAAAAAAGAAAGAAGGGGGGTTGTGGGCAGGGGCAGGTATAAAGCTCGCACAAATAACTCACAAATGGCAAGAGGGAAAATTAAGCAGGAAATTAAAAAAACAGAAGGTGAAAGGGTCAGGAAATGTATTCGTGGTGGGTGCATTCATTTAAATAATTCCCCTGGGGAGAAGGCTGACTGTGTATGTAGGTATGCATGTATACCTGCTGCGCATTGAACACTTTAGGCCCTTGGCACTTAACAAAATTGCATTGGAGCCAGACTGGAAACGCAAAGCATCCCTGGCAATTCTGACGGACCAGCCCGCAGAAGGGGGCGGGGTTGCAAGTGTGAAGCACTGCTGCCTTTGTTACTGGGGGCCGAAACTGCAGCACTGCTGCAAAACCGGCCCCCGGTAACAAAAACGGCCCCCACAGCTGCAAAACCGGCCCCCACCCTTCAAGCCTTCCGGGGAAACGCCCAATGCCCGGTACGGTCAATCCGGCCCTGGGAAGGACCTTGGCAGACCACTTCCCCCGTAACTCCGTAACCAGACCAATGACTTCCTAAGCAGACACTGGTGTGTGTAGGCTGACAAAGGTCTGCCAAGGTCCATCTTTACAGATCCAGGTCCACCCTTGTGGTTCTAGGTCTAGTTATATGGAATTTGAGTGGAGCTGTACAGACCCGTGTTCACCTATTGATAGCGGTCCATCGTCTGCATCTGGAGACCATTGGCCACTCCAAAAATTCATGTCTGTCCATGTGGACATAGAGGGCCTACATATGCTCAGGCTCTCCCATGTGCACTCATGTCTTCCTCGTGCCCCCAGGTCCTCTGGAACGTGTTCACAATTATGCACACTTGTGCTAGTCTACATTTGCTTGCGTTGGTGGAAGCGGACCATCAAAAGGCGTATCACAAGCAATTTAGAATTCTCATATTCTATCATTACAAAGCCAACAAAATTCACTGAAAAAAGATGAGAAATGTAGTAAAGGATTCATAATGCAAACCCTCAAAGTTGCGAGACACAACCATAGCTCCATCTTTCGAGCACTGCTCCCATCATGAAAGATAAGATGGCATCACCAATGGCAGTTAAAGATATTATTGGGGCCCTCACGCACACAATTCGCGTTGGCAAAGAAAAGAGCCTGATAAGTGTGTCCTGCAGAGCACACTCCTAACATAACATGTGTATTTGTAAAGCGCACGTTCATCTGGAGGCATCTTGGCGCTGAATAACAGATGTTTATTGTTACCCAACTCAATGGTACTCATTTCATCGACCTCAGATGGATGAAAGGCTGAGTGGACCCACCGGGATTTGAACCTGTGACCATGAGGTCGATTACCGGCCCCTGCACTGGACGCATTAGTCCACTGAGCCACCAGACCTAATGTGCAGGTGCTCTCAACACAAACACCTACACACAATTGTCAGAGCTGTACAGTCTCTTGGCACTTAGGTGTTCTCTCATACAATCTTAGCACCCAACTCCCTTACAGGTACGCACACAGTCCTAACCTCCAAGGGCCACCCGGAGACATTCCTACCTTCTCCCTGTCACTCACTCTCTTCCAGGCACACCTATATGAACCGTATGTGTCTTTTGTACATATCTCTTGCACTCTTTTGTCCTCTACATACCACACCTACAATCCCACTGCACACAAAACACTTCTTCAACCAAAATGCCCCCCAACACATCTTTCACCCATGTGTACCCAGGGGCCACCCACACACACATGCCCAGCATCCATTTGACCACTGCACGCGTTCCTGCCCCAAATTGCTATTCGCACACTCCTGATCACCATGCTCATGATATATGCACTCCTGCTATGCATGACACACCTCACAAACTGTACATGTACACTCCGCTCCTTCTCTTCCACCCAGGTGCCCTCCAGACACTCCTGCCACACACTTGCTCACACACACACAGACTCAGACACACGAACATACACACAAAAACAAACACAGAAAAGCACACACACACACAGCCCTCCATGCATTTACACCAGTTAAGTGAACACCACGCTTGCCTCTGCCATGCGTGTATCCTACAGCCAGTCCTAGTACACATGTTTCCTAGACACACCCTCCTGCCATCAGTACAGTGGCATAACTAGACTCCTTACTCACTTCACCTTTCTCTACCTGCTTATCAGGGCCGGACTGGGAACCCAAAACATCCCTGGCAATTTTGTTGGACCGGCCCCCACACCGGGTGGAGGAGGGGGGGAGAGTGAAGCACTGCTGCTTATCAAAACTGACCCCCAGCACTGCTGCTTTTGTTACTGGGGGCCGATATCGCTGCAAAGCCGCCCTCCAGTAACAAAAGCAGCCCCCAGCACTCCAAAACCTGCCCCATCCCTTCCAGCCTCCCAGGCAAACGCCCGATACCTGCTACGGCCAGTCCGGCCCTGTTGCTCATGCCTCCCTTTCACAGCCCTCTCCTCACAACTCCACATGGTTCTGGCTACAGTTGTGCAGCAACAAGACCCTGGGAGGGAGAGTTGAAAGTCAGAAACAGAATAGGAGGACAGAGTGGACAGAATATGGAGGGAGGCTCGGACATGAACATGTGCACCATGGTAACTTCGGTGCTATGACAATAGTATGTGGATAGAACATGTTAGGCCTTAGTCATAATGTGTGACGCCACATAATTTTTGAGCTTATGAGCAGTTCATAACAATAGAAGTCAATGACTGTAACTTCCCTTGAGTCTTGGTGATGGGCTACTGGCTAAATGTGGGATCCATAACCCTGATCCCAACATATGTATGCACCAAGGTTACTCACAAACGTTTTCCCGAAAAGCATTCTCTGTTGCATGACCGAGGGCCGCATTGATGCCAGCAGGATGAGAGTTAAAGTGGAGTAAAGTGGGCATAGGGATAGCGAAGCATGTACATGGTATGGACAGTGAGCCGTAGAGTTATTTTGAGTCAGATCATATCCTTCCTATGCCTTTGTCACCTTAATTGCCATTACAAGATAGAGATGGGCGAGCAACAGAATGCTTGAGCCAAGCTCGAGGCAGATGCCTAGCCCTGGCCCAGCTCAAGGTTCTCTTAGATCCTCGAGCCCAAAACGAACCAATCTTTCATGTGTCTTCTGTCTGCCACCCTCGCTCTAACCTTATGCGCAAAGAATTAAAGGCAAAGCGTTAATTTTTTATGTAAAACGTGAAGGGGGAAAGAGATACCCATCTAGTGGCTGAATTGCACATTGTGAAATCAGAAAACCTGGGATCAATCCTAGCTTCCCCACTTGACCAAATTGTGTGATCATAGGCAAGTGTTTTATTTCACTTTGCCTCCTTTTTCTTCACTATCACATATGAGAGCACCTCAAAATATATGAGTTCCGGATGTGCACCGAACAAAATCTTCTCTTGTGTTTGAGTTAACAATATATATAGTGTTTATTGAAGTAAAATAACAACCTAAGCTTACCAGAGGGTGCACATTACAAATGTCATCTCTTGGTTCACTAATGGCATTGTTGGCAGGACATGGGAGGCATGAATGTTTCCAAGTTCATGTTTGAACACTATTCCTTCAAATAAATGTTGACTATCTTGATACAGCTACGGACTGCTCAACCGCACTCTCCGGAAATTCCCCATATTCATTTAGCAAGTTGCCCACCTCCCTGGGGCAGCTGTCCAAAACCCCAAAGTTGAAACAAAACAAAGACAGACCGTCAATGTCTCACAATTAGTTCAATAAATCCAGCATTAAGGCTCCAGATGTCTTTAAACAATTGTAGTTAAAATTCAGTTCTTTATCAACTGATTGAACGGGGACTTGTGACTCGCACGCAGAACACAGCACAGTGATGTAAAGAGGTGATTGGGTGATTGTATTGCATCGTGCTGATAGCAACATTAAAAACAAGCATTGGCATAGCCAATAGGTCTCGCCTTTGGGGCCTTATAAGTGTTTAGCCAGAGCTATTGACTTTGCCAATGTCTTCAAGCTGTGCTGTAGAGAAGTGTGGCTGCTGTGCAGCATGCTGAAAAGTTATAATAAAAAAGTGTCAGAAGCATTTTTGTTACTTTATATATGACCAAGAAGGCATTATGTAAAACTGAACGACCATATTAAAAAAGTATTTACAATAAAAAAATCCTCAGTTTTCTTTTGTTCTTGCAATGCTGGCAACTTGTTTCTGCCTATTGCAATGTTTGTTAAAGCTTTTTTTTTGAGGGGGCATAAACAATCGGAGGGTGAAGGTTGGGAACTAGTACCTGTATTATAACACTAGCAGCGGCCAGACGCTAGGGGAGAATCAACAGATGCCAGATTCCGAGAGCAGGCTGAGGTGGTGCTGAGTGATGCTGAGGTGGTAGTGGTGGTGGTGGTGACTGTGGCGGAGACGATGTTAAGGTGATGCTGAATGATACTCAGGTCTTGCTGAGTGATACTGCTGTGGTGCTGAGTGATGCTGTGGTGGTGCTGAGTGATATTGTCTTGGCGCTGAGTGATGCTGTGGTGGTGCTGAGTGATGCTGTGGTGGCCCTGAGTGATGCTGTGGTGGCCCTGAGTGATGCTGTGTGTCCCTGAGTGATGCTGTGGTGGTGCTGACCGATGCTGTGGTGGCCCTGAGTGATGCTGTGGCTGTGCTGAGTGATGCTGTAGCGGCGCTGAGTGATGCTGTGGCGGCGCTGAGTGATGCTGTGGCGGCGCTGAGTGATGCTGTGGTGGCGCTGAGTGATGCTGTGGTGGCGCTGAGTGATGCTGTGGTGGTGCTGAGTGATGCTGTGGTGGTGCTGAGTGATATTGTTGTGGTGCTGTGGTGATGCTGTGGTAGTTCTGAGTGATGCTGTTGTGGTGCTGAGTGATGCTGTGGTTGCGCTGAGTGATGCTGTGGCGGCGCTGAGTGATGCTGTGGCGACGCTGAGTGATGCTGTGGTGGCGCTGAGTGATGCTGTGGTGGTGCTGAGTGATGCTGTGGTAATGCTGAGTGATGCTGTGGTGGTGCTGAGTGATATTGTTGTAGCAAAACCAAAGGGGATGATGGACGGAGTGTTGAACATTGCAAGCACTCACCCCCAGTCAACTGATCTGGGTTTAATCCATCATCATTCTTTAGCTCACTCCGCCACCCCAGTTCAGACATGGCCATATGCAAATCAGTCTGACCCTGTGCCTCATGGGAACAGTCCAGCCCGAACTACCAAGCCATGTCTTCCCTGGACCGGAAACAAGCATCCTGGGACCGGTTTCTGGCTTACAGCCGTCATCAGCCAGGCTATCTTGGATCCAGTGGCAAAGTGAGCAAGGGACCCACGTCTGGACATACCCTGCCAACTTAGGGCGAACATAGCAAAACCAAAGGGGATGATGGACGGAGTGTTGAACATTGCAAGCACTCACCCCCAGTCAACTGATCTGGGTTTAATCCATCATCATTCTTTAGCTCACTCCGCCACCCCAGTTCAGACATGGCCATATGCAAATCAGTCTGACCCTGTGCCTCATGGGAACAGTCCAGCCCGAACTACCAAGCCATGTCTTCCCTGGACCGGAAACAAGCATCCTGGGACCGGTTTCTGGCTTACAGCCGTCATCAGCCAGGCTATCTTGGATCCAGTGGCAAAGTGAGCAAGGGACCCACGTCTGGACATACCCTGCCAACTTAGGGCGAACATAGCAAAACCAAAGGGGATGTGGTGGTGCTGAGTGATGCTGTGGTAATGCTGAGTGATGCTGTGGTAATGCTGAGTGATGCTGTGGTGGTGCTGAGTGATATTGTTGTGGCACTGAGTGATGCTGTGGTGATGCTGTGGTAGTTCTGAGTGATGCTGTGGTTGCGCTGAGTGATGCTGTTGTGGCGCTGAGTGATGCTGTTGTGGCGCTGAGTGATGCTGTGGTGGCACTGAGTGATGCTGTGGTGGCCCTGAGTGATGCTGTGGTGGCCCTGAGTGATGCTGTGGTGGTGTTGAGCGATGCAGTTGCGGTGCTGAGCGATGCTGTGGCGGTGCTGAGCGATGCTGTGGCGGCGCTGAGCGATGCTGTGGTGGCGCTGAGCGATGCTGTGGCGGCGCTGAGCGATGCTGTGGCGGCGCTGAGCGATGCTGTGGCGCAGCTGAGTGATGCTGTGGTCGCCCTGAGTGATGCTGTGGTGGCGCTGAGTGATGCTGTGGTGGCGCTGAGTGATGCTGTGGTGGTGCTGAGTGATGCTGTTGTGGCCCTGAGTGATGCTGTGGTGGCGCTGAGTGATGCTGTGGTGGCGCTGAGTGATGCTGTGGTGGCGCTGAGTGATGCTGTGGTGGTGCTGAGTGATGCTGTGGTGGTGCTGAGTGATGCTGTGGTGGTGCTGAGCGATGCTGTGGTGATGCTGAGCGATGCTGTGGTGGTGCTGAGTCATCCTGTGGTGGTGCTGAGTCATCCTGTGGTGGTGCTGAGTCATCCTGTGGTGGTGCTGAATGATGATGTGGTGTCGCTGAGTGAAGCTATGGTGGTGCTGAGTGATGCTGTGGTGGCGCGGAGTGATGTTGTGGTGCTGCTGAGTAATACTGTGGTGGCGCTGAGTGATGCTGTTGTGGCGCTAAGTGATGCTGTGGTTCTGCTGAGTAATGCTGTTGTTCCACTGAGTGATGCTGTGGTTGCACTGAGTGATGCTGTGATGGCGTTGAGTGATGCTGTGATGGCGTTGAGAGATGTTGTGTTGGTGCTGAGTGATGCTGTGCTGGCTCTGATTGATGCTGTGCTGGCTCTGATTGATGCTGTGGTTGCGCTGAGTGATGCTGTGGTGATGCTGAGCGATGCTGTGGTGTTGCCGAGTGAGAGATAGAGTGAAGATATAATGCCCAATTAGAGAGGGTGGTGAGAGAGAAAGAGAGAGAAAGGGTGTACATAGAATAAAGAGTGGAGCGGGATAGAGAGAGAGAGAGAGAAAGAAGGAGAGAGAGAGTGAATGAAGGAGTTTGAAAGAGAAACAGATAAAGGGGTGAGAGAGAATGAAAGGCTAAAAAAGATAGAGAGGGAGAGTTAATTAAGTAGAGAGAGAATTAGAGAGGGGAGAGAGAGAGAGAAGGAGAGCGACAATAAGAGTGGGGGTGTGGAGTTTAAATAGAGTGAAGAAGTGACGCGGAAAAAGTAACCTTAAATATAGCTTTGTGCTTTGCGCGAATAAATATTTTAAAAAAAACAGAGTGAGACAAAAATACTGGTAATTAGGCTGTGACTCCCAATATAAAACAAATAGCGATATAAGGTGAAATCAACCCACCGAAGCAATATTTCTAACTAGACAAAAAAAAGCTTGCATTTCAATGCTAATCGCTGTTGTTTTTCATGTGACTGTAGTCCAGGGCCCTCAGTTGGTAATGTGAACTGCTGCTGCGATTGAAACATCAGAGTCCAGAGAGTTAATGAGCCATGACGAGGAAATGAGGAAGAGATAGGAAACCCAGATGCCAGCTGCGCGTGCACGCCATCGTGAACTCAAGCTGGTCGCCAGCCGAAAGCCAGTGGGTTTGCACTTTCAAAACCCGCTTACTAAAACTCTCGGCCAGACCAGCGCAAGCGCTGGTGCAGGCCGAGACCTAATGATGTGTAAATGACCAAACAAGAAGACTTTTGGGATATTAATTATAGGACATAAGCCAGAGGAAGCTTGTGGTGTATGAGCGAAACACGTTGGCTGAATGGCTGTATTCTATAAAGAAAATTGGAATAATAATAAAGAATTGAATTTTAACTACAATTGTTTTAGGACGTATGGAGCCTTCATTTTGGATTTACTGAACTAATTGTGAGACGTTGCCCCTCTATCTTTGTATTCCTTCTAATAAATGCCTCTCAATACAGTGATACTAAGGTGAAAAGCTTCTGCATGTTAATGAAATAAACGTTTTTGAATTTCGAAGAGAGTTTATCATATTTCTACGTTTGTTGCACAATGTCATTAAGAATGAAAGTGTTCCTAAAGATAAGTGGTGCAGAAGACGTTCTTTGCTTCTTATCCTTTCATTCACTTAAGTGAAAATAAAGGTTTGCCCATTTAACAGCTTTCTGAGTGTTAGTGCTCTCTCAGGTAAACAGCAGCCCAGTACTGCTATTCACAAGCGGGCCACATCTAAATGTCAGGAGGGCCGCAAGCAGTGGCTGGGCATACTTTAAGTATACCTGTTCTATACTAACTGATGTGCCAAGCTAAACCTTTACTTCAAATGGTATGGGTCTACAGAATGCAGTATCTCTCACCTCTTCCTAGAATAATATTTCCAGCTTGGGTGCTAATAACTTTAGTTGGTGGTCCTAGGTAACATGTATCTTTTTCAGGTTATATGTGTGCCCTGTAACCCCCACTACACGGCCTGCATTAGATCTCCCGTCTGTTGCATCATCTTCCCTAAATCAATCCGAAAAATAATACAAATAACAATATACATTAAAGAAGTGTATTTGGGGAGTTCTGCCTCCTCCACAAAAGCGATAGATAGATAGATAGATAGATAGATAGATAGATATCCAGCATTCCAGAAGAAAGTAGATACCCATTCAGAACTTCGTTGCTCAAACAGTACATTTTATTGTTGCAATAACCACCGGTCATAAAGTGTTTCGGCCAAAAACCTGCTAACAATAAACTGCACTCTTTCAGTAATGGAGTTCTGAGTGAGCGTCTACTCTCTTGTGGAATGTTGGATTTTTTGCTGTAATGGCCCTGCCGCTTGCATGTTCCACCCCCCATGGGTCGGAAGTGCCCAAGGAGTAGAGGTTTTTTAATATATATCTAGCTTTTGGGGAGGATTTTCAGGGGGAGGTATATATTCTTTTTCACTGAAAAAAGCAAAGGTTAAAGGGACGGACGTTAAAGTTAGGAATTGTAATTAAATCGTACTTTATATATATTTTTTTTAAACAAGAAATTCACTGAAAAAACAAAGGTTAAAGGGACATTATAGTTAGGTGAAAATGTCAGTTAAAACATACTGTTTTAAATGAACAAAACCAGTGAAACTCATAGTTATCTCAGGTAACTATAAATCGTGCCCTAAAGTAACTATCGCTTGTGCCCTCGCCATGCACAGTGTTGTCATCAATGATAGCATTTCAGATGTTGCGTGATATTATCAGTGATGTCATAGAAAATGTCATGAGTGATGTAATATGTGAGGTAATTAACAGTGCATTGCGAGGGCTTTTCCATTTTACATAGAGAAGCCTTCTCATGGAATGTTTGTCAATGGTTTCAAAGCTCGTATTTCACAGATAACAAATTGTAACTGAATTATTTTCCGCACTTCACAGTGTTGAATTGATTTGCAGGATATTTAGTTTCTCTTACTAAATAAAAAAGTTAAATGGATGGTTAACACGCCATTTCGTCTTTCTTTCAGTGCTGGTAAAAAAAAAAATTCACAATGACAGTGTTGTTCCCAGACCGTTAATCAACACACAAGCTCATCCTTACAGAGGAATCCCTGATGCAGCAAGTACCACTAAATCCTCCCCAGACTGTGAAAATAAACACTGTAAACACAGAACCCTGTTAACAAAAAGTAACACTGTCCCACATTGCACTTTATTTTATTTCTTCATTTTTATATATGTCTTGTGTGATCTACTCTGTAGTGGCAATGTACTCCATAAGACAATCACAGTTTAGATAACATTTTATAATTTCTTTACAGTGCGCTTTGCATTTAAAATGTGACTTTTAATAATTCACATTATTGCATAAAAATGTTTTAAATATCAGCATGTTAAACAAAAGCACACATTTCTCAAAACGTTGACAGACTGATCTACAGTCTTGCACTAAGAATGAATACTAAACAGATGAGTCTCAAATGCTTACTAAAATCAAGGTGGGTTCTGCCTCCCCTAAAAAGTAATGGGGGAAGGCACCACCCAGGTTTTCCAAAATGAGTGGGAGGCATGATAAAGAAAAGCATCCTGGGTGTTCAGGCGTTTGGACTATTGCTTAATTTGTAATAAAAAAAACATAAATGCCAGGGTCCTTGTCAGGAGGCCACTGAAGCATGTACCACACCCTTTCCCCTGCCAGCACTGCCAATAACCGTACCAACACAACTACTAACCATCACACTCCTACAAGTGTGACTATTCCACACTCCTAAAGCTATAAGAATGGCTGCTTAGGCAGGTGTTAGGCATTTTTAATGTATACTGAATTAATAAACAGTTGGTGGGCTCATCTGTAAATTAACCAGACAGCACCACCATGTTGCAGACTGTCATACGTGCCGGTGCTGACAATTAAGTGTCAATGCTGAGCACAAAAAACTACCGCCTCCAAATAAAGAACTGCCATGGAATGTAACTCAAAGTACTTGCTTCTAGAAGTGGATAACATTCTGGCAAGGGCTGGCTGATTTCCTATTAAACTAAGGCCCAGCTTTCCTCCGTTTCACTGATATACTATTTCAGACTATGTCCTTGAATAGTTAGAAGGGTTTACACATGGCTTTTACTTTTTTGCATTGTTGTCATTAAGTGATCTTTTCAAGATAATTAATAACATATTTATTTTTAAGTACACCCTCATTTTGTGCACCCGTTGATTGGGGTGATACTGTGCGGCTCCTGCACTGTATCTCACTCCATCCTGCTACTCACTGCAGCGTTGCGGGGCTTGCCCATGCCCTTCAGCTACCACTAGCAAAGGCGAACAAGGAGATTTGGGGATCTGGTTGGGTCCCTTTTGGGGCTGCCTAGCTGTCCAATGTCACTACAGTTTAACAAACGCTTGACACGGTGCATCAAAATACACTCTTCAAAGCACAGTTAAACACTATGTTATTTATTATAATGTATGTACGTTAGTGAGGCCAAAGGCACTCCACAAGGCACCCAAGGCTTCTCTTTGTACGCATTCGAGAGCAGACATGGCATTCCCTTGCCCAGCCACCCTTATAGTTTATTAAACAGCTTTAGAAGCTCCTCCCTCCACTTCCGCTCAGGACCCCACTTAGACTTCTTTAATGACATCATTGAACAATGCCTGGACCTGTAGGCCTGTGCATAAAGGGCTTCACAGGTTACCGTGCCCTAAATTCAAGAAATTAGTCACCGCAATCACAAATACCACCAGTAATATTAGTGCTGTTAACACCAATTTCAACGTTAAGCAACACAACCAGCAATTGCAAAGACAGTCCATGTTTCGCACGGGTGGCAGCCTGCCGTCAAAAACATACTGTAGAAAGTTCGCTAGTGACCCTGGAAAGAAGGCAACAGCCACAAGAGTCCTCAGGTTGGGAAATGGAGGCTCAGTGGAAGACGTGGAAGGAAGTGAACCTTTATTGAGAACCTCAATACTGCTCTGGAACCCAACCACCATCCCCAGAAATGTATAAAGACTTATTTTTAGCAAACTCAACCATTGCCTGCAGACTCTTACAAGTCCCGGGTGCACCATCTCATAATGCATGCCCATACAGACCTCACATATACCAGCCACAAAGTGAGTCGCCAATGCCATTGAATCCTGCCCGCTGCCGTTCCCCCTGTTCAATACTCCATAGCCGATTAAACAGATAGACAACCTTGCATATCACTTCAGGTGCTGCTAACACCTTCAATTTGCCATGGAGAGCCCCTTATACAGACCAAGAGATTCGACCACCCACACCGACTGTTCTACTTCTGCCCAATTTAGGACTGCAGATAGCATGAATCTGGTGTCCCATGATCTATGTCTCTGGCTTTATCAACTGAATCAGGACTCCCACCTGCCAAATTGCCACATGGACTTATCCACCCTAAGGGATGTGCTTCTTTATACTAGGGCTGAATCTAAGCACCCCAACTAAAGACACATCAGAGAGAGAGAAAGTGTGAGTGAGTGAGTGAGTGAGAGTGCGTGCGACCTTCCCTGAATCCTGGCTTGCAGACTCATTCCCAGTGTTACTCTCCTCTAACAGTGGGTTACAAGAGCTTCCTCAAGAGCAGCAGAACCTGATGAGTGGGGTTGTAGGATAATATTCCCAGACACCATCGCCTGCAGAGAACCAGATATCCCATACATCAGATCATTCTAGTACTTGACCGTCAAGTGTGTTAACAGTGTGATCTCCTCCTTGCTTTCAGGGATAATCTTCCACCATCTTTATAAATTGTACAGATCATTACCGTGAATATTTATTTTTTTATGTAGAAGATTTGTAGAGCCCCGTTTACCATTAAGCAATAATCTGTTAATGTTGAGTTAAACGGAAGAAAGAGTGAGGCAAAAGAATACGCAATAAGTAGTGGGTGGTTAAGAGTTCAAGTGGAGATGAAAATCATCAACCCTTATTATTAGGGTGCAAATTGCAGAAAAATGGCTTAAGGCACACAATTTCCGTTCTTGACCTGATGCAGTGCACTGCCTTGACCTTTGTGATTTCAACATCTGAGAGGATGACTGTGCACAAAGAGTAGATGGTGTGGAAATATGGGTTTCACCCACCTTGGTTCCAACCATAAACATGAAGCAGGGCACATCTTTGATCTTAGTCACTTAATCAGAGCACACGCCCTTCTCCTGTTACGACCACGCCCTGGTCCCTTTCGCCATCCCCAATGAACTTAGAACCTAAACGACTACAAGCATCATCAGCAGGTTGGATTCTGAGAGCTGAACCCTCAGAAACATCCAATGTTCCCCGCCATGCCTTTTCAGCGCACATGACGCTATCAGATTACCGTATTTAAAACATTTGAGCTGAACTGATGATCAATGCACAGACATTCCACTACTGAAAACAACAGGACAGTGGGTCTGGAAGAAGATGGCGAATTTGTCACTTCCCAGCAGAACAGATGGCATGTTGGATGCATGGCCTTGGATATAGGCAGCCTAATTTACATCAAAAAGGCCTACTTTCAGACACATATAAACATACCAGAGAACTTGTCTGTTGTTCCTCTCCAGCTGTATCATGAACTTTCTCCCATTTCTCCTTGACAAAGAAATTAGGATCCCTCAACTTCTGTGTGATGACCTTCTTCTGGGACAAAATGGACACCATTCCTGCCAGCGTGTTTGCTATGGCAGATACTATCTGGATACCAATGAAACTGGGTAGAGCTCCCCCACCTCCTTCTGTGAATTTGCTCTGGTCTCGGAGGACTTCATCACTTACCGAATCAATCAAGTGAAAATATCAGCTCCACCACTCGCCATCTGCAAATTATGTCAGCCAGCCCTCACACTGCTCATCACAAGGTTGTTGCTTGCTCCTCCGAAGTCTGCCGAAGAACCTCAAGAGCTCAACCATGCCATCATTACACAGATAATCAGAAAAAAACCAACACAGTCCCGTTGATCGGCAACCTATATGCTGACCTCTGGTCTCTGAATGAGAGAGATGTTGTGAGCAACATTAACCTATGAACTACCCACTGATGGAGCAAGGTAAATAAGAAATTTTTGAACCCCCTAATATTAATGCTAATAATTAACAACTAATAACTGTTTTGATGACTAATCAACACTTTACGTCTTTTATAGACATCTGTTATAAGGGGTAACCACAATCTATGTACAAAAGATAACCTACTAACGCTTGTCAACGTGAAATAATAATAACATAATGGTTTGCGTACTAATTAAAATAATGTTGCATGATTTGTGCTATGTAGGAAACTGTATTGTGGCAAAAGTATGCGGATGGTAAGTAAACATAGCTTTATATGTCGCTTTTGCTAGGTAACACCTAATTGGGGTATGTAGAATGAAGGGTGGGAAACTGTGAGAAGTTGGCCTGGTATATGCTGTTCACTAATTAAAGTGGACACCTTGCACCAGGGCAAATCGACTCTTATGGTAGATAGGTTTAAGACAACCTTTTAAAGAAAGCTATCCTAGTGGTAGCTGTGGAGAGCAGCCTTCAGGCTAAGTCTCGGAGGAATGTAAAGCAGCTTGTTTTACCATATAATCTCTTGAATCACCAAATGAAAAGACACCACACAGGTATATATATCAAATATATATGTATTTATTTCTAAATAACTCTCTACTAATCTCTTTATGAGATTAGAAGACAAACATATGCACAAATCAACGTTTCACAATAAGTTAAGCACAAAATATGGCTGGGGCCCTAGGGGCGTACCAGACCATATACTAAGTAAGAGACTTAGGGACAACGACTTGCAGGGAGACAAGGCCTAGGGCCTTCAGAAGTGCTGGGGCCTCACGAAACCACCCAAGGCAGGTAAGTAAAGGACCCACGGGGGACGCGTGCAGTGTAGATACACAGGCGCGGATCGCCGTTGACTTCAATGGGGCAAGTCGCGGTTGGAAATAAAGAGTTTTAGGATACTTCTATAGAACCTACAAGCAAGTCACTTACAGGGTAAGTCGTTCTAGGGCCCACACCCACAGGAGCACCGTAGTGCTGGAGTTACCTCACCCAGGGAAGCCGGGTGCACAGGTGTCCTTTGGTGTCGGGTCGCGGCGTCGTTTTCAATGGCGAACAAAGAAGACTTGCTGCTTGCGGGAGCTGAAGAAGTGTCCGGTGGAATCCAAGCCTGGATTCTGAAGAAGGATGACCTGAAAGCAGAGGGGACAGTGTTCAAAGTCACTTGGCAGTGACTCGGGGCAAGGAAGATGGATGCCCACCGTCGTCGAGTGATTCAGGTCGGTTGCGGGTGCCTTGACTCTTCAGCCAAGTGGTCCAGGAGGCGTCGACGACGACCAGGAGCTGGATTCGGTGTGTCCCTCGACGTCTGCAGCTGACTGCGGTGTCGGCAACTCGATCGGAGCCAACAAGCCTTGGCAACAGCAAGTCTCGGGGAGATGAAGAAAAGTCGATGGCACAGACCAGCAAGGTCTGAGGGACTCACCCAGCGAAGGTAAGTCAGGGCAGGCCTGGAGCAACCAGGGGAGCCTTTTGGTTTCTTTAAGAAGTCTTCTGGGGACCCACGAGCCGGCTGGCAAGGGATCGCGAAGACACCTCGGGCGGAATCACTCAACAGGGGCCCACGGTCACTCGGGACGGTGAAGGCCTCTGATCTTCGGAGGGATTCCTGCTGGAGGTCGGGACCACACGTGGTCCAAAGCACAAGTTCGTAGAACGTTGTGAAGGAGTTGCACTCGACAATAGTGCACGGTACCCAGGGGTCGCGGTTCCTCGTCACTCGTGGGGTCCACTTGCCTCAGCTTCGCTGGGGACTCACGATGACCTTGGAGAAGTCAGGAAATCTACTTCTTGGGCTGCAGGGACTTCGGACTCCGGCGGGAGCGGCGTAGTTTGCGACCGTCGTTGTCGTTTTTGGTGCCTGCCAAGCAGGGGAGTCACTCCTTGACTCCAAGGGAGATTCTTCTGTCTTCCAAAGGTAGTGGAACGTCGAAGGACCAGGATTCTTCTGTAGAGCGTCGTCCAGGGGTTATCTGCTTTGCAATGGCAAGGTTCCCCCTCTTATACTAAAAGAGGGGATGGACTAGCTCTATGACCCCACCTATGGGAGGGTCAAGGGAGGGGTGGCTACACCCACTTCCCTTTGTCCAGTTTCGCGCCAGAGCAGGGGCAGGTAGCCCCTGAGCTGGTTTGAACTGGCATATGCACAGAGGAGCCTTTTGCTCCCCCAGTGCAGGACTTCAAAGCACTCTAAGAGTGCACCCACCCAGCCCCAATACACATTATCCTGTCTGGGGAGGTGGTCACACCTCCCTGCAACAGGAAAC
Source organism: Calotriton arnoldi (assembly GCA_963921515.1). NCBI lineage: Eukaryota > Metazoa > Chordata > Amphibia > Caudata > Salamandridae > Calotriton > Calotriton arnoldi. Next base: position 4,723,012 of record CAWUFW010000262.1, read on the forward strand.
CTATTGTCCAGGCCTCCCCTGCCGGAGTTTCGTCCAGCAGCAGGAGGCCAGACTTGTGTCTGTGGCAGCAGCATCCATTTTGTGATGCCAGGGCTTCAGAAAGAAGTTACCGGGTAAGCCAGAGTTAACATGTCTTTCCCTCTAGAAGGGTGGAATGCTACCCCCGCCGCCAGGATTGGCGGGGGGGTAGTATTCCAAGATGTTTGACACCAAACACGACATGTTTAGGTGCAGCCATTCCAAAGTTAGCATTTTACCGCGAGGATATAATGCGCTTAAGAGTATATGGTCAGGCTGCACTACAAACAGCATCAGAGATGGTCTCCGAACGCTGCAGAGGGGCCCTGCTCATGCAGGGCACCCTCTCACATAGGAACCATGCACTCTGCCTTTAGGATTGATAAGGCCTGCCTTAGGAGTGACTTATAGGTTTATATGTGTGTATGTATTTAGTGATATAGGTAACCTATATCACAGTAAGGAGTGCATGCACCACCCTACCCAGGCTGCAGTAGCAGACCTGTGGTGTCAGTTTGGATGGCCTTCCAGGGGTGGCATAATACATGCTGCAGCCCCTGGTAGGCCTCTGAGGTACCTATGCCCTTGGTACATAGTATACCATATACTAGGGACTTATAAGGGCACTCCAGATTCCAATCAGAGATGTGCCTAAGGCACATGGAAACCTTTTACAGAGAAAGCAGATAGACTGGGGCCCTGAATAGCAGGATCCCAGTCCAACTAAGTCATAAACCAGCAAAACACCATAAAAAAAGTGGGGGCAACCATATAGTCAGGGATTCCACCTTCCTACAGAAACGAAAAGGCTTATTTTCTTTGTTTTAATTATGATTGTGTTTGTTTTCATAATAGTTCGTTCGGGCCTGCTAGGCCGCGCTGTAAAAATGGCTGCCGAGGCAGATGGGCTAAATGCGCAAGTGCAAAATGGCTTCCAAGTGGAAGAGAGCTGCAGAAATATGTCACGTGATCTGAAAGTAGAGCCCAGAATGAAAAGGATCAAGGTCACCATGACCTGCCACCAGATGGGTGCCAAAAAGGGACTCAGCGAGAATACATGAGAACCAAAGATGCAGCCGTGAATTAACAATGAACTGTTTTAATAAAGATACAAAAGAAGTTGCATATGAGGAACTGTCAATCGGATTGGTAATGTCCTAAAACCGTGTGAAAGGACAAAATTATAAACATTTTCGGAACTGGTTTGAACAAGGAGGCAATGAGATGCTTGCCACCCCTCCAATGGACCAATTAGCGTGAATCTCGCCCCCAAAGATTGAAACATTTCTGTTTAGTAAGTTAGTAATAGGGTATAAGAGGACCTACTCTTAAGTAGGAGGAGCGCTATTCATACATAATTTTTGAGCACAGAACTTTGACGCTGGAGAATCGCTGTTATTTTCTTTAGGCCATTTTCTTTTCAATTTAATTAATCTTTTTGCTTTTAAATCTGACTGGGAAGGAACGAGATCGATGCGGGATACCTGTATAGGTGGTCCGTCGAGGAGGCCTGTTTAGCGGGACAGTCAGTCAGTTTTGGGAGTTCTATGCTGTGATCTGCTGTGACAAACTTTATTTTTCCATCTAAAAGGGTATGCATAAATTCTCTGAAGTATTATTTCTTATAATGATAATACATGTATTAATTGATTAATAAAATTGAGACTTTTCTATGCATCTAAAACAATTAGATAAACTTTATTATAATTAAAACTACGAGTCTGTGGTTCTTTAGCTCAATAATAAATGCAAAATGTTTAATATGTTAAAGTGATTGAGCTGGTCTTAATCACCATTAACTGATTCCTACTAGTTGGTCCATCGACCAATGAGCGGAATACCTTAATGTTTTAGAAATTGACAAAATAAAAACTAATTATGTATGATGTTTAAACAGTTATCTTGTCAACTTTAAAAAGGTATCCCGTTCTCTTCCAGCAGTCATTTAATTTTTTTCTCCTAGGTAGAAGGGGATGAGATCCAGGGAATATTTGAGTGAGTGAATGTAAATGCGGTGTTATGGGCCCCACCGTCATATTGGTATAGTTGTGGAAAAGGAGTGTTTCCAACCTGGATGCTATGTCCATAGGAGAAGAAATTATATTAGTAGCGCTGGATCAGATTTCTTGGTAGTAGAGTTATGGTTACTATAGATTAGTTTGGTGATTATTGATTATTGAATATTTTCATGTTTAACACTTCATGTTGAGTCGTATTATGTTATATGTAAGTCGGAAATTTTGAAGCTTCCGGGAAGTAGGAAGTGGACACGTGTGGCAAGAGAAGTCACATGGAATAGTGCATTGTCTGAGTTTTCCAATTGGTGATAACACAGGTTGTGTTATGGTAGGGACATTTTCTGTATAAAACGTGTATGAGTGAAATAGCAATCGGTTTTCTTGTGAAACTCTGGCCTTAATTCTCAGGAGCAGTATAGTCTCCACATGTGTTTTATCCCCAGAGAAACGGGTTTACCCCTTGCTTGAAAGAAGGGTAAGGTAGAGGGAAGTGCTACACTTATCGAACAAAACTGTATTCTTGTACAATAGAGTAAACTATCACTTTTGTTTAGCGAAAACAGACAATGGAAATGTGTTTTATGTTGTAAATAATAAGATTTAGTCAAGAAAAAGAATTGCCGATAAATTTAGTAAAGGATGGGTCAGGAGCAGAACTGACGTAGACAAAAGGCCGCGCTGGGATTGGCCAGTGCAATAGAAACACGGAAAAGGCCCTGATTGGTGCGTTGGTGTGAGACGCGCTGGGATAGGTCTGAATAGCAGTGACGTAGAGGCTTCGGATTGGTGCGTTGGTGTGAGACGCGCTGGGATAGGTCAGAATAACACATAGAGATCAGAGCAGAGTTACGAGCTTGCAGAAGGGAAAGAAATCGTGAAAAATGGCTTATTATGAATATGGTAGAGAGAAACCGTCATGGATGCCGAAAATTAAGAACTTCTTTAAGAAAGACAAGAAGGTAGTAACTAGAGAGGGACAAGTAATTCCTCCACCGAAAACACCAGCTTCGCATATGATGCTGAAATACGGTTATCATACTTGCATTTGGTTAGAAAATTGGACAAAATATACTCAGAATGATGGAGTATTGGCTTTTCCAGAGAACGGATCGTTTAGCATAGCGGTACTTCGAAATTTGAGAGAAAAAATGACGAAGCTTGAGCCAAGACCTAGACTGACACAGTTTGAAGCGTTAGGTGAATGGGAAGACGAGATGTATGAACGAGAAAGGTACAGAGGTGCAAAGAATCATGGTTTTGTTCCTGGAAGGTTGTGGGGAGTGAATCATTAGGACAGAATGAAGCGTTGGAGATATGGAAATATGACAGAAGGTTTGTTTCCAGCTTTTACAGTTGAAGAGGGTACAGGAAAAAAGTGTGTAGAGAAAAAGAAACATGCAGTTACAGAAAGGTACAGGTATGGAGGTAGCGAGACAGAGGATGAATTGCTGGAAGATATTTTAAACAGAAACCCACCTCCATATCAACAGAATTCTGCGGTGGTGACACCCAATGCACCGTCAATGGAAACTGGGAGGAATAAAATTCCAGAATGAAGATACGAGATAAATAGGTCAAATGAACAGTTAAAAACTCCACAAAGTGAAAAATGTGACAGCGACAATGCAGCCGAGTTAGCAAAAACTACAAAAGAATTGACTGAGAAAATAAGAGAGTTAACAATGAACATGGAAGCTGTGACTGTACCAGTAACAATAGGACCAGTAATACCAGTTTTTGAGAACCAGAAAATAGATGAACATTCCCTAGTCGTCCCCATGAACTCAAATTTGCAAAGAATGAGAGAAGGGATGGAATTAGAAAATGAAAGGGCAAGAAATGTGGTCAGTTCATATAGACCGAGCCCACCTACTAACCTGACAGTAAACGAGAGTGAGATGAGGAGGATTCCTATGGGAACTGAGTCTGCATCAGAAACACCAGAGAGGAATAGAAATTAGATAGAAATAAATAGTACACCTGTAGGTCCAACTCCAGACGAATTAAATGAATGGATGAGAAATTTGCAAAAGAAAGAGACAGAACCAAAACCATTAGATGTAATTAGGCTCAAAATAGATATGGAGGAATTAATTTTAGGGACCATTGGTACAGAAAAATTGAAAACATACCAGGATGACGAGGTTATGTGCTTGTGCAAGAGCATTACTTGGAGAGCTAGAAATCTACATGACAAATTGGAAGAGACAGCGAATGAACTAGGAGTGGAATTTGTGAAAGTCAGGAGTTTACAGAAACCATATAGGGTAGATTTTTGTGAAAAGGATATAGAAAATCTGAACACATCAGGACGTTTAACACAGATAAAAGAATTGATTGTTTTGCTAAGAAAATGGGGTGATGTGGACAGATGGAGAAGCAGGTGGACTAAAAGGAATGAGAAAACAACTGACAAAGCGTCTTTAGCTTTTGCGGTGACAGACAAGGAGTCGGTTGTAAGGGAGTATCCCATGAGAGAAACTCCAGGAAGTAGTTATGTACATGTCCCTCGGACCAGACAGGATATATTGTCATTTACAAATGACTTTCCAAAATTGAGAGAAAAACCTGTAGAATGGTACAGACAAGTGGAAAGGTTTGTCAAAGTTTCGAAGGTGTTGTGGGTAGATTTGGATGGGTTATTTGACATTGTAGCACCAGCCGATTTATGGACAGAATGTAAAATCACCGTTGATTGGCCAACTGTAGAATATCCTAGAGACGCAAAAACAGGAGCGCCAGGACCCGAGGTGATGAGGAAATATGAGCAGGTTATTACTTTCCTGATGAACAAGATTCCGCCCAAAGAAACTGATTGGGTAAAAATTGACAGAACTACGCAGGAGAGTAAGGAGTCTGTACATGCCTACTACGAGAGGCTGCTTTTGGTCTTCAAACAGTATAGTGGTTATGAGACTCTGAATGAGAAGGACATGAGTCACTTTGTATATAGATTTGTTTATGGGCTAAAACCAGAAATAAGCGAAATGATTAAGCAGCATATGATATGCTGGCAGAATAGTACAGTGGATGAGGTGTTGAGGTATGCTAAGTATTGTAGTGATGACATTGAGTGTAGACAGCGTAAATTAAAGGAGAAAGCAATGTGAGCACAAGTGAAAGTTGCAGAAAAACAAGAAGCTCAACTGAATAATCTGGTTAATGAGGCATCACAAACTAAATCCAAACCGAATATAGGTAAAGGAAAAGGCCAAATGAGTATAGAAGAAGCAAAGAAAAAGTGGCCATGCCACCCACAACTGCGGAAAATTAGGGCATTGGAGAAACAAGTGTAAATTTCCTCCAAAAGCTAATGCAGAAAATCAATCATTAAATCCACAGGTGCAGAGTGAGGTGAGTTACCAACAACTGCAGCAACCGCAGGTAGTTACTCAGCAGAGTCAGGTGCCACAACCACCACTTCCCAAGAGTGTAAATCCACAGAGATACAGTGCAGAGACAGGATTCTACGGAGGAGAGCAGGTAACACAATTTCCGCACACAGCTGCGATATCGCAGTATTGGTTGCGACAGGATGGGAATGAGTCGGATGAAAGTTTATGACGGTGCCTAGGAGAGGAGGAAGAGTGCGTACTTGGCGCAACTCTAGAGGTAGATCAGTCAGGTCCATTTGTGGATGGAGAAGTGAATGGTGCAGATGTAACATTCCTTGTGGACACTGGAGCTACCCGTTCTACTGTCAGATCAGTGGAAATTCCAAACCTTCCTCTCTCAGGTGAATATATCCAAGTCGTTGGTGTCTCAAATCAGCAAATTAAGGTGCCACTTACTAAATTAGTAGAAGTAAAAATTGGACCATTCAGAGAAATGCACCGATTTGTAGTATGTGATTGCAGTCCTGTAAACTTACTTGGACGCGATCTACTTTGCAAAATGAATTGCACCATCTATTGTACTCCGGATGGGATTGCATTTCAGACACCAGATGAAGATGTATTGTATAAAATGACAATGGCAGAATTAGAACCAGGAGTGAATGACTTGTTTCCTGTGTTCGATGTAGAGAAAATCCCAATTGAGTTAAAAGAAACAGTAAAACAAGAGGTGTGGGATTTTACAGGTGAAGATATTGGGTTAATGAGAGGAGTAGACCCCGTTAAAATTTCTGTTAAAGAAGGAACGAATTACCCAAATACTCCACAATATAAATTGACGCCAGAAATCATTGAAGGAATAACACCTATAATAAATAAAATGATTGAACAAGGAATTTTGAAAGAAATAATGAGCAGTCCATGTAATTCGCCTATAATGGGACTGAAAAAGCCAAATGGAACATATAGAATAGTGCAAGATTTACGAAAGCTAAATAAAATTGTTGTTCCTTGTTGTCCAATTGTACCAAACCCTGCTGTAATATTGTATCAGATTCCACATGAGGCAGAATGGTACACTGTCATTGATTTGTGCCATGCATTTTTCTCTATCCCGTTACATCCAGATAGCCAGCCATTATTTGCATTCAGGTTCGGAGAGCGTATTTTGGCATGGTGCCGAATTCCTCAGGGGTACACAGAGAGTCCCTCGATCTTTAATCAGATCCTAAAGAAATCGTTGGAAGATTTAAAAATGCCTGAAAAATCTGTGATGGTTCAATACATTGATGACCTATTAGTGGCATCAAAAACCAGAGAAGCATGTGTTACTGACACCATTGCTTTACTGAACCATCTAGCAGGAGGAGGACATAAGGTGTCCCCATCGAAATTGCAGTTTTGCCAACAGGAAGTTCAATACCTAGGTCATAAAATTGAAAAGGGAGTGCGAAAGGTAACGACTGAAAGAATAAAAATTATCTGAGGAATGAGAGCTCCAATGACGCAAAGAGAGGTGAGAATGTTCCTGGGAATGGTTGGATAGTGTCGACAGTGGATAAGTGGATTTTCGCTAATTGCAAAACCATTACAGCGATTGACAAAAAAGGATGTTAAAGATCCATTTGAATTAAATGATGAAGAAATGAAGGCATTCAGAGAACTAAAAGCGAGACTGTGTGAAGCACCGGCACTGGGAATGCCTGACTATGAAAAAGATTTTGAACTGTATTGTAGTGAGAGAGATGGGTGTGCACTTTCAGTTTTAGTGCAAAGACATGGAAATATGAAAAGACCTATTGCATATTTTTCAGCTGTTTTAGACCCGGTAGCAAAGGCGTTGCCTGGATGTCTGAAAGCAGTAGCTGCTACTTGTGTGAGTCTGGAACAAAGTGAAGGCATTGTGATGGGATACCCACTGAGGGTATATGTTCCACATTCCGTCGAAATTCTCTTGACAAGAACCAAAACTCAATACATGACACATAGTCGGTTGACTAGGTACGAAAAAGTGATTTTAAGTGCAGACAATGTAACTATTGACAGATGCACAAGTGTGAATCCTTCGACATCATTGCCGGATGAAGAGAGTGTGAAAGACAAAGATGAGATTGATCATGATTGCTTGAACGTACTGGAATACTGTACAAAACCAAGTCCAGACATCAGAGATGAGCCTTTAAAAGAATCAGATTATGTGATGTTTGTGGATGGCTCATGTTTGAGGACAAGTGAAGGAGTTTTGAGTGCAGCGTATGCTGTATGTACAGTAGCTACCAGTAATGGAAGCATCTTGTTTGAGAGGGATACGTTCCGCCCAAGTGGCTGAGCTGATTGCTCTAATACAGGCATGCAAACTGGGAAAGAATGTCCGAATCACAGTGATCATGGATAGCCAGTATGGCTTCGGAGTGGTCCATGATTTTGGGCAGATCTGGTCCCAAAGAGGTTTCTTGACGTCTGCAGGAACTCCAATTCGAAATGGTGAGTTTGTGAAGAAATTACTTGAGGCGATACAGCTGCCTAGACAAATTGCAGTGGTGAAGTGCAATGCACATAAAAATGGGGAAGACTACATAACCGTGGGCAATAATTGTGCCGACGAAATAGCTCAGTATTGTGCCAAAAATGTAGTCTCACTGAACAGAAGAAGAGAAAGAGAGCATGTTTCATGTCCTTTGCTTTTTACTAACATTGTTGAAACATGGGATGAGGTGAGACAGTTACAGGAAGCAGCAGATGATGAGGAAAAGGATAACTGGATAAAAGCAGGATGCAGGAAAAGGGAGGAAGATGATGTTTGGGTTTATAGAGATGAAAGACCAGTTATGCCTGATAGCATGATTTCTGACATGGCACGGATGTACCATGGACAAGCTCATATTGGAAGAGATGCAATGATCCGACTTTTTAGACAAACCTGGTATAACCCAAAATTCAGAGCCATAGCTGAAAGTCTTTGTCAAAGATGTCTTATCTGTCAACAGATAAATCCAGGAAGGAAAACAGTAGTGAGCTTAGGAACAATAGGATGAGATGGAGGTCCTTTCACGATAATGCAACTGGATTTTATAGAAATGCCCCCAAGCAATAGATTGAGGTATGTTCTTGTGGTCGTCTGTTTGTTTTCTCGTTGGGTGGAAGCCTATCCGACCAGAAGGAATGATGGGATTACAGTAGCTAAGCTCTTATTGAGAGAATTCATTCCAAGGTATGGATTTCCGGTAACGATTGAAACAGATAGAGGAACACATTTTCAAAATGAATTAATTCAACTGATATGTGAAGCTCTTGGTATTAAACAGAAATTGCACTGTGCATACAGACCAGAGGCTTCTGGAGTGGCAGAACAAGTGAATGGAACAATAAAGAATAGGTTAGGAAAAATGAGTCAAGCCACAGGACTGAAATGGCCAGATGCCCTTCCCCTGGTGCTGAAGACTATCAGAAGCATACCTGATAGGAAAACAGGTCTGAGTCCCCACGAGGTAATCATGGGACGAGCAATGAGACAAGCACATGTACCTGTCAACAAACTGTTGACTATAACTGATGATCTCGTGATGGATTATTGCAAAGGATTGGCTGATGTGGTACATTCTGTGTTTCATCAGGTTGGACCGGATGCGACCACTCTTGAAAGAAAACCAGCTCATGATTTGAATCCAGGAGATTGGGTCCGCATAAAAGTCCACAGAAGAAGAAACTGTTTGGTTCCTCGCTGGGACCAACCACGACAGGTGATCCTGGTAACAACAACTGCAGTCAAATGTGCAGGAGTGAAAAACTGGGTACATGCCAGCCACACTATCAGAGTTCCAGATCCTGAAGCTCGACCTGTAAGTCGACATCTGGAGATATCTGATACCAGTTCAGCATCCGATGCAGAAGAAGAAACAAACAGGGTTCCAGAACTTGAAGATCGACCTGAAAGTCGACATCTGGAAGACCCAGGTTCAAGTCTAACAACTGAAGAAGAATTTGAAATAGCAAAAGTTCCAGAACTTAAAGATCGACCTGTAAGTCGACATCTGGAAATATCAGACACCAGTTCAGCATCTGATACAGATCAATCAGATTGTGGTGAAAAGCTAAAAAATAAATAGAAAATTGACATCATAAACGAAGAAACTGAACAAAGAGACTGTGACAGTGAACAGCCAAGCACAAGTTATGGTAAAAATCCTACAGAAATTGTCAAAGTAGACAAGGCAGGGATAGATTCAAATAGAGAGATAGAAAAATCGGAAGACACCCGAGGAGCAATAGGGACAGATACACAAACAAATGAACAGGGAAATATAGAACCAGCTAGAGAGATCAACGAGAATCCGGAAGAACTTCGAGGAGGGATAGAAACAAGTGACCAAACAGAAAAGACACAGGAAGAAAAAGAGCAAGACAAAGAAGGTGAAATCATAAAGTTCAAAATAAGAGGAAATGAAGTAAGGTCTGAAACAGAATCAGAAGAAAGTGAAGGAGAGAGAAAACAGAGACTAGGACCAAGAAAAAGAACTTGGAGAGCTGAACGAGAAGAAAAAGAAAGTGAACCGAAAAGGCAGAGAAAAGGAGATAATTGGCCCCACGAAGTCAAGAGATTGAGATACAAAATCATAAAGATAAACAAAGATAATGCAGAACAAGTAAATGAGATAACAAGTCAAAAGGAACAAGAAAAAGAAAGTGGAGAACAATTGCAGAAAACAAAAAGAGTAAAGAAAGTTAATTTGAAATATAAGTCACCTGAATGGCTATACATTGCACTAACTGATATTAAGGAAGAAGAAATCACTCACGAGAACCCGGAACAAAGCTACAAACAAATGGGTGAAAGTGAAGTGCAACAGGTTTGAAGAGATTGAAAAGAAAAGCCGGACTGGACAATAAAAACCCGAATAAGACAAGAAAGAGTTCTGAGAAGAACTAAAGAGAGTACCAAACGAGACAAAGTGAGAAAATAGAGTGGCTGAAACGTCATTCAGAGGTGTGGTGACACACTTGCTGTACAAAAATATACACAGGTAGTAGAACAAGATGGTAGACATGGAGAATAGATGTGCGTTTTTACGTAGATGGTGTAGAATGTGTTTCTTTTGTACAGGGTTATTAATGTTTGTATGGCTTATTTTAGCAATCACCATTCCAATTAGATTAGCTGTAGAAGAAACTTCCATATTAGAGAACAACACAAAGAAGGATAACATACAGAATACAGCAACACTAATAGATAGTGCAGAGTTACATAAGGATAGATCTATAACAGATTTTTCAAAGAACGTTTTCACAAAATTATTATATGAATATGTAGAAACAATGGATGTAAGAGATTGTTATGTTTGTATGCAATTACCTGCGTCTGTTTCCGAAGGTGTGACCTATCATCACCTTCCTTTGACGTATGGAATAACATGTAGTGTCTTAGCTAGTTTGTTTTATAAAACAGGTAGATTAGAATATTATTATACTGACATAAATAAGATTTTTGCAGAAATTCCTATAATTCCTGAATTGAACAAGGTGAAAGTAGCAAAGATGTTTGGTGAATTTTTCCTAGAAAATAAAGAATTGACATTAGATGATGTAGTTAAACATAACCTTACTTGTGAGTTAAAGAAAGAGGAAAAGGTATTTTTAGAGATGGTAGAAAGCAGAAGAGTAAAATTTCAAAGGAAAGTAGTAGAGGAAGAGATGAAAACGCCACTATGGACATTTGAAAGAGAAAGTAATGATAAGAAAAGGACAAATGCAGCTATGACTTTAGATTGGCCCCAACAGGGAAAGTTGTGCATTAGTAGAAATAGAACTAGGTATGACAACTATTTCGTGGGTTCCAGTGATTGCCGAGACAATTATAAAAATTTTAGGAGGATGGGGATTCAAAGGAGGAAAAGATCCAATATTTCCAGGGATCTATTATATTTGTGGAAACAGAGCTTATTACAGGTTGCCGGATCATTGGTATGGGTCTTGCTACTTAGGCCTGGTCTTTCCAAAAATCTTTCATGTAGATAGAGAAGAAAAAGGAACACCCGAAATGGGTGCAACATTCACACGTAGAAAAAGGGAACGTTTTTCAGAAATAGTGGGTGACATTTTTGGAGCAATGATACCAGCAGTGGGAATATCTGAATGCATTTAAAATTCGGAAATTGTCCACAGTAGTAGATCGTTTATCAACGAATACTGCTGGGGGGTTCTTGATGGTAAATACCGAGATGGTTGCCATGAGAGCTATGGTGATGCAAAATCGACTTGCCCTTGACATTCTTTTGGCAAAAGAGGGAGGAGTCTGTGGAATGCTGAAAGTCCAACATTGTTGCACTTACATTCCAGATAAAAGTGAAAATATACAAAAGTATATAAAGCATATTACAAATTTGCACAAAGAACTTGTTCCACTGGAGGTTGAAAGTGCTTGGGAGAAGCTTGGTAAGAGTTTTTCCTCAATACCAAAATGGTTCACTGAAATAGGTAGTTCTATTGTAGGGAAAGTTTTGATATCAGCAACAGCAGTAATTTTAGTAGTGTTATTCTTGAAATTTGTTATTATATGTATTAAAAGGAGAAAAAGACAAAACAAAATGAAAAGAGAAAATAAGATAAATAAAGAAAGAGAACGAGAATTAGGTGAAATAGAACTGGAAGAACTAAAAGAAAGCATGTATGAGAGAACAAAAAGACAAGATGAAAGGGATACAGATGTGTGAAACTAACAAGAAGCAAATGGACAAGAAACAATGCTATCAGTAAAATTGTGTAACATGGGTGTTGTGGTGATATTAAAAATCACCAAAGGGGGGAGTTGATGGAGCAAGGTAAATAAGAAATTTTTGAACCCCCTAATATTAATGCTAATAATTAACAACTAATAACTGTTTTGATGACTAATCAACACTTTACGTCTTTTATAGACATCTTTTATAAGGGGTAACCGCAATCTATGTACAAAAGATAACCTACTAACGCTTGTCAACGTGAAATAATAATAACATAATGGTTTGCGTACTAATTAAAATAATGTTGCATGATTTGTGCTATGTAGTAAACTGTATTGTGGCAAAAGTATGCGGATGGTAAGTAAACATAGCTTTATATGTCGCTTTTGCTAGGTAACACCTAATTGGGGTACGTAGAATGAAGGGTGGGAAACGAAAAGGCTTATTTTCTTTGTTTTAATTATGATTGTGTTTGTTTTCATAATAGTTCGTTCGGGCCTGCTAGGCCGCGCTGTAATAATAGCTGCCGAGGCAGATGGGCTAAATGCGCAAGTGCAAAATGGCTTCCAAGTGGAAGAGAGCTGCAGAAATATGTCACGTGATCTGAAAGTAGAGCCCAGAATGAAAAGGATCAAGGTCACCATGACCTGCCACCAGATGGGTGCCAAAAAGGGACTCAGCGAGAATACATGAGAATCAAAGATGAAGCCGTGAATTAACAATGAACTGTTTTAATAAAGATACAAAAGAAGTTACATATGAGGAACTGTCAATCGGATTGGTAATGTCCTAAAACCGTGTAAAAGGACAAAATTATAAACATTTTCGGAACTGGTTTGAACAAGGAGGCAATGAGATGCTTGCCACCCCTCCAATGGACCAATTAGCGTGAATCTCGCCCCCAAAGATTGAAACATTTCTGTTTAGTAAGTTAGTAATAGGGTATAAGAGGACCTACTCTTAAGTAGGAGGAGCGCTATTCATACATAATTTTTGAGCACAGAACTTTGACGCTGGAGAATCGCTGTTATTTTCTTTAGGCCATTTTCTTTTTAATTTAATGAATCTTTTTGCTTTTAAATCTGACTGGGAAGGAACGAGATCGATGCGGGAAACCTGTATAGGTGGTCCGTCGAGGAGGCCTGTTTAGCGGGACAGTCAGTCAGTTTTGGGAGTTCTATGCTGTGATCTGCTGTGACGAACTTTATTTTTCCATCTAAAAGGGTATGCATAAATTCTCTGAAGTATTATTTCTTATAATGATAATAAATGTATTAATTGATTAATAAAATTGAGACTTTTCTATGCATCTAAAACAATTAGATAAACTTTATTATAATTAAAACTACGAGTCTGTGGTTCTTTAGCTCAATAATAAATGCAAAATGTTTAATATGTTAAAGTGATTGAGCTGGTCTTAATCACCATCAACTTATTCCTACTAGTTGGTCCATCGACCAATGAGCGGAATACCTTGATGTTTTAGAAATTGACAAAATAAAAACTAATTATGTATGATGTTTAAACAGTTATCTTGTCAACTTTAAAAAGGTATCCCGTTCTCTTCCAGCAGTCATTTAATTTTTTCTCCTAGGTAGAAGGGGATGAGATCCAGGGAATATTTGAGTGAGTGAATGTATATGCGGTGTTATGGGCCCCACCGTCATATTGGTATAGTTGTGGAAAAGGAGTGTTTCCAACCTGGATGCTATGTCCATAGGAGAAGAAATTATATTAGTCGCGCTGGATCGCCACTCATGTTGAATACAACTCTTTAACAACTTCAAATTCTACTACTGTGCTCGTCGTAGACGGTATCCCCTTCATGAATATCTACCCGTGCCACTGGAGTCACGCAGACAATGTTGACAATAACACAAGTCTCACCCATCTAGTAACACCCTGCGCCATAGAAAATAATACCCTAGTCTGGTCACAATCCTTCCTATCCAACTGCCCCAGCACCATGAATAACTTGGATACTTCCTCGCTATCACCACCAACATAGTGTGTCTCAAGGCCACCAGCACTTTTCATCTTTTACAACACATCCCTTGAGAAAGTGCTTAGTAGCCTTAACATCACCTTGCGGACGCACCCATATGGCACTCGGACGCACATAAGAATTTCCAGTAAAGCTGGAGATCACCTTTACGTTGCCGGACATTGGATGGGACTAAACTGGCTGTACCTTAAACCCTGAAGCACTGAGCAGGGAGGCCTGGTGATCCCACCACACTTCTGTTTCATGAGCTGCTTCAATGTGCCTTCCCTCAAAACCCAAATAACAACCTAAAATGATGGTACTCACCCTTGATGAGCACAAGTCATTAATACTTTATATCAACCTTGCAGCAGCAATGACCGCCGTCATCCATGCCTGTTCCATGGGACCCTACCTCTGCTGCTGTAGCTGCTGAGTATTGCCCTAGGCCTAGACGTCCTACTCACATATATCTTCTTAAATATCCCTCTAGCTTAGATATGGTTAGGCGCCAAGCAGTTCCAGACTATGGTCCAGATTTACAAAGAGTTTGCATTACTTTTTAACACAACTCAATGCAAAGTCTTTTGCTGGGATTTGCAAACAAACGCGCATCACAATTTGTGTTGGTTTGTAACCCAAAGTAATGCAACACAGCGCAATCTGTGGCCTTGTGGTACTTTGCATAAAGCGTGTGTGCATCGGTGTTCTCATGCAAACACCCATGTGTTTTGATGCAAATCCTTATTTGCAAAGAACTGAAGACAGGCATTTGTGCAAAAATCCTGCGCTTCCCAAGTATAGGTGTAACGAGGAGAAATGCTTTCAGATCTCGTTTTTTGCAGCACATATACAAAGAGTGAAATTACTTAAAGCATAGTTTTTATGCAGGAAGGACCCTCTTACTGCACAAAAACTATGCTGAGTACAACGCAGACACTCTTGCGCTATGGTGCAAGGGTGCCCGCGTTGTTGCATGGCAACCACAGTGTGCCAGCGCAGGAAGAGAGCAGAGCTGTGGCACTTCTAACTAAATATAGCCCAGTTCTCCTCTCTCCGTTTCATGCAATGCAGCACAGCAACTTTACTGTCTGTGCTGCATGAATTCTTTGTAACTATGCCCCTATGTTTCCCACCTCATGGTGATGTTGAAAAGGACCCATTAGTCTAACACTGCTCGTGCTGCATTAGCTTCCAGTCAAGGAGCAAATTCAATCATCCGTCTTTTTCATAATTCCACACAGCACACTGCTACCCTACAAACCAACAGTTGCAAAGCCAGCCTCACAAAGCTGACTTTCTGTGTCCTCAGTGAGAGATCTCCAAATACAAGGCTGTACTCTATGGATTTCTTCCAGAGTCCTCTACTTTGGGGGCTGTTTGGGGTGGAGTCTTGAAATCCTACTTTTTTTCTGACAAGCATGCAGATTATACCCCATCTAACTCACCTAAGGCTACTTGTACCTTCATGACCCACTTAAGTCCAAGGACAGTTACCCCAATCCTCATGACAGTGAGACGTGGACGATAGACAATGTTTGCGCAGAGTCACGACATCGGCAGTGCTTAATTTGAGCCAGTGGTTTCCGGTGCTTGGCACCGACACTTAAATGTCAGCACCGGTACTTATGACAGTCTGCCACGTGGTGGCGCTGCCTGCCTAATTAGGGATGAGCACAACAGCTGTTTATTAATTAAGTATACAATAACCATGACCAATACCTGATATCAAAGCCATTATAACTTTGGGGGCCTGGAATATTATGAATTGTCACATTTGTTAGAGTGTGATGGTTAGTAGTTGTGTTGGTATTGTCATTGGCAGCACTGCCAGGGTGGTGCGAGCTGCAGTGGCCTCCTGACAAGGGCTTTGGCTTTCTTTTTTTTACAAATAAAGCACTGTAACGCCCGTGACTTAAATAAACAAAGTAACACACCAAACATATCTGAGGGTAATTTGCTCACCTGTATTTGAAGCCTGTGGGATTTAGCACAAGATTTTTTGGCGATAGTGGGAAACATGGCCAAATTTTACATTGAAATGATTCAGTGGTTTTAACGTCACTTTTTTCCCTTCGCTTTAAGTGAAACCGTTTTTTCTGACACTTGCCCCTGGTAATTTTCTGCACAAATAGGATGTTGTAGAGAGCCGTCTGGGCTCTTCCATACATTGTTGCATTCTGCATGCACTCCTCGGGGCGGGCTCGTCCAGAGGAGATAAATAAACTCCGGAAGACCGCTCGGGGTCTTCCTGCCACGAAATACTGACGGTGTCTAGTGTGTTCTTTCCAGCGCTGCGCAAGGCCCAGAAGCGCCCAGCTGCGCCGCGCTACATTGGCGACGAGGCTGTATGAACTCCGGTGTCCCGATCACCTTACCGGCAGTGCAGGCGGCTCCTTCAAACACCGCTCCGGTGCCTGAGGGGCTGTGGTGCCCGCTCACGCGGCTGCTGCTGCCGCCCTAGGGCCGCCCCAGTCGCCCCCCTACGCTGATCTCCCCACCGCGCCTCCCGCTGGTTCCAAGGGAGCGTGTAACGGCCACCGCCGTTGCGGCCTGAGAGACGGAGCTGCGCGGTGAAGAAGACGACTGCGAAGCCACGCCCTGCCCTAGCGGAACCACCGGGTGTGCTTTTCAACACTCTGCAACACCGGCGC
The DNA here is from genome assembly GCA_963921515.1 of Calotriton arnoldi. NCBI lineage: Eukaryota > Metazoa > Chordata > Amphibia > Caudata > Salamandridae > Calotriton > Calotriton arnoldi. The sequence goes on from CAWUFW010000262.1 coordinate 4,739,737, forward strand.
GCGCGCTCCCTGAGGCCACAGGGGAGCCCGCTAAAGACGACATCGACTGCGCATCAGGGTGAGTCAGCAGAGAGAGAGAGAGACACTGAGCATTGGCCAGCCCTGTATCCCACGTGTTAGCTGGGGCCACAGAATACGAGGCAAGGCCTGGACTACCTCACCAAATAGGGAGAACTGTACTGCCCCACTCCTACACCAAGCATCTGGGGGGCAGGAGTAGGCCCAAGCAGGACCCCACCTCAGGGAATTGAACTGCCTCAGCCCCAACCAAAGCATCTGGGGACACAGTTTACCCTACAGAAGGGCTCAACCTACAATTTACACCTCAGGCCCTGCCAAGGTTGTGCACACACCAGGTCACGTCGGGCTCTGAGGCCTAGAGAGAGAGCAGAAGGGGTGACCCACCTACCCAGGCCACGTGAAAGGGAATACCGCAACTGCGCCCACGCAAGTTGGAGCCATGAGCACACCGCCCCAAGCAGGTGCAGCAGGCCCGCAGGCTGACGCGGGTGAACAACGGGGAGGGGCCAACGCTCCACCGCTGGTGCAGTCACGCTGCCGTCTCCCCACTGCCTCCCTTCAGCGAAACCGCTGACCCCGCCACAGCAGCCCCGCACTGGAAGGCATGGATTGGACGCCTGAACCACTATTTTAAAGGTACGAGGGAAACAGACGGGACAGTGAAAAGGTCGCTGCTCATATACTATGGCGGCGCGGAGATTTATTACCTTTTCGAAACATTGCCTGACACGGGGGACGACGACGACTACGAGGCAGCTGTCGAGGCGCTCAACAGGCACAATGACCCCCAGCTCAACCCAGACTTTGAGCGATTCAAACTACGGCAGGCGAAGCAGTCGGACACTGAATCGGTGGACATGTTTTACGCACGGCTGCGGAGACTGGCGAGCACGGGCACCTTCGCCGATCAGAGAGAAGAGATACGTGCTCAATTGATCCAAGGGTGCCGCTCGGTGCTACTGTGAAAATTAATCCTCCGACAACCAGGGATATCCCTGGACGAGATACTCGTCCTGGCCAGGTCCCATGAGCTCTCAGATGCTCGGGCCGAAGAAATGGAGGCTGCCCTGCACAGAGGCGCCGACGCATCTCACGCTCCCAGGTTCGCACCCGTCAAAGAAGAGCGAGCGGATGCCATTCAACGGCGCCCGAACACCTTTCGCCCCACGCCACGACCATCACCTGGTGGACTGTGCGGCAACTGCGGCATGGAACATCCACCGACAGGAGTGTGCGGAGCAAAAGGGAAGACCTGCTCCCGATGTGGGAAGCCCAACCATTTTGCAAAGGTGTGTAGGAGCAACAGATCTAGGCAAGCCTATGCCAGACCCAGGGGTGCGACGCAACAGTTGCGCCAGTTATCACTCGGCAGCCCGCAGGTTCAGGAGGACAGCCCGCAGCAGGGACACAGTTTCACCCTGGAAGACGACGACGTGTTCGTCATATCCTTCGTCAGCCGGCCGGATAAGCACAGACGGCCTCCACCGATGTGCTCCATGGAAATAGAGGGATCCACCGTCAGAGCGTTAATCGATACGGGGGCGTCCGTAAACGTTATGGATTCGGATCAGTACGAGCGTTTGTCTCCACGACCCCCACTCGCACCCACAAAAGCCAGGATATACACGTACGGAGGGACTCATCCGCTCCCCCCTCAGAGGGGTCATCGAAGCTACAGTCACGAGTGGAAAACACTCCACGACGGCCCGTTTTCACATCACGGAAGGAAAAAAGGGAACACTCCTCAGCTGTCACACCGCGGAAGACTTGGGCCTAGTCTTTCACCAATCAAATACATGACTCTCACGCAGAGGCCCTCATGCGAGAGTTTCCCACGCTGTTCCAGGGTCTAGGCAAGCTGAAAGGGAAGCAGTTCAAACGCCACATCGATACCACGGTCAGACGGACCGCCCTGAGACATCGAAAAGTGCCGTTCAATCTCCACCATCAAGTGGAAGAGGAATTGAAGAAGCTGGAGGACCTTGATGTCATCGAGAAAGTATCTGGCCCAACCCCGTGGGTATCTCCGCTGGTCGTTGCCCCAAAACCAAAACAGCCGGGGGCTATTCGACTATGTGTGGACATGAGACTTTCGAATAAAGCGGTCAAGAGAGAGCGTCATCTCACGCCCACCATGGATGACATAGTGGCGGACCTGAACGGCGCCATGTGGTTTTCAAAGTTGGACTTAAACGCTGGTTACCACCAGCTTGAACTAGAGCCGGAGAGTAGGTACATCACCACGTTCTCTACCCACGTGGGCCTCCGGAGGTATAAGAGACTGAGCTTCGGGGTGTCGTCAGCGGCGGAGGTTTTCCAAAACGCCATCAGGGAAGCCTTATCCGGCCTGCAAGGCGTAATCAATCTAAGTGACGACATCCTGGTGTTCTCGAACACCCTGGAAGATCACCATGCTCACCTCCGAGCTACCCTTCAGCGACTGGAAGACTGCGGCCTAACCCTCCACAAGGAAAAATGTTCCTTTTATCAGGAATCCATAGACTTTTTCGGATACATCTTTACGCGTCAAGGGCTGAGAGTGGACCCCAAGAAGGCGATGGCCATCCGAGCTCCCAGCACACCGAAGACGCCCACCGAGGTCCACAGTTTTCTGGGTATGGCCACATACTGTGGCCGGTTCAAACCGAATCTGGCCTCCCTCTCTGAACCCCTTCGCGCCCTCACGCGTAGTGATCAACCGTGGGAGTGGACCGATGCGGCCAACACTGCTTTCAACACCATCAAGGCAGCGCTGATGGACAAGGCGGTAATGGCGTACTTTCACCCAGGACGATGCACCGAACTGGTAGTGGATGCCAGCACTGTTGACCTGGGAGCAGTTCTCCTCCAAGAGCACAGAGGGGAGACATGGGTGCTGGTCGCCTATGCCAGCCGGGCCTTATCGGACACTGAAACGAGGTATGCCCAGATAGAACGCGAGGCCCTCGCAATAAAGTGGGCTTGCCAGCACTTCCATCTATACCTGTACGGACAAGAATTCCACGTAATAACGGACCACAAGCCACTGCTTCTGCTGTTTGCGGGGTCGTCACGACTGGCGCCCCCTAGGATTGAAAGGTGGGCTGTGCAGCTGCAGGCGTACAACTTCAAGATCATCTACCGCCCAGGAGCCCACAATCCAGCGGACTATCTTTCAAGACACCCCGAGACGTCGGCCGCCCACCATCCACCTGCCGATGTTGAATACTCGGAGGCTTTCGTCAAGATGGTCACATATGAAGCGTGCCCCAAAGCTATGACACTGGAGGAAATCGGGCTGGCCACAACCAACGATGAAACAATAATCAGGGTTAAGAGTGCCCTAGTGAACAATGGATGGACACGTTTTCTGGATGGCGCGCAAGCGCTCAACGCCGAAGACAGCCATGCCCGGCAGCAACTCTGGAGGATCTGCAGTGAGCTGAGCGAAGGAGAGCACGGGGTCGTGCTACGAGGACACGTCATTGTAATCCCAAAAGCACTGCAAGAGAGGATAGTGATGTTGGCACACGTTGGACACCAGGGGATGGCGAAAACCAAAGCACGCCTGCAGAACAAGGTATGGTTCCCGGGAATGGACACTATGGTGGAAGACAAGGTACGACAGTGCCACTCGTGCACAATCACCGGCAGTGACCTCGCTCCTGCGCCAGTCATCACCGAGGAGCCGAGCGAGGTACCCTGGTCCAAGATCAGCATCGATTTTGGAAGTTTCCCGGATGGCCGCAACACCCTGGTGCTAGTGGACTCTTTTTCAAAATTTCCAATTGTAGAAGTGGTCGGATCGACGGCATTCACGCATGTGAGAAGAGCCCTAGACAAGATCTTTGCACTCATGGGCCTACCAGATGAGATCCGGTCGGACAATGGGCCCCCGTTTCAAGGCCGGGAATTCCAGGAATATCTGGAGAAGAAAGCGATTCGACATCGGAGGATCACTCCACTGTGGCCACAGGCCAACGGCGAGGTAGAACGCTTCATGCGGACCCTCAACCGGGCTCTGCGGATTGCCGTGGATCAGGGAGAAGACGCTGACTCGGCGCTGAACCAGTTTTTGGATGCCTACCGGCAGACCCCTCACATTACCACCCGTTGCGCACCGTCGCATCTGCTCTTCAAGAGGGCCCCTCGGGACAGCATCCTGGCAGATCCGGCATGGAAGCCTCCAGAGAGAAATGACATGGCAATACAAGCCAGGAGAGCTGAGACGAATCAAAAGGCCAGTGCAGCCAGAGGAGCCAAGGTGCCACAAGTGACAGTAGGAGACCGCGTAGTGGTGAAGGACAGATACCCCGGCTGGAAGTTCCGGACGCCGTACGAGCCGGAAGAGTGAACTGTGGTCCGCGTTCAAGGAACAATGATCTCCGCCCAAAGAGGTAATCAGGAGGTTACCCGGAACGTCACCTGTTTCAAAAAGGTTCTCGGGCCAATAACTAACTCTGAAGTTCTCGACGAGTCTAGCTGGAGACGCGAGCCATGCTGACGCTGACTTACCAAGCCCAACAAGTTCCCCACAGGAGCCCCAGGGAACAGGAGAGGGCGTGACGGCCCCTGCTCCCAAGAGGTCCGGCCAGGGCCTCGTGAGTGTACCATCACCAGATGTTTCGGCTCGAACAGAGACGAGTTCCAACTCCCGGAGCCAGAAGTATGGTCTCCGGCTGAACCCTGTGCCGAGCCAGAAGTTCAAGGACTATGTGTGTACGTCGCCGTGAGCATGCAGGCTATGATGGACAAGTACTAAAGAAAAGGAGGGATGTAGAGAGCCGTCCGGGCTCTTCCATACATTGTTGCATTCTGCATGCACTCCTCGGGGCGGGCTCGCCCCGAGGAGATAAATAAACGCCCGAAGACCGCTCGGGGTCTTCCTGCCACGAAATACTGACGGTGTCAAGTGTGTTCTTTCCAGCGCTGCGCAAGGCCCAGAAGCGCCCAGCTGCGCCGCCCTACAGATGTAAAGGCGTAAAAATCGGTTCTCTCTTTTCTGTGAGTCACTTCACTTTGAAATCTCGGTGTATATAAATCTATTGTGGGCGGGGTTTAAGGGCCTGCAATCATAGTTTATTGCTGACCCGATGGACGCTTTCATGATGTGAGGGTAACAAGGACGAAGTGTGATTATGTTGGGTTTATTGATTCCAGAAGGCCGAGGTAGTTTTCTGTACGTTATAACTTACAGAGAGAGGCCTGGAAAGAAAGGGCGTCCATCACAGGTGGGAGGGCTGCAGCCCCGTGCCTACGCTCGTAGTTCGCATGCAGTGGCAGGGCGGGATCCCGGCATCGCTTTCACGCGCTCTGCTTCGGCCTCCCTCGTTGGCGGCGGCGGTGGCGCGCGACGGTCGCCCCTTCCCCGCCCGCGTGCGCCTGCCAAGCCAGCCTGGCATGAGCAACGCGCCGGAGGCCGCAGCGGCAATCAATCTTACAGATGAAACATCTTGCTCGCTATCAGTGGTGGTAAAACAAATACATTTACAACCGGCGCCTCTGCCACTTCTTATTCATCATGGCCGACACGGGCCCGGTGCCTCCGCACTTCCGCCGCACCTGAATCGATCGCGTACGTGCCAAACGCAGAGTGCCCTCAGCAGGAACACGTCACCTGCAATTCTCAGGGACACCGAGAAGAATTGTACATAATGGGATAGGGTCTGGACCAGACATGGGCTGCCACAAACGTACTTTGTTGAGCAAAACTTTCTAGGCATTTAGAAATGTGGGGAATCAATGAGCGACTCCGAATGAGGCCAGTATTGCATGAAGGCGAGGAGTGAGTAAGAGGGACCTCACTGAAGCGCTTGAGGGTCCTGACGCATGAAGTCAGTCACTGTTCGTTTTAATACATTAGCTCAATAACTCCAGGACTGTGTGAGATGCCAGTGTTGTCTTCACAGTCAGCGAGTGAGGCTCTATCAGAATGTATAGAGCGCTGGATTGAAAACCCAAAACAGTGCTGGCAAAAATATTCAGGCCTCCCTCACACTGAAGGAGGCCGCGCCTAGATTGGGGTCATGGTGGCTTATACTTTTGCGTCATGGGAGTCCATCCTGATCTGAAAGTAGCTGTCTTGTCTGCAGCCAACCAGGAAAATGCCAGAGTGGCAAAATGATCAGTGTGGCCCTAGCTGTACGAGGCTAGTAATAGGCGAATGAGTGAGTTCACTGGAGAGTACAAGCCTGATGATGTGAGTGAGGGAATGTGAGACGCTTGTAGTGCATGAGGCCAGTTACAGGGCATTCATGAAAAGTGTTCAGCGGTTCATACTCTTGTGATGGGCTGGGGTGAGGTTGAGCACCACGAACCTCCAGCCGCCCAACCTGAAGAAGGCTCATGCATGACCATGATCATGGACTGAAACAAATGCTTTTCCATACTATAGATTGGACATGTATAAAGTACAATGCCACAAACACCATTGAAACACACCTATTACTGTAGTATTTGTGGGTGGGTGATATCAAAACAGCTCAAATTTTTAAACATCCTGCTGGTTCCTCCACTGTTGGGGCAAGTTCCACACAAGACTGAGATCCCACTTTTTAGGTCTGGCTTGATAGTGGACCTTGGATCCACTTAAAGGAGTATTACTCAGTTACATCATGCTATTGGCTATTTGTTTATCCTTCCACTTTTCAGAAAGTGATTCTATTGGCAAGCACAAGGGACTATTTTACATCTGAGAAGTACACACAATCATCTCAATATTTATTACATTAATTTCTTTAACTCTTATATGATTCTATCCATAAAGAAATCCTTTTTCGCTACTTTTTCCCCAGCATTGGCAAAGCCAATAGAGCAGACAATGATTAACAGCACTGGTGTATGCTTAAGTTTAAATGCATTGGAATATTAAAGCCTGATTGATTGGCCTTGCCAATGCTTGTTCCTACATGCATTCCACCTAACGCACTGAGAATAGTGCAATCTTTTAAAGCTGTAGCTGGATTATTATATATTATGAGGCGTGGGAGATGTCCTATAATGGTGAGGGGGTTTTTAGCCTTAATTTAATGCTATTTGACACTTTACCCTCTGTGCTACAAAGAGTGTCTAGATGTACGATTGGCCACCACTCCTCCCCTTAACCTTCAGAGAATCCTCCACTTGAGGGGGATGCTGGTAATTGCTGCCTTATCATAATATCAGTTGGTGCCACTGGTTGTCAGACCTGGCTTGCCTGGTAATCAATTGCAAGGAAATACACTACTGCACAACCATGTACATATCCACATAGCCCGAGAGATCTGGCCTCCTGACTCTGCCTGCTTTCTAGCTGTCCCAGGTGCATGTGCACTTTCTTCCCAAGTGACCCTCCTGCCTCCATTTCCCCCAGTATCTCTCCCAGTGTCACCTGCTCTAGCCGCACCCCACTGTACTTCCTATGTTCTCAGTAGCCCCTCTCTGCCCTGTACCCTTCACTGTCTCCAGCCACTTGGTACACATTCCTTCCTCTGTCCTCATGTGCTATTAAACTGAATGGTAAAGCGACGATGTATGTAACAGGCACAGATTATTGATTTTGGACACTAGGCTGTTTTGTCTTTCGTACCCCATTTGATCATGTTTCTAGACGGGGAAGCTGAGGTGAAGGGGGGGAAGGGGGGTTGGGAGGGGATCAGATGGAAGGAAGCATAGGACAAGGGGATATGGGACAGAGGAGGAGTGATAAAAACAGAAGAACAGACGAGGGGAAGGGTGGGGCAAGGTACAGAGGACATTGGCAGTACTTAATTTGTAAAAGAATAAGTGCCACGGCCCAAAGGTTTGCTCAGAAGCTTGCAGACTGTTATCACGTCGGGGCTACCTAATTTTGATTCCATCTCATACCTCTTTCATCCACCACAAGGCACTCCCATTTACCTCACTCTATCATGTTCTTTTTCATCCATGTTATCTCTCTTTGTCACTGGTTTCCCCTTTTCCTCTTCCTCCTCTTTTCCCCCCTTTCTCTCTCTCTCTCTTTCATTGGGTCAAAGTCTGATGAGGAAAAATAAATGTATTATCAATGGGAACTAGCCTCAAAGGGCATATAGATAGTGTGTTTGTACGGAAGAAAGAAATATTATTTCTTTTGAAAGCCCTCACCCACCAACCTAGTTGGTGGCATGCTTCATCATCGGGCTCCACCCGGTGACACCGAATGTGTCCCGGGTGTGCTTCAACGCCTGTTTACAGCGGAGCTGGTTTCGTGGTGAATGAGTGTGCAGTGATAGCATGTGAGTGTGTGAATTAAAAACTGTCCTCGGGTCCCAATTCCTATACTAGGTAATTTTATTAGCGGGCCCTTGGCAGTGTTAAAAATATATAATACATATATTTCAGGGGAAGTGAACTAGCCCTGCTGTTCCTCCCTCTCCCCTTGATACCTAATAAGAGGAAAAATAAATGCCAGTCTCCAGAAATGAGTGACAGTGGGCCCCACCTGCAACTACCGTCTGAAAGTAAGCACTAAACATTGGGTGGGAGGAAAATGTAGAGAAGAAGTGAGAATTAAGGAAAAAGGAAAGACTCTGAGGGACACAGAATCAAGGGGTCAATGTACAGAGAGGAAAACGTACATGCTGGGCAAAGGAGAGTTGGAAAGGCGGATTAAGGAGAGAAGGGATATGGGAAAGAAGAGGGAGAGAGAGTCAAATAACACAAGTGTGCAGTTTGCACATGGGAATGACTAAACAGGACATGTGCAATAAGCATATGGGCAAATACAACCTGACTAAGAATCCCATTTGAGCGTAAACTGGAGTTTGCATCAAAACTAGCTCCCTCTTTTCCATTGCCAATTCACTGGAGCCACTGATTTAGAGACAGACCTAGCTGCTGGGTTCTTGCCAGCTGTAGCTACAGCTAAACAAGAAAAAAAGGTGAGTAGAGTGCAAGGCGATTTAGCTGCAGATTGGCTGAGCTGTTTGCAACCTCTCTGCTTTTACTAATCACTAATGAAGAATGAGGAAAAAAAACAACATACAAGATGGATCCTAGAATCCACTGACCCCTAAACAGGGCTTTCAGAGTTTTTTTTCGCATATTAGTTCCTCAGATGTTGTAAAGTCCAGAATCACACTCTCTTAGGAATTGATATGAGAACCTTGCTTAGTGTTTTAAAAAGTGGCATAAAGGATGAGGGGAGGTAAAAGAAAAGTACAATACGAAAAAAAAACATTGGAAAAGTTACTTGATCTGACCTTTGCAACATTGTGGTTAATTAGGTCTCACCTACCAGTCAGTGGAAACTGTCTAGTTATGAAAGACCATTTGTGGGCACTACCAAGAAATTACAATGGGCTTAAGCCCGCCCATTGATTCCATTGGCTGGCTTTAATGTCACTTTCATTTCCTTGCTTCTTATTGAATGGCTTTTTTTTCTTCATCCTTTCTCTTCTTGTATTTGTACCTTCCATGGAGCACAGACTCTTTAACATCCTTTTGATTGGCTTACTTGTATCTTTCCTCTGCTCACTACTTTTTTTTTTTGTTAAGCACTCAATGAGAGTGTATGTGTTTCTAGTTCTCACCCTCGAGTGCTTCTCCACAACCAAATATTCACCCCTGCTCTGTGTTGCTCTTTCTCTTAGATGCAGCTCTTGTTGCTTTTCTCCATGCTAAAGCCTCCTTCCTCTCCTATGCTTTTTGTTGGTCTTTCCCTTGTGCGCTTCTCCTCCTCTTGCCCACTATGTTGGTCTCGCCTTTGGAGCCCACCTGGCTTTATTTTTATTTTATTCCACCATCTACTCCTTGTGGCTTCCCCCTCCTTCTGCTCCCCAATCCACTCATCCATTCCTTCCAATCCCCCATGGTCCTTTTTTGTTTAATTTTAATTATTTTGGATGGTGCAGCAATAAATTGCTGCCAGCTCCTCTACCGTACTAAAAGCATATTTGTTCTACTTGAATTTAATTTTTTCATTCACCAATCCATCGACTGGTAAACAAAATAAACAAGCATTTGCAATGCAATAGGTCTCGCATTTACGCGAGTTTAAGCTATTGGCATTGTAAATGACAATGCCTTTTATTTCTGTTTTAAAAACTAAAACAAAAATAAAAGGCTTTGTTATTTGCAATGTCATTAGCTCAAACTCGCGTAAATGCGAGACCTATTGCATTGCAAATGCTTGTTGTTTTGAGAATCTGGTCACCCTATGTATTATATATCTAGATGCAATGACAGAAGCAGCAGATTACCAGTCGGCAGCACACTATGCTAAGCACAGATTTGTATGCCCTAATTACATCAGCCACCCCCCTTTGAGAGACCCCACGGTTTTTTCATTCCACTTAAAGCCCTGTCTAGCACCCTTACTTTGCCAATAGTTGCGCTTGGCTCCCCACCCACGGTTCTCTTGCATTATTACGAAGAAATTGCGCCTGTATGTGAACACAACAGCAACGGCTCCAGTTCTAACAATAAATGCACACTCTGTGTACAGAGGCAAAGGGGCGGGTTGGTTACACCTGCCAATAAACTGTGAGTGTTAGAAATGGGATCTCTAGTTGGCAAGGGCTTGCACCTTTGTCCAAGTAGGGACCCTTCTTCCTAGTCAGGGTAAGGGAGTTACACTCCTAAAATAACCCCTGCTCACCCCCTTGGTAGCTTGGCACGAGCAGTCAGGCTTATTCTAGAGGCAGTGTGTAAAGCATTTGCACATAACCAACAGTAATACAGTGTAAGCACTACAAACGGACACCACACCAGTTTAGAAAAATAACCAATATTTTTATATACTCAAGACAAGACCAATTACGACAAAAGTCCACAATACTATACTTTAAAAATGAATGCTTGATAAGGTAACTTCTTCTTTGCAGGAATAACACAAAAGCAAAGTTAAATGCGAGTCGGTAGCCCCGTCCGGGTCTACCGTGATGCTGAATTACACAGAGTCCAACAGTTCCAGCCGACCGCGTCGCTACCGGCCAGCAGAGTCGTGAACAGACTCGGTCACAGTACCTTTTCTCGTGGTGGCTGGTACGGAGTGTACGAGCCGGTCGGCGTTCGTCGTGGTTGCGGTGCAAGACGGAGCGGTGTCCCTCGATGCGGTGCAGGCAGCGGCTCGATGAGCGTCGTGCAGACGGAGTCGGTGAGTCCAAGGCGTGCGGTGCAGGGCGAGACGGTGTACGATGCGGTGCTGACAGGTTGCGATGCAGGCGACCAAGCCGGTGTGCGGGAGCTGGCGTCGGACAGCGGTGCGAGTCGGAGCGGTGCGTCGCAAATGTGCGAGCGGTGCCCCAGCTGCGATGCGGTCACGATTGTTGAGCCAGTTGCAGCGTCCGCATCGGTCGGGTCCGGCTGGTTCAGTGAAGCGATGCGATGCGAACTGCGGTGCCCACAGGTCACGGTGCAAGCAGCGGCTCGGTGTTGACGGCGTCGGACGTCGCCTACGGTGAGACCAGGGTTGCGGTGCGAAGCGGGGCGATGCGGTCTGCGGTGCAAACAGGACACCGGGCCGGCGATGGAGTCGGTTGACGGAGTCGGTTGCGGTTCCCTTCCTCTGTGGCAATTGAAACAGCGGTTCCAGAAGCGGTACCCAGAGGCTTGTGAAGTCTTTGCCGTCCCTGAGACTTCTTAACAGGAGGCCAGCTCGGTTTCAGGCCCTTGGAGATACTCAGCACACGTTTGTAGAAAGTTCAGTCCAGTCCTTTCACTGCCCAAGACAGAAGCAGCAACTGCAGGCCAACCCAACAAGGCAATAACTCAGCAAAGGGGCAGTACTCCTCCTAGCAGCTCTCCAGCTCTTCGTCTTGACAGGTTCCTTGATTCCAGCGAGATCTAAATTCATGGGGTCAGGGCCCCAATATTTATATCCCAAATTCCTTTGTTCTCTGAAGGCAGAGAGGCCTTTGCCTAGTCCAAACCAGTTCTGGAGCACTTTGTTGACAAGTCTCCGTCCCTTCTTTCAGAGAGTAGGCCAGGGACATCAGACGCACCACAGGAGGTGGAGCCAGCATTGTGGAGGGAAGGCACTGTCCTATTCAGGGCCCAGGTGCAACCCTCCCACCCATCTACATGTAGATCTTGCTATTCAACCCTGTGCTGACTCACCCTGTCTCCTGGCATCCCCCAGCCCCTGTCACTCACACTCCAGACAAGGAATACACAACCTCGCAGAGGCAGGCTTGGATGGTTAGACAAGAAAATACCCACTTTCTAAAAGTGGTATTTTCAAACACAGAATGTTAAAACCAACTTCACTAAAAGATGCATTTTATCATTCTGAGTCCAGGCATACTAAACTCGAATTTCTACCATGTTCCCGGGGTCAGTTAGGATTATAAGCTGTAATAATCAAAACTGCCCGTTCTGGCCTATGGGGAACAGGTAGCCTTGCAATAGTGAAAAACGAACTAGGCTGTAATTCACTATCAGGACATGCCACACACACCAGGGCATGTCCTACCTTTCGCATACAACGCACCCTGCCCACAGGGGTACCTTGGGCCTACCTTAGGGGTGACTAACATGTAGCAAAGGGAAGGTTTAGGGACTTGCAAGTGTGCGCACTTGCCAAGTCGACATGGCAGCCCCAGGCTGCGCACAGGCTCTGCAATGGCAGGCCTGAGTTACACTTTACGGGCTGTTTGCGTGGGTGGCACAATCCAGTGCTGCAGCCCACCAACAGCATTTGATCTATAGGCCCTGGCACTCTCAGTGCACTTTACAAGGGACTGACACATAAACCAAATAGGCCAATCATAGAAACACCAATCCATAACACATTTTATACAGGAGCACTTGCACTTTCCCACTGGACAGCAGTGAGGGAAGTGCGCAGAATCATTACACCAGCAAAAACAGAGTCAAAACCGGGAGGTCAGAAAGCAAAAGTCAGGGGAAACACGCCAAAAGATGCCAAGTCTAACACATGTCCCCTCCAGCTGAAAGTAGGGAGAACTACCCAACCCCATTGGAGTTCTCTTCACTAAGGCGGAAGAACCTGGACAGACCATCTGCGTTGGCGTGTTCTGTACCAGGACGGTGTTCCACCGTAAAGTCCATTCCCTGTAGGGAGATGGACCACCTCAGCAGTTTTGGATTCTCACCCCTCATTTGCATCAACCATCTGAGGGGCCTGTGGTCTGTCTGAACCCGGAAGTGAGTCCCAAACAGGTATGGTCTCAACTTCTTCAGCGACCAGACCACAGCAAAAGCTTCCCTTTCTATGGCACTCCACCTCTGTTCCCTGGGGAGTAGTCTCCTGCTAAGGAAGACTACAGGCTGATCCAGGCCCTCTTCGTTCAGTTGTGAGAGCACCGCTCCCACACCATGCTCTGAAGCGTCAGTTTGCACGACGAATTCCTTGGAGAAGTCAGGTGCCTTGAGCACAGGCGCCGTGCACATGGCTGCCTTCAGGGTATCAAAAGCTTTCTGGCAGGACTCAGTCCAGATCACTTTCCTGGGCTGCTTCTTAGAAGTCAGCTCGGTTAAGGGGGCAACGATGGTGCCATAGCCCTTAACAAATATCCTATAGTAGCCGGTGAGACCTAAGAAGGCTCTCACCTCTGTCTGGGTCTTGGGGGCTCCCAAGCCAGAATGGTGTCAATCTTGGGTTGTAGGGGCGCCACCTGGCCGCTTCCTACCTGGTGTCCCAAGTACACCACAGAACCCTGCCCGATCTGGCACTTACTGGCCTTGATCGTGAGGCCTGCACCTTGCAGAGCCCTCAACACTTTCTCAAGGTGCTGTAAATGTTCTTCCCAGCTGGAACTGAACACAGCAATGTCATCCAGGTAGGCGGCACTGAAATCCTCCAGCCCAGCCAACACCTGATTGACCAACCTCTGAAAGTGGCAGGGGCATTCTTCAACCCAAAGGGCATCACCCGGAATTGGTAATGACCTTCTGGGGTTGAGAATGCTGATCTCTCCTTGGCCCCATCGGTTAAGGCAATCTGCCAGTACCCAGACGTCAAATCAAACGTGCTGAGGAACCGGGCAGCTCCCAACCGATCAATGAGCTCATCAGCTCTGGGGATGGGGCGCGCGTCAGTCCTGGTGACGGCATTGAGCCCACGGTAGTCCACACAAAACCGGAGTTCTGGAGTGGCACCGGGCGCAGCAGCCTTTGGGACCAAGACCACTGGGCTGGCCCAAGGACTGTTGGAGGGCTCAATCACCCCTAACGCCAACATCTTAGAGACCTCCTCCTTGATGCTGGCTCTGACCCGGTCAGTCAACCTGTAAATCTTGTGCTTCACAGGAGGGCTGTCACCAGTGTCCACGTCATGGGTACACCAGTGAGTAACACCGGGGGTCAGAGAGAACAGTGGGGCGAACTGTCCCAATAACTGGTGACAGTCCCCCTGCTGCTCCTGAGTCAGAGTAGGGGAGAGGATCACACCTTCTACTGACCCATCATGCTCCTTGGTAGACAGGAGGTCAGGGAGAGGCTCACTCTCCTCTTCCACCCCATCATCTGTCGCCAAGAGCATACTCACTTCGGACCTCTCGAAGTGGGGCTTGAGGCGGTTCACGTGAAGGACCCTCAAAGGGTTCCTTGGAGCTTGCAAATCCACCAGGTAGGTGACGTCACTTTTGCGCTCCACCACCTCATAAGGCCCAGTCCACTTGTCCTGCAAGGCACAAGGTGCCACTGGGGCCATGACCCACACTCTTTGCCCAGGTTGAAATTCGACCAGAGTGGCATTCTGGTCATACCATCTCTTCATTTCTTCCTGGCTTGCTTCTAGGTTCAGCCTGAGCGAGTTTCCTGAAGCGGGCAGTTTGGTTTCTAAAGGCCAGCATGTAGCTAAACACATCCTGGGGAGTTTTCCTGGGAGCTGCCTCCCAGCCTTCCTTTACCAAACTCAGAGGTCCTCTGACAGGGTGGCCATACAGGAGCTCAAGGGGCTGTACCCAAGAGACTTCTGAGGCACCTCCCTGTATGCAAAGAGTAGGCATGGCAAGAGGACGTCCCACTTACGCCTCATGGGTTCTGTTAGACCCTTGATCATGCCTTTCAAGGTCTGGTTGAATCTCTCCACCAGACCGTTTCCTTGTGGGTGGTAAGGAGTGGTGAACTTGTAGGTTACACCACACTCCTTCCACAGGGATGTCATATACTTGGATATGAAATTGGTCCCCCTATCAGAAACCACCTCTCTGGGGAATCCCACACGGGAAAAGATCCCCATTAACGCCCGGCCCACCACTGGCGCCGTCGTTGTCCTGAGAGGATTGCCTCCGGGTACCGGGTGGCATGGTCCACCAAGACCAGGGTGTACCTGTTGCCCATGGCTGTCTTGGGATCCAGTGGCCCCACAATATCCATCCCTACCCTTTCAAAGGGTGTACCAACAACAGGAAAAGGTTGGAGAGGAGCTTTGACCTTCCTCCCACTCTTACCACTTGCCTGGCAAGTTTGGCAAGACCTACAGTGTGCATCTGACTGCCTTCGTATTTGGGGCCAAAAGAAGTGGGTGACAAGCCTGTCAAAGGTCTTGTCCTGCCCCAAATGTCCTGCCAAAGGCACGTCATGAGCCAGACCCAGTAGGAAGGTCCTGAAGCGCTGGGGTACCACCAGCACACGGGCTGACCCAGGCTCAGCAACCTTAGAGCTCACTGTATAGGAGACCACTCTCCCAGTAGATCAGATGTGACCCGGACTGATTACCAGCTGCCTGGTCTGCAGCCTGCCGCCGCAGACCCTCCAGAGTAGGGCACTCGTTCTGCTCCCTGCAGAACTCCTCCTGGTGGGACCCCCTTCTTGCTGCCAATGGGTCAGCTCAGAGATGTCTCCCAGTTCGGCTACCTGCTCCCCTGTAGGCACCGGGCGTCCCCTCGAGGTCCGCCTCCTCCCGGTCCGTGGGAACTTCGGGGGCTGGTTTCCCGCGCCCCCTGCCCTTTCTCTTGGCAGGGACTTGGGCCACTGTTCCAGGCTCCAAGTCCTCTTGATCACCCTTTCTGGCTGCCATTGACCGAGTAGACACGCATGCCCACTCTGGCAACCCAAGCATCTCCAAGTGAGACGTAAGCTCAACATCCTTCCATAAGGACTGCTCCAGGTCGTTACCTAGCAGACAATCTACAGGCATGGTAGGGCTCACAACCACCCTCAAGGGACCTGAGACCCCCATTCAAAGGGAACCTGCGCCACCATACACTGGCGCTCAGGAGTTGTCTACAGCAACTACTTGGTGGAATGCCCCTGGGACTACCTGCTTCTCAGAGACCAGGTGACACCGGACTGAGGTCACACTGGCTCCAGTATCTCTGAGAGCCTCTACCCTGTTCCCATTAATGGTCACCCAGGTGCTATATTTCTTTGTGTTAGGGGGCACCTGGTTTCCTGGGACCATCTCACTGTCCCCTAGTGAGACAAGGGTAATTTCTGCGGGATCCCCACCCTCCTGTGGGCACCCCTCCTCCCCAAGCGCTACACTAGCCAACACTTTGGACTGTCCACCGGTGGGTGGCTGTGTCCCCTTTGGGCACTTGGGGTCCCCCTTAAAGTGACCTACCTGGTCACATGCATAACTACTTGTGAGGGGCCGGTCTCAACAGGCTTCCCTGTAGAGACCCCTTTCTTCTTATCACCGGGGGCTGGGAACCTTTACCCTGGGTACTAGTTTGGGGCCCTTTAGAGAACTCCTGTGCTTTACCCTTGTCCCCCCACCTTTCTGCTGGGGACCCTGCCCACCTTTGGCTGAGTCTCCCCAAAAGCTTGCTTGTGGACCCTGGTACTCACCCAGCGGTCCGCTTCCATAGCAAGCTTCCTGGGGTCAGTTAGCTTACTATCCACTAGGTGCTGGCGCAGATCTGCAAAACATAGACTAGACAAGTGCTCCCATGCAATCAAGTTGTAGAGCCCCTGAAAATCTGTTACACTACTGCCCTTCACCCAACCATCCAGCGACCTGCAGAACACATCCACACATTCCAACCAAGTGTTGGCATCAGACTTCTTACTGGACCTGAACTGATCCCTGTACTTTTCAGGAGTAAGACCATACTTAGTGAGAAGGGCATCCTTCATGTCAGCATAGGTGAGGTGATACCCCTTACCCAAAGCTATCAGAGCATCCCTTGCTTCTTCAGGGAAAAGTGGCCACAATCCTGCTCCCCAATTTTCCTCAGGGACCCCATTCATGTGTATGGCTGCCTCATAACCCTGAAACCACCTTTGTATGTCATCCCCTTCTTGAACTCCTTGCCTACATTCTTGGGAATGTGCACAATCCTGTCTGCCTTTCTGGACGAATTGCTGCCACCATCTGAGCCTGACTTACTCCTAAGTTCTAGCTCCTTCAGTTCTCTCTCATGCTCTAAGAGCATCTTCTTCTCCTCCATGGCCAATCTCCTCTCCTCCCTCTTCTCCTCCCGCTCACCCTCCAGCCTGAGCTTCTGCAGCTCAAACTGCCTTGCCTCCCGCCTGTCCTCCAGCTCCTCTGGGGACAGACTGCTGCTGCCTGACCTGGCGGGTACCCCCTCACCCAAAAGCACATCCACCCTGGAAATAGGCTCCTCCACCTCCTCACTGAGATTACCAGGCTGCCCACTGGCATGTCTGGCTGCTACCCAGGCCCTCAGCGTCTTCTGTAGCTCCTCCTTCCTTGTGAGGCCTTTAATTTGGACTTTCAGGTTTTTACAAATTGCTCGTAGCTCCTTTACGGCGTAGGATTCCAACCTATCCTCCTCAAAGATAACTTCCAGAGATGCAACGGATGATGCAGTTGATTCAGGCATGACAAAAGTAGTGAGTTGAAAACTGGCAAGATCAAAAATAGACCAAAATAAAAAGAACCAGTATGTGGTACGTAATGGTCTGCGATATGGTAGTAGTGCACACCAATCACTGTAAGTCAAGTGCAAACACAAGTCCTATCCTCACCGCTGACAACCAATGTTAGAAATGGGATCTCTAGTTGGCAAGGGCTTGCACCTTTGTCCAAGTAGGGACCCTTCTTCCTAGTCAGGGTAAGGGAGTTACACTCCTAAAATAACCCCTGCTCACCCCCTTGGTAGCTTGGCACGAGCAGTCAGGCTTATTCTAGAGGCAGTGTGTAAAGCATTTGCACATAACCAACAGTAATACAGTGTAAGCACTACAAACAGACACCACACCAGTTTAGAAAAATAACCAATATTTTTATATACTCAAGACAAGACCAATTACGACAAAAGTCCACAATACTATACTTTAAAAATGAATGCTTGATAAGGTAACTTCTTCTTTGCAGGAATAACACAAAAGCAAAGTTTGTACGAGTCGGTAGCCCCGTCCGGGTCTACCGTGATGCTGAATTACACAGAGTCAACAGTTCCAGCCGACCGCGTCGCTACGGGCCAGCAGAGTCGTGAACAGACTCGGTCACAGTATCTTTTCTCGTGGTGGCTGGTATGGAGTGTACGAGCCGGCCGGCGTTCGTCGTGGTTGCGGTGCAAGACGGAGCGATGCAAGGTGCGGTGTCCCTCGATGCGGTGCAGGCAGCGGCTCGATGAGCGTCGTGCAGACGGAGTCGGTGAGTCCAAGGCGTGCGGTGCAGGGCGAGACGGTGTACGATGCGGTGCTGACAGGTTGCGATGCAGGCGACCAAGCCGGTGTGCGGGAGCTGGCGTCGGACAGCGGTACGAGTCGGAGCGGTGCGTCGCAAACGTGCGAGCGGTGCCACAGCTGCGATGCGGTCACGATTGTTGAGCCAGTTGCAGCGTCCGCGTCGGTCGGGTCCGGCTGGTTCAGTGAAGCGATGCGATGCGAACTGCGGTGCCCACAGGTCACGGTGCAAGCAGCGGCTCGGTGTTGACGGCGTCGGACGTCGCCTACGGTGAGACCAGGGTTGCGGTGCGAAGCGGGGCGATGCGGTCTGCGGTGCAAACAGGACACCGGGCCGGCGATGGAGTCGGTTGACGGAGTCGGTTGCGGTTCCCTTCCTCTGTGGCAATTGAAACAGCGGTTCCAGAAGCGGTACCCAGAGGCTTGTGAAGTCTTTGCCGTCCCTGAGACTTCTTAACAGGAGGCCAGCTCGGTTTCAGGCCCTTGGAGATACTCAGCACAAGTTTGTAGAAAGTTCAGTCCAGTCCTTTCACTGCCCAAGACAGAAGCAGCAACTGCAGGCCAACCCAACAAGGCAATAACTCAGCAAAGGGGCAGTACTCCTCCTAGCAGCTCTCCAGCTCTTCGTCTTGACAGGTTCCTTGATTCCAGCGAGATCTAAATTCATGGGGTCAGGGCCCCAATGTTTATATCCCAAATTCCTTTGTTCTCTGAAGGCAGAGAGGCCTTTGCCTAGTCCAAACCAGTTCTGGAGCACTTTGTTGACAAGTCTCCGTCCCTTCTTTCAGAGAAGTAGGCCAGGGACATCAGACGCACCACAGGAGGTGGAGCCAGCATTGTGGAGGGAAGGCACTGTCCTATTCAGGGCCCAGGTGCAACCCCTCCCACCCATCTACATGTAGATCTTGCTATTCAGCCCTGTGCTGACTCACCCTGTCTCCTGGCATCCCCAGCCCCTGTCACTCACACTCCAGACAAGGAAGACACAACCTCGCAGAGGCAGGCTTGGATGGTTAGACAAGAAAATACCCACTTTCTAAAAGTGGTATTTTCAAACACAGAATGTTAAAACCAACTTCACTAAAAGATGCATTTTATCATTCTGAGTCCAGGCATACTAAACTCGAATTTCTACCATGTTCCCGGGGTCAGTTAGGATTATAAGCTGTAATAATCAAAACTGCCCGTTCTGGCCTATGGGGAACAGGTAGCCTTGCAATAGTGAAAAACAGAACTAGGCTGTAATTCACTATCAGGACATGCCACACACACCAGGGCATGTCCTACCTTTCGCATACTAACGCACCCTGCCCACAGGGGTACCTTGGGCCTACCTTAGGGGTGACTAACATGTAGCAAAGGGAAGGTTTAGGGACTTGCAAGTGTGCGCACTTGCCAAGTCGACATGGCAGCCCCAGGCTGCGCACAGGCTCTGCAATGGCAGGCCCGAGTTACACTTTACGGGCTGTTTGCGTGGGTGGCACAATTCAGTGCTGCAGCCCACCAACAGCATTTGATCTATAGGCCCTGGCACTCTCAGTGCACTTTACAAGGGACTGACACATAAACCAAATAGGCCAATCATGGAAACACCAATCCATAACACATTTTATACAGGAGCACTTGCACTTTCCCACTGGACAGCAGTGAGGGAAGTGCGCAGAATCATTACACCAGCAAAAACAGAGTCAAAACCGGGAGGTCAGAAAGCAAAAAGTCAGGGGAAACACGCCAAAAGATGCCAAGTCTAACAGTGAGGTTGAAGGAAAATGATAGCAAATTTAAACCGGGGACAAGCACTAAGACAGCAAAGACAAAACGCCAGTGTCTGCAGTGTGCATCAACCTCTGTCACATTTTTCACATTCCCTCCATTTTGAAAGAGGACCTTAGAAGCAGGGGCGTAACACAGGCCACCGAAGCCCCCGCGGTGCGGGGGGCTCCCAATCTCCAGGGGGCCCCTTCAGCAGCACCCTTCGGCCGGAGAGCTCCAGATTGAGTACGGAGGGGGCCCCTCCACGTACCCTGCAGGGGGGCCCCCTCAAGTTTCGTTACGCCACTGCTTAGAAGGGACGGTTTCGGGGGGTTTTCTCGCTCGGAAACATGGCGTACAGCCCGTGGCAGATACTGTCGCCAGTGCAGTGGGCCAAGTGGATGTGGTCTGCTGTCCGTGGAGGCGCAGGGCAGGAACAGCCGGAGGAGGAAGACGACCAACAGGCGGAGGACAAATCATTGAGGTCAGTACAGCGAGATCTGCAGGAGGTCACAAGGTTCGTGTCAACACAGCTGCTGTTTGTGATCTCTCATGCTCAGTATAACGCGCGACCCTGTGCAGCCAGTGTGGCAGCAACTTAACGATGCAGTTTAGTGCCCTCTGTTTCCTCTCTGTATATTTACTATCGTATATAACCTTTTATCTGCCCGGACAGCGTCTATGTGTGTGCCTTAGTGTCTGTCTCCATCTTTAACATCAGCAGGTGGCAGGGTTGTTGGGCAGCACTGATAGATGCCATGGGTGGGCTCTGGTTGGAGGAGGTAGGCAGGAAGGAGGGCATGTGCATCCCTAATCTTGTTTACAGTCACGACTCCGGTGGAATAGGCACATTAAATGCCCACGGTAGGGTGGTCACAGCACATACACATAACATACATGCCCATTTCAAGAGTGGATGCGGTAGTGGGGTGGTCTCCTAAGATACCCGTGTCTTTGCTGGGCTCGGAGCACGCGCTGCCCATGGCAGTAAGGATAGGAAGACGACCCCGGAAAAGGAATGTATCTGTGGAATGGATGTTGTGTACTCTGTGCGCACGAGCAGCTCTAGAAGACCGCGCGGGAGATGGCATGGCTGCCGGGAGTCCAGATAAAAATAGCGAGGACAGAGGGACTCGTGCTAAGTGGATTGGTTAGCAGAACTAAGCGGGTCTGAGGACTGCTTTTTAAATCAAAAAATCAGACAGCAGCATTCGTTTTTGCTTCAGCTCTTGGGCTAGGGGTTACAAAGTATCGCCTGGTATGGCCCCCGGGTATCGTTTGGCAATCATGTTATTCAGCGCCCGGGTAAGCGCGAGCGCCCTTGCGAAAGCAGAGCGCACAACGGAGGACTCCTCTGCAGGGCATTGCCATTGTTGTAATACAAGAAAAAAGTGCTTAGTGGCTAATTAAGAGACGCCGTGTCACGCCGCGAGTAAACGATCCAGTCCGGGTGGGCGAGCCGAAAGGAGACAGGGAGGGAACAAACAAGCCTCACTTCAAATAGAAAGCGAGCGTTTACCATAAAGGATGACACCCGCCAATAAAAAGGATGGGCGGAGCTTCCACTTCACTTCTAAAATCTCCTCGATTACAAGAGGCCTCACAGAGCGAGCAGTGCATGCGCTGCAACGCTAGGCGAGACCTAAAATGGCCTGTGTTATTTCATAGGCACATACATAAGTCATCACGCATAAGTGTGCCTACAAAATGACACAGCTTCCAGCGGCAACCATGCCATTGTGCCTCCTTTTTTCTTTTTTTTCTTTTGACTTACACTCCACACTTTCGACAAAAAAATGCTTTTTTCCACTGATGCACAGCATAGGGAAACAGCATTGTCAAAGCAAATAGGTGATGAAGGTGAGACATATTGGTTTTTACCAATACTTGTTGTTTTATTGCACACATATGCCAAGTTTTATGATGCTTCTCCATTAACATATTCTTTCTAATCTGTCTCTTTGGTTTTCTTTCACTGTAAAGTGCACCAACATTCTGAGTGACGAGCGCTTTAGAAAATATATAAAAGTATGACACAAAAATAAAACATAAACAAAAACAGGAGGAGGCCCGTTAACCCAGTCGCGACCCAGGTAATTGTGTATAAACAAGAAACAATGTCTCAACCGGTAATCATTAAATAAGGCAGATACAATTAAAGAAACAAATCAATATGAGAGAGAGGGTAAAAAAGGGAGACCACAAAGGAGAGTGAAAAAAAAGGGGGGTAAATCTATTTGAAATGCAAGTAGTTATATCAGCACTGCATTACAATATATGCATGGGTAACCCAATTGTAGGTGTGCACATACGTGTTCGTGAAGGTGAACGGCGCAGTGATACAGGCAAGGAAAAGAAACAGCGTAAACGGTGCAAAAATACAATTAAGTTGAAGGTCACGGAAACAGTTAACAGATAATTTTACAGAAAAGGATTCAACTGTTTGAGGAGACCACAGTAACGCCCACAATTGCGCTGGAGGGTCGACGGCGTTTCGACCTGTACAATTTCAGATCATCATCAGGACCAGGTTACATGGATAAGGTAAGTGCTGGGATGGTTGCGTGGAGCGCGTCAGAATGGAGTGAATCAAGCAAAAGGAAACCGGGCTGGGTCTGGGAAGGATGCGAGGAGCCAGAGAGATTTGAGTGAATCAAGTCAAGGAATCCGGGCTCGGTACGTGAGGACAGATGAGGTCCATGTAGCATGCAGGGAATGCTTGTATTTAGGACAAGCCTCCCGTCGCTTAAGTGGCAAAAGAATTAACGTTGTCCACGGGAAGGATCCGCGATAGGCGTGGAGGGACGGGACATCAACTTTTACTGGAACAAATCCGTCGGTGTAGGGGTGCTACATTGACCTCATGTGTCCTCACTGACCGAGCCCAGATTCCTTGACTTGATTCGCTCAAATCTCTCTGGCTCCTCGCATCCTTCCCAGACCCAGCCCGGATTCCTTTTGCTTGATTCACTCCATTCTGACGCGCTCCACACAACCATCCCAGCACTTACCTTATCCTTGTAACCCGGTCCTGATGATGACCTGAAATTGTACAGGTCGAAATGCCGTTGACCCTCCAGCGCAAATTTGGGCGTTACTGTGGTCTCCTCAAACGGTTGAATACTTTTCTGTAAAATGATCTGTTAACTGTTTCCGTGACCTTCAACTTAATTGTATTTTTGCGCCGTTTATGCTGTTTCTTCACCTTGCCTTGTGTCACTGCGCCGTACACCTTCACAAGCACGTATGTGCACACCTACAATTGGGTTACGTATGCATATATTGTAATGCAGTGCTGATATAACTACTTGCATTTCAAATAGATTTACCCCCCCACTTTTGTTCACTCTCCTTTGTGGTCTCCCTTTTTTACCCTCTCTCCCATATTGATTTGCTTCTTTAATTGTATCTGTATTATTTAATGATTACAAAAATAAAACAAGCATTTGCACTGCAATCGGTCTCGCATTTGTGAGAGTTAGAGGTATTGGTGTTGTAAATTACAATGTCTTTTACCCATGTGTTTTGGTTTGGAGTGGGAGAAAACAAAAAAACAAGCATTGGAAATGCAATAGGTCTCACATTTGTTGGAGTTAGAGCTATTGGCATTGTAAAATGCCAATGTTTTTTACCTATGCAATAGATATGCCTTCTCCACCTTAATAAAATAAATAACTTTGCCATGTTTTTTTCTATAGTATTTTGTGGAGCATGAAGTACTCGTTTGTTATTTTGAAAAGCTCTTTGGAGATGCTATAAATTGTGCTGAAGAAATAGTGCATGTGCCCCAAATTGCCAGAAGGAATATCGTATTGAAAAAGAGGGAACCATAGTGGCACGAACGTGAGATTTCTACCATTAGCCAAAAAGACTGAGTACGTTTTACAGTGAAGGGAGCTCTTAAAGGTTTTGTGGCTAAAAAAAGAGGACCCACAAAAGTTAAGCAGAGAATGCATTCAAAGCAAAAAGACAGCACTGTAACTGGAAATAACAGTATGAGAAAAAGTGAAGAGCGAGTGCGCCGTAGTGTGGTGCCTCGCTAAACGGATTAAACATAAAATGAAGCAGAAAAGACCATAATAACAAATAATATACTTCTATTGTGCATGTCAAAATTAATCGGGGATGCAAAAAATCATAATATAATATTTTAAAGTAGAGAAAAGCCTCACTATAGTTTTGGTCGCAGAGCGATATGGAAAGTGGGAATATAAAGGTGACTGCTGTCTGTGCCAGAAGCAATAAGTAATGCATAGTCTTAGGTACATGTTGGGGGAGAACGGAGAAGGCAAAAACCTGGTGATTTATTGGGATCACAGCCAGTTTCACTTACATTAAATACTTAAAATTCCAAAATTGACTAAAAAGTCTCATGAATTGTTGGAAACATAATTCCAAAGTTCCTAGTTAAGCAGCCATAGAGACAGCCGCAGTACGAGTTTGTAGAAAAGACGCGTGTCGCTATGAAAGTAATATGTACAAATATGTAAAGGTCAGAAGCATACCTGTACGCCTCCGAATGAAGAGCCCGCAAGGTACATGGTTAATCTGGAAGATTATTGTGGGGCTCTAAGACGGCTACAAAATAAAATGTAAGAGTCAAATGTTAGTGTGGGGGTTGTCAATTAAATACCATAAAGTCACTGCCATAACACAGCTCTGATAGACTCCAGTTTGAAATGGGAGCACGATGTCTCGTGACACGTACCTGTGGTTAAGTGGCGTGGCGCACACGGAAAGTGCTAACGTAACCAAAAAAGAGCAACTACAAGCCTTGATAAGCCTGTAATAAATGGAAACACATGGTGTAAAGTTGTGTGTAGTTAAGTGGGCTGAACAGTGTAACCAGGGCACAAGTCCTAAAAAAAGAAGTGGGGGGACGCTCCAAGTTAGGTGGTGTCACCGGAAGTAACGTCACGACAGGAAGTGACGTCACGAAATTTGCCGGTCTCCGTCTGAAATGCGTGAATACATACAAGATACAAGTAGAGGTATAATACTGCAATAAGTGGCAGTCACTCAAAACACAAGAACACACTATACACAGGACCCATTCCTCGGATTACACGGTTATTACAGACTCGGGCCGTAGGCACTACGGGCATCTGTCGGGGTCCCTGGAAGTGACATGCTTGGCGTGTTGACAGCGCAGCTCCTTGAAGCCTTGGCGCCTCGGCTGTGCTCTGAGAAAGGCTGGCAAGGGGAGGGCGCGAGGTGGAAGGGGAGATTAGTCTGAGCCTCGGGTGCATTTGAAAGGCTATCATTCGCGCGCAGGTGCAGACTCGGCTACCGGCTCCATCTTTTGGGCAGGGGGGACAGCGTCCACCCAGTAAAAACCCGGTAAAATAAGTGGGGGGACGCCGTCCACCCACGTGGTACCCCGACTCGAGCCCTGACTGTAACAATAAAACACAGAGCGTGGGTAGTTTACATTCGGAAGTATAGCCGGTCCTCCCAAGAGTGTTGTCAGAGTGGAGTAAACCGGCATGTGTAACAGGCTCTTCATTTGTGTTGTTTGAAGTAGTCCAATGAGAAAAAGCACTACCAACTGGCAGTGAGCTATAGAAGGGCGAAAGCGGTCGCCAGCTTAATACAGAGGCACCGTAATAGTAAAAATAAGTACATAGATGCTTAATTAAATAACATTCAAAATGGTGCATAATTACTGGGGTGCGTGTGCAGTCAGATATGTCAGAGCAAAGAACGCAGGTCAGAGACACTGTCTTGTAGCACTTGCATATAGGAGTACAGGAGACAGGTGTGTGTGCGGTGGTGTGTGGGTGGGGCTTGCTGAAGCAAACAATAAATATAATGCATTACGGTCAGTAAAGTAAACAAAATACAATGCATTATGGTCAGCAGTGGCACAGGAAGGATGGCAGCAATGACAGGAGGGAGGGGGTGTGAGCGAGGAGGCAATAGATGGCCAACCAAAAAATAATTGGTGATGTCCGCTGGGAGGGAACCAAGCACACAAAGGGACGGATGGACAGTTTTGACCAACCAGATTAAAGGAATTTAGAAAGGCAGGCCAACTAACCAACCAGAAGCGCTGGGCGTGTTGAATGCCCATATGCTGAATACAGCATGTCTCGAAGAGACAGCGCAAGCACTGTCTAGGCGAGACCTAAAAAGTAGGGACAAAGAGTAAGGATTGCCCGTTAGCAAGCAAGGATTTTGAAAGAAAACTGACATAGACAAATAGAGCTCACGGTCATCTGTGATAGTATCACAAAAAATAACATCTGTATATATAAAGACTGGTACCTATCCTACAAGTGACAGAACTGCTGCAAGTTTCATAAATGTGCTTTCTTCTGAGAAGGGTGTGGACTGGCTCAGTCATCTGCTAATACTACAGCCTAGTGAGACTGTTTTGGATGTAAAACTGCTTTCAAGACAGGTGAGGTCTGCAGATGGCTCGGTGTGACATGGAAGGTTAAAGGTTTTGTATTAAAGCGGGGTACACTCAGCCTTTCACACTTCATAGGTGAAAACGAGTGCCCAATTAAGTTGAATGGCAGGACCATATGTGATTGACAGCGCTGTGAAGTAACTAGTCTGGTGGAATATGCAATATAAAAAGTAGTCACTATCACAGCATGCAGAATCGAGTAAGATAACACACTTGGCTTAGTGCCTGCCCAGAAACCTGTTTAATTCCAAGGTTTACTGGCCCAGTCTTTTTGTCATTCTGGGAGCAGTAAACAGGTACCATTGATTTGGATTACAACATCACCTTTCATCTCGTCACCTAGAGACATCTGAGTTTCTGGTGTGCGCCATGACATTACTTGTCCTCCATCATAAACTTCCTTACGAGAGGTGCATGTACTATTTGTTGAGTGTCAGTGGCGTGGCTGAAATTGGCTGGCACTGCTTGTGAAAGGAAGGAGATGCTGGTAACCGGAAGCTCCTGGTCAGTTTGCCTCTATTCAGTCATCATTTAATGTATTTTTTATAGTACCCACATCACCTTTGCACACAATAGACACAGTATTATAGTAATGTATTAGCCAGACTCCTAATTAGCAGCTCTGGCAGGGGCAGCTCCTCCGCTATGGCGGAGGAGCATCGCCCCACTGTTTTTAAGCAGTGGGAAGCAGAAACCTAAAATTATCATTTTAGGCTGCTTCCTGCTGCTTTGCGGTGGGTGAGTGGGCGGGGCTGCTCTGCTCTGCTCTTTGAGCAGGGCAGGGGCGGAGTGGTTTGCCCCCTCAAGTGCGCAATGACTGTTTGGTCGGCCCTTTCGAGCCGCCAAAACCAGTCATGCGTACTGTCCCCTTCTCCATGCAGGCTGCATTGCAGCCTGCATAAAGAACAAGCCCAGACCCCCATTCCCTGGTTGAGCATCAAACCAGGACACTCAAAACCAATTACAGCACTGCAGCAGCGTTGTGATTGGTCAGGGGAGCCTGGGTGCTCACCAATCACAATGCTGCACTGCAGTGTTGTGATTGGTTAGAGGGGCCTGCTTCCTGTTCCTCGATGTGCTCAAGGAGAGCAGGAGCAGAGACGCGGGACCCGGCGGGCGGCAAGGCAAGTTTATTTTTAATTTTTTTAAATTATATTTATCCATGCGCGACCCCCCGTGCGATTCCCCCGAGACCCCCATGCGATCCCCCGCAACCCCCCACTCGCGAGCAATGCCGGCCGCCTCTGAGCTCTGGTGTGCTGGCCTGGAATGATGTGTTTGTGCAGCTAATGCAGCTTGAAATAATGTGGCACTAGATACGTGTCAGCCTGTTTTTTTGGACATTCATTTTCTACAGCTGCGGTCCGTGCATGTAACAGCAGTGGGGCGGTGGAGCCGGGTAAGGGGGGGTTTCGAGGGACGATGCAGAGGGAAAATTAAATAATTAATTAATTTTCCCTCTGCATCGTCCCTCGAAATCCCCCCTTACTCCGCCCCACCGCCCTACCGCTGTTACCTGCACGGACCGCTGCAGATTTTCTACATCCTGAACTGTCACCTGGCTTAGTAGATTAAATATCTGATCTTTAAATCCAGCTTTCAGTTGAACTGTGATTATGCTTCCAGGACATTAAAATCAACCCAATGTTAACTACATCAATTCGTTTCTATGTACAATGCGAAACACGAGCAGTCCGCCCCATGGTACAACACAGTACTGCAGTTCGTTTTTCTACCAGCCGTATCCCCTGGAGCTTTTTTTATTGAACTCAGAAAGGCTGCTATTACACTTTTCGGTGTCCAAAAACAGTTATTCTAAGGTTTACAATTTATTCTTCTGATGTAAGCTAAATAAAATATGGTTAATATTTCCAAACAGTTAATTGGTACTATGCTATAAATGAAAGAATTCTGTATGGACATCTCGTTTAAAAAAAAAACAAGAAGCACCAATGTTTTAAATTCCTTAAACATATCTTACCTCAGCAGGGCACACAGTGTTTCCTTGATGGTAGACAGTAAATCTCACAGTCGGAGTGAGACACAACGCAGGGTCTGTCTCGCGTGCGGAGTAAATGAAAACACCAGCTCTCAACAAAAGATTATTCAATAGAAAGCAAAGCTTTCAAAAGGACAATGCAAGTGACCAATAAAAAGTTAATAGGTGGTATGAAGGCCCATATGGTGATTTGAATGTGTTAAGATGGTCAACAAAAAAGACCAAATGAGTGAAATCTGATGGGAGAGACCCAAGCACCCAAAGGACGGACAAAAGTGAAAGATTATCCAAGGGACAATGCAAGTAACCAATAGAAAGCAAATAGGCTGGATGAAAGCCCATACAGTGATTACAGCATGTCTTGCAGATAGCGCATGTGTGCTGCCTAGGCTCGACCTAAAGAAGGCAAAAAAAGAAAACATGCCTAAATGTGGCAGCTGTATGCTTGCAATAAAAATGTTAAATAAAAAAAATAATGATCATTCCATATAATTTAAAAGGAACGATACAGAGGCTTCCGAGCAGGCAGATGCACTTAGAACAGGTATTGAAACCTAGTTTAAGGCACAAACAAGAAAATTTGAATATTAATGGAGCACTGAAAAAGTACTGTTCGCTCTAAATTACAGTAGCCAGGAAAAATGGTTAAAATCCAAAAGCTATTCTTTTCAAAATGCTTAAAATGGAAAGAAAAAAGCAGAAGCTATATAAAGTACTGGCCCATCTGGCCCTGCACAGAAGTGCACTTCTTTTTAGGTGAATGTGAAAATGTGATTAGGTTAAAGTGCCGTTGTTCCCAGTGGAAGAGAGTCAATGGCTGAAGTGGGCTAAGCCATTGCTCACGCTGCATGTTTCGTGAGGCAGAAGCAAATGAGGACGAACGTTGAATGGAGCAATTAATCGAGAGGGCTGACCCAAAGCCCCTCTAGCTATAAATATATTTTTATATTTTTAGGTCGCAGCCTACCAGACAGCCCTGTTGTCTGGTTTGCTGAAGATATCTTTGGGAGTTTCAGAAAGTTAACCTGGGAATGCATTCTGCCCATTGCTTGCTTGGCTTTGTGGTTTGCAACTCACATTTTCTTGCTTTCCATTTGCTGGCTTTATTTGCTTTAGGCTCTCCAGGTTCCGTTCGTCCCTCCCGTTCCCCAAACATTATTTATCGGTATCCTTATGAGAGCTCCCTGTCTGTAAACAGGCCTGTAAATCTTGTTCTTATCTTGTCACATTTGCTGTGCATTCAAAGACCGAGGTCAAATGTCAGGTGCTGTCTTCTGAGGGCGCTTGTTTACTTTTCTTTCTCTGACTTCAAAGTGAGAGGATTTATGTGACAGTCTTGCTGGGGACTGGTTTATACAGCTCTTACTTCAGCAGTTTTGATGTTTCGTAGCAGTGCTCTGAAAATAATATGTACTGGTGTTGTCAAAGTTAAATGTGAAACGTAATTTAACGATATTCCATTTATAGACCACTGAAAGGCTAAAGGCTCGATTTGGCCCTGCTGCAAGTGATGGCTGTGTCTACAGGTTGCACATATGTCTGATTAGCAGGTGCTCAATCCTGTTTGTAGAAAGAAATGCTTTGGTGCATTTGTACAATATAAAATCCACTTTGTGGTGCATGCCTGGCTTGAAGTTTGTTTTTTGCATAAACATTAACATTTGGTTGGGTACCTGCATTAACATGAGATGCAGTTTCCCTCAACTTGACTGAATAAATCAGACCTACACAGGACTTGGCAATTGTTTTGTTGAAATGCCTTCTTTTAAATATTTGCAATTTTTCTGAATCTGTGTGTAGCACAGGCATTTTTACATAGTTCATACAATCCACTTACTCCAGAGCAGCTGTGCTGCAATGCATTACAACCCCATGTCGAAGCACATGCATGGCAAATAGCTTGGTCTTGTTTTTGCCCAGTGAAGCAGTTTTTTATATAGTCAAAACCATGTACTTAAACACCAAGCCAAATAAATAGTTTCTTAAATTGGGACTCATTTCCTCCATACTAATGGCCACTGCTCTGCAGAATTTACAAGCATTGGCAAAGCCAGCTGGTCTAACCTATGGGACTATTGGCTTTGCCAATGCTTTTTGGCAATGCTGTACCACATCGGCAAGACGCTGTGCAGCATGGTCAAAAGATAACAAAAATGCATTGCTCATTGTTGTACAGCAGTGCAGCTGCTGTGCAGCATGGCTGAAAGTAAAGGATAAAAGCGATATGATGCGATCTGCATATTTGTTGTTTACTTTCAGCCATGCTGCACCGCAGTTGTGCTTCTGTACACTTAGGCAAGACCTATTGGCTTTGCCAATGCTTGTTTAATTTATGAACGTTTTGACATGTGACGTGCGAGAAAGCTAAAACAGGCTCGAGGCCTGAGCAAAAAAGGGAGAAGTGAAATGTTGGAAAGGCAAAGAGAATAAGACAATGAAAGACGTAGGTGAGAAGGAGGAAAGTAGGAAGGGAAGGAGGAAAGAAGGAGAAAGGTAACCGTGGTTATGAGATAACAGAAAGAGAAGCGAGATGATGAAGTTTCTTAAAGAGAAAGTAAGTGAACGGTAAGACAAAAGAGAGAGAGTAAGATGGAATGACGTGGAGAAAGGGAAGTGACAGAAGAAAAGGAGTAATAGGAGAAAGGGAAATGAAAAGATGGGGGCAAAGAGGAAACGGCGGACGGGATGGAGCGTGGGAGTACAGCTGAAGAGAGGCTCATGGGAGAGAAGCGCCACTGACTGTGTCACACTGCAGTGGGAAGTCAAACCAATTGTGATGGCACAATTATATTGTGTCAACACTGAGCAGGGAATCTTCTCCTGCCCAATAGATGGAATCTTGCCAAGGGGAGACAAGCTGTCACTCAAAGAGAGCCTGCTGGGGGCGGGGGGAGGCCAGTGCATATATCAAAGAGATGGCAGGGAGGGGGGAGAAGGAGCGAGGGTGGAGAGGGTAGGGAACGGGGAGAAGCGAGACAGAATGAGGTGAGGGATTGAGAAAATGGAAGAAATAAAAGAACTTGGAAGAAGGGCAGAGTGTATGAGAGAGATAGAAGGGAAAGAAGAAGATAGGAAGCAAAGTAGACAGGAGTGCAGTGTGATGGAAAGGATGGAGGAAAGGGAGAAATCAGGGACCTGAAGGAGGAAATGAGTGAGAGCAAAAAGGACGATCATATTGAAGAGATGATAGGCAGGGAAAGGAGAGAGTATGATGATAGGCAGGGAAAGGAGAGAGTATGAGTCTGAGAGAGTATGAGAAGAGAGCAGAAGAAGGCAAAGCGGAAGGGAAATGAAATAAAGACTGAAGAGTGGGATGGACAAAAAAGAAGAATGGTGAAACTGTGGAAGGGAGAGAGCAAATGAGAGAGGGCGGAAGACAGTGGCGGCTGGCGTCCACTGGGAGTGGGTGGCAGCGTGTGCGCTCAAATAAAATGAATTAATATAAAAATAAACAGGCACGTACGTGAAAATAAACGTAAAATATATTTAAAAGAAACTTACCTTATGACATGAGCTCCTGCTTCTGACCTCTCACAACTGCAGCTCGGCCACCACCAGAAAACTCCCTAGACCAATCCTGATGCTGCTCACATGCAGCATGTGAACAGCGCCCTGACTGGAGAGAGTGGCCTCACTTGGTGTGCCCTGGAGGCTTGCACTTACTGTAAGACAGCTGGGTTACAGGTTTCAAAGTGCGCATGTCTGGCTGGCCGTCTCAAGACGGCAGGCCAAAGGAACATGCGCATTTTGATAAGTGCATATACTGCCCACCCTCCTCCTTGCTGCTGTCATTCAGCAGCGGCTCCACCCCTGTCCTGACGCATGGTTCAGGATGAAAAATAAAATTGTAATGAATTACCATTTTATTTTTCATTTCGGGGCTTTGGGGGGATTCCTAAGTGGGGCGACGCACCTCCACTGAAACGGAGGAGCCGCCCCTGAAGAAGAAAGAGCAGTGTGCCATGGGAAGAAAAGAGAACTGTCGGTTGGGGGCAGCAGCAGGGCCACCATATCACCGCCGAGGGAGGAAGGGAAAGAAGGATGGGGGATGGGTCTACAGGGAAGAAGTGAGAAGAAAGAGGAGTGGAGAAATGGAAATATGGAGAGTGCAGGGAGGGGGTGAAGAGGTGGGATAAGAAGGGGGAGCGATAAAAGCGAGCATGTGGTGCACGAGGAAGCTAGTGCTGCAAAAAGAGAGGAAAGAAAGGAAGAAACAATAGAGGAATGGGGGAGAAGGCGGTAGAGAGGTATGGGAAAATTAGGGTGACCAGACGTCCCGGTTTTCCCTGGACGGTCCCGGTTTTTGGAGAAGTGTCCCGACACTTTTCTCCAAATGAAAGAAATGTCCCGGTTTTCGTGCAGTGCCCGGGTTAAACATAGAAATGTCCAGTTTTTTTACTAGTGACTCGGTTGAGCATGCGCACTGGTGTAAAATAGATGTGCGCATGTTCTCTTTGCACTGCTTGTTAAGGCGTGACGTCATGCCAGGTGAGCGTTGCAGCGGGCAGGGAAATCCTTTAAAGAGAGACATTTTCTCTCGGGATTTCCCTTCATTTTGCACAACACAGCGCCACCTACGTCATCATCGTGCCAGCCATCGGCACAACAGCTGGTTGGAACCGCCTGTGACCAGCACGACCCTGCTCTCACCGCCTGCAGCAACATTCAGCCAGCAACCAGAGTGCTGGGCCCCGGGGGAAGCAGAGTCGCAGACTAGTCTTCCCCCGGGGTCTTTCGCGCAGGGGAGGACCAGGCAGGGTCAAGGGGTGGAGTTAGGGGGTGGGTATAAGAGCGCGGGGGAGGAAGGCAACTTCCTCTTCCTGCGCTCGGCACTATCGGGAGGGAAGTTTTGAAGGAGTTTGAAGGGATAGTTGGTAGTGTAGGCCGAGGACCGCCACGGAGTCACAGACGTGTCGGGTTTCTGTGGGCGTGAGCGGGAGCCACTGGTCGGTGGTCCGGGGCTGCAGCGCGAGATCGCGACGTGAAGGCCATGTCAGCTGAGGAGGTGAGAGAGGCTTTGCGGGTGCTCGGACGCGCCGGGCGGGAGGATCTCCTCCGGCCCGGTGTGCTGGGGGAAGCGTGGGTGGGATTCGCGCGGGCCCCGAGGGCGGCGTCAGCGGGGGTGGCGGCTGATGTATTAGCGTGCCAAGACGATCCCTTAGTGCAGGTGGGGGGCGCGGCCGGGAGGGGGCGGGGCGGGCCTAAAAAGGAGCCGGTGCGCGGAGGCCGTAGGAAGAGCCTGCCTCCGCGCCTGTCATTCCCAAAACTGGACTTTGCGTCCCCAGGACCGGCGGGACACGCGGTGGGGCTGGGCCCCACCGGGGGGCTGCTCTACACACCGGCTTGCCTGCGAGGGGAGGAGAGAGGGGGGGGGAGGGGGGCGGGGGGCCCCAGCAAGAGCAGTCGGTTTGGGGGGAGACGCCGGAGCGAGCTGAAGGGGGACAGGGGGACGGGGGGCGCTGCGCCTCATCTTTGGAGCCTGGGTTGGCCGCAGCAGGTGTGGGGGCAAGCACGGGGCATTGGGGGGACGCTCCCATTGACCTCTCGGCAGGGGCCAGGGTAGTTCTGCTGGGTCCGGAGAGTGTGCAGGAGGCGGGGGGGCGTACGGCCCGGGGGGCGGGGGGCGTTGTGGCGGGGGCCCAGGGGTCGGCCTCTCGGCCGGCACTTTGGCAGCCGGGAGGGGGGTTTCAGGGCTACTGCCCACCCCCCTCCCTCCCCCGCTGGGAGTCTCTGGCCTGGGAAGATAGGATCAGGGAGCAGCGCCTTTTGGTGCAGCTGAATGAGGCGCGATGGGCGGAGCAGCAGGCACCGAGGGTGGGAGCGGTTTGGAACACAGAGACGGAGGGGCCCCCGACCCCCACTTCGGAGGAGGAGAGGTGGGCGGAGGAAGAGGATTTGGTCAGGGCTGGGCCGGGTGGAGCTAGAGGTGGCAAGGGGCCGGCGGGCCCGCCCGGTAGGGACGGCCAGGACGGCTTTGAGGCCCGATGGTGCCGGGGCCCACCCAGGTTGGAGCGGCCTGGGGGGTAGGGGGGGATCCAAGCCGGCGGCTGTCGGCAGAGTGCGGGGCGGCCCGGCGGGGCGCAAGACGGCCCCTGGACGCCGGCATGAAGCAGCAGGGCGGTCCGCGGCGGCCATCCCTCCAACGCGGGAGCGGGCAACGGCAGCGTGTATGGCAGGGGGCCGGGGTGTGGGTGCAGGCAAAAGTAAGGGTGTGAAACGTGCGGTGAGAGAGGTTTTGTGGGCGCCTGTGGAAGTGGAACCGGAAGTGGAGTTGGATTATGCTGAGGAGAGTGATGAGCTTGAGGAGGGGGAAGTGCGGGATGACGACGACAGGACGGGGGGGGTGCAGAGCAACAGCGGATTTGGTGTTTTACAGGCCCAGAAGACGACGACGGGCAAAGCAAAGGCGGAGACGGCCCGGCGAGACGCACTCAGCGCTGTCAGGTGAGGGGTCTTGGTGGTCGGCTTGGGATGGTGGGCCACAGGGCGGTAGGAAGAAAGCTTATAGGACGGTGGGGGTGGGGGAAGGGTCGGTGCGGGTGACCGGAGAGGTGCCGGGGGACAAGCCGTCAAGGGTGGTCAAGTAGGTGGGAGGAAAATTGGTAGCTACGGCGGGGGTTCAGACGGACAAGGTGGACGGGAAAGACGAGAAAGGGGACAAGTCAGAGGACAAACACCAGAAGAAGCTCCCCTACATGGGGCTGGCTATGCCCCTGGGGTCTCATCTGTCTGACAAGATTAAGGGACGGATATGGAAACACGAGTATGTGGACGTGTTTAAATTGCTGCATAGGGAGGTGCAGGCGAAGGAGGGTTCCAAAGAAGAAGAGTGGGAATTGACTAGGCGGCCTAGGGTTCCGGTGACGATGGAAAATTGGACCTCGGCGTTCCTCATCTATGCCAGTATTTATTGCGTTAAGCACCAGGATAGGGCCATAGCGTTACTGAAATACATGGACATCATCAGGAAGGCCCAGATGCAGTTTGGGGGTTCGCCTGGCTTAGTTATGATGAGGAGTTCAGGGCCAGGGTCAGCGCCAACCCGGACAAGCAATGGGGGAGGTGGATCAAGAATTATGGATGCAGTGGATGGCGTCCACGCATTCCTCGGCTTCCACGCACACGGCCAGCGGGTTGCCGGTTACTTACCGGTCTTTTCCGCCGCGTCCCGCCCAAAGCGGGGCGGGGGGGAACACCGCTGGGGCCAGTAGCTCTGGCCAGGCCACTAAGCCAGGCGGGGCTAACACTGGGGCATGATGGAGCTACAACCGGGGCTACTGTTCCCGCTACCCATGCAAGTTCAAGCATGAGTGCTCCAAGTGCGGAGGGAAGCACGCCCTTACCCAATGCTTTACACTGGTCACGCCATCGGAGCAATGGCGAAACGCGAAGGGGAGGGGACAGCCTGGACAAAAGGGCGCCTACACCGGTTAAGGTGGAGGCGATGGCCCCGTGGCTAGCGGGTTACCCCGATAGGGAAGCGGCGGCGAGGATTCAGTGGGGT
The DNA here is from genome assembly GCA_963921515.1 of Calotriton arnoldi. Taxonomy (NCBI): domain Eukaryota; kingdom Metazoa; phylum Chordata; class Amphibia; order Caudata; family Salamandridae; genus Calotriton; species Calotriton arnoldi. The sequence goes on from CAWUFW010000262.1 coordinate 4,775,911, forward strand.
TTCACGGAGGGCTTTCGGGTGGGCTATCAAGGTCCCAGGGTGCGGAGATGGGCAGACAATTTGAAATCCGCCACATCCTTGCCGGGAGTGGTAGCTGCCAAATTACAGAAAGAGGTGGATGAGGGGAGAATAGCTGGCCCGTTCAGCGACTGGCCAGCGGATGACCTAATCATCTCTCCGCTGGGGGTGGTGCCCAAGAAAGAGGAGGGTGAGTTTTGTATGATACATCACCTCTCGTGGCCTGAAGGACAGTCTGTGAATGATTTCATCGCGGAAGAGGACTCTAGGGTGCTTTACGCATCAGTGGATGACGCGATCCGCCTTGTGAGGGTGTGTGGGCCGGGGGCGGAATTAGCGAAATGTGATGTCAAGTCTGCCTTCCGCCTGCTGCCCATACATCCCGCGGATTTCTCGCTGCTAGGGATGCAGTTCGCAGGGGCCATTTACGTGGACAAAGTTTTGCCCATGGGATGCGCGATTTCTTGTGCGCTGTTTGAACTGTTTAGCACCTTCTTGCAGTGGGCTTTTACACAGATTAGCGGGCATCGGGACGTTACTCACTACCTGGACGATTTTCTCTTTCTTGGAAGAGCTCACTCCGGGGATTGTGGCAGGGCCCTGTCACGGTTCCAGGAGATGTCGCGGCACTTTGGGGTTCCCTTGGCCCCGGGAAAGACGGCAGGTCCATCCTGCACTTTGACATTCTTGGGCATTGAGCTGGATTCCCTTCAGTGGACAGCTCGACTCCCTGCTGCTAAAGTGACGGAGATTCAGGCGTGCCTCTGGTGGGCGATCGGGGAGAAGAGGATCGCGTTGAGGGCGGTCCAGCAACTGTTGGGTTTCTTGAACTTTGCGTGCAGGGTGGTTCGGGCGGGACGGACGTTCTGCAGGCGGCTCGGCATGGCCATGTCGGGGGCTGTTCTTCCGCACCACAGGATCCGGATCTCCATGGGGGTTCGGGCGGACCTGAGGACATGGTTGACTTTCTTGACGGATTTCAACGGGATGTCCCTGGACTTTGCAGACGACAGGATGGTTTGGCAATGTCAAATTTACTCGGATGCAGCTGGGGCAGCTGGCTTTGGGATCTTCTGGGATGGCAGGTGGTGTGCGGAGGACTGGCCAGCTCATTGGGTGCAGCAGGGGAGGAGCATTGCGTTTCTGGAATTCTTTCCCTTGTTAGTGGCACTGGAAGTGTGGGGTCTCGAGTTTCAAAACAGGTCTGTGTTGTTCCATGTGGACAACATGACTGTGGTTGAGCTGGTAAACCGGCAGAGGGCAAGGGATCTGAGGGTGCTGAGATTGTTGAGGAGTTTCATGTTGAAATGTTTACGATTGAATGTGGTTTTTCGAGCCAAGCATGTCCCTGGAGCGAATAATGACATCGCGGATGCCTTGTCTCGTTCGCAGTGGCAGCGGTTCCGGCGATTGGCACCAGGAGCGGATCAGTGCAAGACCAAGCTGCCGGACGGCATCTGGGCCTTGGGGGAGTGAGGGTGATAGGCCTGGTGGAGAATTCTATTGCTGAGACCACGCGACGTGCATACCGTCTGGCATGGGCGGAGTTTGGATCCTTTATGGGATGGAGTGGGGATTCTGCCGTTGGAGATGGCTCAGCGATGGAGCAAGGAGTGCTGCAGTTTGTATTGCGTTGCATTGATAAGGGGTTGACTGCTGCGACTATCTCAGGGAAACTGGCAGGGGTAGCATTTTATTGCGGTTTGTTTTTTGGTTTTGTTCCGACGAAAGATGTGATACTGAGTCGGGTACTCAGAGGTTGGGGAAGGGAGAGAAGGGGGGGTGGGGTGTTGCGGGAGGCGATCACGTTTGAATTGTTGGTGCAGTTGGTCGCGGTTTTGTCGCTTTGTTGTTATGATGTGTTTGAAGTGCGCGTGTTTCGTTTGGCGATGATTTGGATGTTTTTTGGGGCTTTCCGGGTGTCTGAGTTGTTGGGCACGCGGTCCGTGGGTGGCAGGCGGTATGAGGAGATACGGCTGGATGGCGGGCGCCTGGGGATTTGGCTGGGGCACTCGAAAACGGATCTGTTGGGTCGGGGTAAGTGGGTTTGGTTGTGCGAGGCTGGTTGTGGGGGCGTGTGCCCGGTGGATGAATGGAGGGTGTTTGTGCTGTCCACGTGGGTTGCGAGTGGAGAGATTTTTTGCCACAGGTCTGGGGCGAGGGTGACGTCCGGACAGTTGTTGGGGGTGCTGCGCATGGCCTTACGGCGACTGGGCTTTGATCCGGCTGGTTTTGGGACTCACTCCTTTCGTATTGGAGCGGCCACAGCGGCGGCCCGGTTGGGGTGGTCTTGGGACAGGATTCGGCAGATTGGGAGGTGGAAGTCTAGGTGTTGTGAACGGTATGTTCGCAAGTGAGGAGCGGGGGGGAGCAGGAGGTGTTGCTGGGGACGTGGTGTTGTGTGCCCGTTTTTCTTGCTAATATGTTTTTCTTTCATAGGTTGCGTGGGTGGACCGGGGGCCAAGACGGTCACTTGGATCGTGGGGCATTCCTTCGTGCATTGGGCCTCCAAGTATGCAGAGCAACAGGTGTACGGCCGTAACCTGGGACTCAAAGGACAACATCACGAGGTGCATTGGTGGGGTAAAGGGGGGATGCGATGGGGGGCACTATTGCCCTTGCTCGCGAAGATGGTCCCCCAGAAGGGTTGCCCGGATCTGTTGATCATACACCTGGGGGAGAATGATTTGGTTCGGCTGTCGGGTTTGGCGCTCTTACAGCTGATGCAGAGGGATTTGGAAGTGTTGAAACACAGGATGGCAGGGACGTGCATTGCCTGGACGGAATTTGTCCCAAGGAAAGTTTGGAGGGGTGCCATTAAGCATGGGGCTGTGGAAAAGGCACGACGAAAGCTCAACAGAGCAATGAGACTTTTTTGCGGGGACAAGGACATTAAGGTCATCGCTCATGCTGGACTGAGACTGGAGGAACCGCTACTTTTTAGGGATGACGGGGTGCATCTTTCATTGATGGGGAATGCTTACTATATGATGGAGATGAGAGATGTGGTTAGTAAGCTGTGGAACGAGTCAATTTGGTGCCGCAGGAATGTGTGAATTGAGGTGGTCGACAGGTGCACTGCATGGGCCCGGGGGGGGGGGGGCAGGTAACCGCCCTAAAGGGGGTTCCCTGGTTGGCGATACTTTGGAGGGGTGGGGGAGTCAATAGCGGGCGAACCCATCCCTCGGGGGAGATTGGATGATGGGGGAGCTGAGGCAGGACTGGAATGCCAGGTGATACCGGGGAGGATGCTAGGAGATTTGGGAAAATGGTTGAGGAACGGAATGGGCATGGAGTGGTTGGAGATGTGAGTCAGAGTGGGCGAAGAGAGTGGAGGGATACAGAGTTGATGTGGGGGTTTTGTTATTAATGTTGAAGTTATTGGTTATGGTTCATTGTTGTGCAGCCTGGTCCTAATAAATGGCCTTTTACGCTTAAAGACATCAGCGTGGTCTGTTTATTGCGCGATGCTGGGCCCCGGGGGAAGCAGAGTCGCAGACTAGTCTTCCCCGGGGTCTTTCGCGCAGGGGAGGACCAGGCAGGGTCAAGGGGTGGAGTTAGGGGGTGGGTATAAGAGCGCTGGGAGGAAGGCAACTTCCTCTTCCTGCGCTCGGCACTCATCGGGAGGGAAGTTTTGAAGGCCACCCACCCGCCCTACAGTTACTAGGGTTTTTGGAGGTAGGGTTGGCATGGCGTGCCAGTTTAGGACGGGCTGCAGGGTAGGCGATACTTTGGAGGGGTGGGGGAGTCAATAGCGGGCGAACCCATCCCTCGGGGGGGGGGAGATTGGATGATGGGGGGAGCTGAGGCAGGACTGGAATGCCAGATGATACCGGGGAGGATGCTAGGAGATTTGGGAAAATGGTTGAGGAACGGAATGGGCATGGAGTGGTTGGAGATGTGAGACAGAGTGGGCGAAGAGAGTGGAGGGATACAGAGTTGATGTGGGGGTTTTGTTATTAATGTTGAAGTTATTGGTTATGGTTCATTGTTGTGCAGCCTGGTCCTAATAAATGGCCTTTTACGCTTAAAGACATCAGCGTGGTCTGTTTATTGCGCGATGACCCTGCTCTGCACTTTAAAGCGAGCGAGGGACTGCAATAGAATGAAGCAGCGAAAAGTGAAACCAATCTGCGTGATGCTTCCCCAGCCCTAGTAGCACCGTCGGGCCTGCCTCAGCATCAGAGCTGCCTCATCCAGGATCCTTCTGAAGCCACACAAGACTTGCCCTCCCAGCCTGCAAGCCAGCCAGCACAAGACTCGCAACACGAGTATTTTAATGGGCATTTTTTATTTTTTTTCTCAATGTTATTGTCGTCCTTTTTGTCTCCGTTTCCCTTCCTCTTCCACTTTTCGTCTCAGAGGGGCAATCTTTGAGCCTTTTTTACAAGACACCACCTTTGACGTTATTAACCCATCCCAGACTTTTTAGCTGCCATCCCTTTACATTCTGGTACTTGTTTCCTTCATGCTAAATTAATCTTCCTCAGGAAGTCTCATCTTGTACTCCTACGAGGGCTGAGAGGGCTTTTGAGATTACGTAAATTGTGCCTGATTGACAAACAAATGCAGGAAACTTTGCCGGAGATGTTTGCTCCTTCATAGATGCAGTCTTACACATTTTAAGAATTCACATACTTTTACCAGGTTACTCCCAGGGCCGGACTCGCCATAGCGGGCACCGGGCATTTCCCCAGTGGGCCGCCATGGTTGGGGGCCGGTTTTGGGCCCCTCAGGGCCGATTTTGTTACATGGCCGTTTTTGCAGCACAGCTGCAATATCGGCCGCTGTAACGAAATCGGCCGAAACCAGCCCTGGCAAACAGCTTGGCCGCACCCCCAACCCCCCGGGGCCCGGCCAAGCACTTTGCCAGGATCGGTTTTGGTTCCCAGTCCGGCCCTGGTTACTCCTCTAGAGCTACGCCAGCCACAGCTTTTCAAGCATAATCCTGGAAAACTACTTTGATAAAAAATTTTGGCTTCGGAGTTGTACTGTCTCCGAAGCACAGTTGCACACATTGTACAAGTGTGCATTCTTCAAAGGTAATACCTTTGTACTGTTGCACAATTTTTTTCCTCTTTTCCTTACGGGAAAGTATTTTCCCCATGGAGAAAACCTCTTCCATCAAGTTCCCATGAATTTTGGGGTATTTGCTTTCCCTTCCCACCCTGGAAAGACATTTACTCCTGCCCTTGACAGAAATGAATATCTGACCATTTTCAGAGAGGGAAGGGGTGGCAAGGAGTTGGTGAATACTGACAAACTCAAGCGTTGGTTTGTGTTCGCAAACTTTTAAGGTAACTACGGTTTGAAACACCCACTCCCCACCCCTTGCATGGATTTACTCCTGCATTACATCACACCACTGTGGGATAATATTACACATGATTAAAAGGGTTTTTGATTACAAGGCCACCTTTTCTTTTAGTTCCTGGCTATCGGCAACCAACCAGCAGAATCTGATTTTGACAGCTACAGCATATATATATATATATTATCTACTGGCGGTCTTACCAGTAACTTAAATTTCATTCCATAGGCTAACATTGACTGGTTTCACTTGGAAATTCTTCTAAGTGTGGAGTTTTGGAACTTTAAAATATTCCTCTAAAATCAGCCGAAATACGAATTCAGATTTACTCACCAGTTATCAGGAGAGACCTCAGTGCTGCATCTTTCAGCCCAGTACTGATCCTCAAAAGTAATTTTAACCGTACTTACCAGTAACTTGAATTTCCTTCCATAGGATATCATTGTCTGCTTTTTGCTGAAAAAGTTTCTAAGTGTTGATTTTTGAAACATACAAATATTCCTCTAAAATCAGCCGAAATACAAATTCCGATTTACTCACCTGTTATCAGGAGAGACCTCAGTGCTGTATCTTTCAGCCCAGTACTGGTCCTGAAAAGTAATTTTAACCGTACTTACCAGTAACTTGAATTTCCTTCCATAGGCTAACATTGACTGGTTTCACTTGGAAATTCTTCTAAGTGTGGAGTTTTGGAACTTTAAAATATTCCTCTAAAATCAGCCGAAATACGAATTCCGATTTACTCACCTGTTATCAGGAGAGACCTCAGTGCTGCATCTTTTAGCCCAGCACTGACCCTGAAAAGTAATTTTAACCGTACTTACCAGTAACTTATATTTTCTTCCATAGGAATCCATTGTCTGGTTTTCAGCTGAAAAGTTTCAAAGTGTCGATTTTCACAAACTACAAATATTCCTTAAAAATCGCCTGTATGACTTAAACGCATTCTTTCAACTGTTTACAGGAGATGCACCAGTGCTGGATCCAGGATCCAACACTGAGTAAGAAAAAGTAACGATAACAGTTTTTACCTGCTAAGTGAATTTCCTTCCATAGGATAACATTGGTGATTCTATGAGAAAAAGTTTCTAAGTGTCAACTTTTAAAATACAATAATATTCCTTAAAAATCACTACTGTAACCAAAACGCTTTTACTCAACTGTTTACAGGAGATGTCCCAGGACTGAATCTAGGATCCAGTCCTGTGGTTAGAAAAGTAATCCATAAAGTAACTAATTGCATTTAACTAGAAATTCACATTGAGCTGAATGTTGCATTGTGTTTGAAAATGTGTTGCCCATTGCAACAACTGTAACTACTGTACTTAAAAGTCTATTGCCTATGTGCAAAGTATTTAAACTAAAGTAATTCATTCTGAGAAAGTATTTTTTGTAATGTATAATGTAATTACAATGTAATTTAAAAAATAAAATATGTAAAAAAAATGTTTCTAAAAATGTAGTAAATCAGTATGAAAAAAATAAATATAACAATTAATACATTTACAAATTGTCATTTACAAAACCTTTGAAATTCACTGAAAAACCGTAGGTTTCAGACATGTTATAGTTAGGAATTAGCATTTAAAAAACCTTTGAAATTCACTGAAAAAACCATAGGTTTCAGACACGTTATATTTAGAAATTAGCATTTAAAAAACCTTTGAAATTCACTGAAAAAACCATAGGTTTCAGGCACGTTATAGTTAGAAATTTGCATTTAAAAACCTTAGAAATTCACTGAAAAAACCATAAGGTTTTAGGGACAGTTATAGTTAGTTGGACATTGCACTCGTACAAAACCCGTGAAATTCCCCGTTATAGTTAGTTCAGGTAACTATAACTCGCGCCCCGCAATGCACTGCTGATGACGTCACATATTACATCACTCATGACATGGTCAGTGACATCACTGATGACATCACTGATGACATCTCAAATGACATCACTGATGACATCACTGATGACATCATCCATGTGAGAATTTAATGCATCTTCTCACACCCTAATATAAGTTTTGAAACACCCACTCTAAATTACAGACTGCCATTCTCAAAACCATACACACTCCAATACCAATAAGTACATACCCACTCACTGATTCTTAGGTATACACACACACATCTACTCACTCACCCATACAGTCACTCATACTTACAGTCACTCAGTACAGGACTATCATATGCACTCATACACCTATATAAACACTCACACAACGCAACTCATCCATAGAGGTACTCACACACCTAGTCAGTCATGCAAATAATTAATCACACTCCAATTTACTCACCTATACAGTTATACACACCAGCTCACTTACTCATAAAAATACTAGCACATTCTTACGCTCCTATGCAATCACTGATGCAAGCACACACTCATCCATATAGCCACTCTCACAATCACACACTCTCACTTATAGCCATTTATATACTCCAACACACATATATACTGCCTTTCACATATGTAGTTACTCACACATGTACCACTGAGATATACATTCAATCACTAACACACCCATACACACACTCACCCACCCATACAGTCCATCACAGACGCACTCTTGAAACCATGCACCCAGTGAATCACCCACTCACACATCTATGCACAGAGTCACACTCACCCCACCCACACAAACACTGAGGCACCCATACAGATACTCAGAGAACCAATCCATAACCCATATAGACACTCATTTAGCTCGTCAGAAACCCATGCAGCTGCTTACACAACAACAGACAGACGGATACAGACATTCACACAGTTTAGTCACTCACCCATGCATCCAGTAAGATACGTTTAATCACTCACTTATAGACTCAGTCACGCACCTACTAAATCATCCATTCAGACACTTATACACCCACTCATTCTTCAATACGCCTTTCCCTATATATATTAAACATATTTAAACTTTACACAAACACACAGTCACTGGATGATGTCATCAGTGATGTCATCAGTGATGTCATTTGAGATGTCATCAGTGATGTCATCAGTGATGTCACTGACCATGTCATGAGTGATGTAATATGTGACGTCATCAGCAGTGCATTGCGGGCGCGAGTTATAGTTACCTGAACTAACTATAACGGGGAATTTCACGGGTTTTGTACGAGTGCAATGTCCAACTAACTATAACTGTCCCTAAAACCTTATGTTTTTTTCAGTGAATTTCTAAGGTTTTTTAAATGCAAATTTCTAACTATAACGTGCCTGAAACCTATGGTTTTTTCAGTGAATATATATATATATATATATATATATAAAATGTACTTATTTAATGAGAACACATACTTGGAATTTCAAGGCAAGGGTGGTCACCAACTATAGCAAATGTTGAGGCAAAGTCTGTCTAAATGGAATTAATGGTTAGAGCCATTAAAAGACCTCTTATTTGTAGTCTGTAATTCTTCATCTCCGTCTGTGAGGAAGCTGTCATTGTAGTCCCTTTTCTATGTCTATGACAGCTGTCAAATAGTCCTACTTTTATGTCCACTGTTACTGCAAACTGTAGTCCTACTTCTATGTCTATGACCTGTCCCGGTTTTTTGTTTTGAGAATCAGGTCACCCTAGGGAAAATGGAAGGAGCTGAGTAAGAGTAGGGTGCAAACGAGTGGAAACGTGGACTTACAGGCGGAAGGTGCATTTTAAAAAGTGGAAGAAGGAAGTAGAGTGCTGAAGGAAGGCAGTGCAACATGTGAGAGAGGGACCGCACTGAAAGGACAGAAGGGGTGAAGAAAGGGGAGAGGCAATGGGGAGGAGCAGAAGGGAGGGAGAGCTGAGGGGGAAGAAGTGAGGAAAATGCTCAGACTCCAGAGGCAGGAAAGGCACAGAGAGAAGGAAGGCGTGAGCGGGTGATTAAGAAAAAAGGAGGGTGAAAGAGAGAGAGGGGTGAGAGAATAGTGGAAGGTGGAGACAGTATAGGAAGAAAGAGAGAGGCAAAGGTTGGGGAGAGAAAGAGCGAGGAATTTCAAAGATGTTGAAAAAGGGAATGGTGCAGAAAAAAGGAGGAAGGGTACAGGATTAGAAGATTACACGAAGAGAGAAAGACTCAAGAAATCACAATTCAAAAGGATGGGACAAGAACTAAAGGAAATGATGAGCTGAGAAGAAAAAATCTAAAAATGAGAATAAACAAAAAAACAATAAAGGGATAAGGAAAGCAAACGAGAGTCAAAGCAGAGCAAACCAGAGAAAAGATGGTGGGAGTGAGCAGTGTGGAGAGAGAGATGGCCTGTAGTATTTTATAGTAGTGGCTCATGATCACTGCCCTTTACTGGAACCTTTATTATTTTCCCGCCCAGTGATAGGATACACAGGGCTTGTTGCCTCTGGAGGAGGCTGTCACACCGTTATCACCAGGCAGCACTGTAAACTGGAAATGTATCCCTCCCACAATGAATCTTAAAATTGTCTGACATCTTGGGGATATGAAATGCTGCATCTTCAATATCCAAAGGCCCTATCCACTCATATTTCAACACTTACAGAATTTGTGCAAGAGGCGCTATTTGGAATATTTGCATTATGTGGAAACTCAAGGTTTAAAATGTACCCGAGACCACCTTCCTTCTGGGGAACCAAGAAGACCCGGAAAAAAATTGTGTTCCTCCATTTGGCAGACTGGACCTTCACCACAGTTGCTTTCTTCATTCAAAAGGTTTTAGGGGACGGAAGAAGGGGTAAAAAGACAGGAAGATTAGGGGCACTGGTAGAAGCCTTCTGGATGTTGGGAGGCCATTCTGTGACTTGACAGTCTGGAATACTCAAGGTATTCCACCATTTAGACAGGAATCCTGATGCCTGCATGCCCTCAGTGGAATGCCAGACACGTTGATGCCAAGACAGACAAATGGTTTTGGTTTAGGTGGTACTATCTACTTCTGCCCCTCAGTGTATGGAAATACCGCTGTAGTTGATACGGCTATGATGGTTTAAAAGGTCTATTATAAGTGGAAAATCCATAGCCAGAGAACCTACATCATTGTTGGTGAACTGGTGGGCTGGAGATGCCACATCAAGTTAATTGTGCAACAGCCTTGCACCGTGTTAACCTATCCCACAAAATGTCCTCTTCAAGTAGCTGTCCACCGTTGTACCACAAATCTATTGGCCTGGCCTGTACATCCTCCGACAAACTGGCTGAGAGCATGCCAAGAGATACAGCCAGACCCCTATTATAACATTCGACCAGCCTCTTTTCCACAAAGCACTTAGCATCATAGCCAATGAATCACAGGATAGTCCTTTGAAGAAGGTCATTCTGAGACTAGGAGGCCTGCACACAATCATGAGTTTTCTTGGATGCATCGGTTTTTTGATGAGTGGAGCAGGCTTGGTTGATATACTTGAGATCATATATGCAGGAAATGCTGTAAAGCACATGCTTTCTGGTAAAGCTATTGCAAGAGCGATTCGTGGTCATCTTATTGTTTCATCAGTTTTCAACACGATTATAGCAACGCAAGCCCTAGATGATAACGACGATTTACAGGCAGCTAGATCATTGTTTAATAATCTTCTTAATGGGGAGCTTTCTGTTGAGGATGTTACACATAATGCTGTTGTCGAAATTGCAACCAAACTGCTGAAGGCCAAAGATGAACTTAAATTTTACAGGACTCCTCGACTTTGGTTGCAATATTTGGAAATGGTCAACATCCTGAAACAATTCTTAAAAGCTGAAATACAGGAAATTGGCATCTACATCTTGCAATGGTAAAGGAGATGCTACCTTTTTTCGCAGCATGTGGCCATAATTTATATGCCAGTTCTGCACGACTGTATTATGAGAGAATGGTTGAGCTTGAATTTGAAGCTCCTGATGTATACACGGCATTTACAAATGGTCTGCATGTTGTCCGAAGAAGTGATAGGTTTTGGGGTGGCCTTTCCACTGATTTGGTAATTGAACAAGTTCTAATGAAGAATATAAAAGGATTCGGCGGAATGACCCATGGAAAAGGTATGACAGAACAGCAGCAGCTTGTCTGGGTTATGTCACAGCCTATTTGCGCCCATTTGAATGAATGCATGCAGGACTTTGCTTCAGTGAAGCATGCATCAAGTGAGCAACTTGTTACTATGACCAGTTCAAGAATTGAACGCGATAAAGGAGATACACAGAAAGTACTGGTATATGTAGAACAGCTCAATGTTTTTGAGCGAGACAGCAACCTGCGTAACATTGTCACGGGTGTTACTTATGGCAGTGATGTTAATCCTGAACTTGCAGAAGAAATTGGAAATAGAATTCTTAATGAGATGACGGACAAAAGAGTCTCTGAGTTCTCTTTCAGAAAAAGCAACCAGGTGAAGGTAATGAAATCAGTTCAATCTGTTAAATTGAAAGAAGAAACCTTTGTTATGGATCCTGAACTATTGTTTCAGCGCTTGTTGCTTTGTGCTCAGACTAGTGGCGTGGATTTGCAGGAGGTGTTTCGTTATGAGCTTTGCTCATATCCAGCTAGTTTATTCAATAAGCATGGACTTATGAGGGAATCTGGGAAGTCGCAGCTTGCCAATTATATTAAAGAGCAAGTACCAGCCGTTGCTAACATGCCCGAAAATATGCAGTTCGTCATTGATGGTGGGTGGTTACTACATCGCCTTCCTTGGAGTCCGAATCAGACATTCCATGAGCTGCTTTGTGCCTATGAGAGATATGTGCTAACAAAGTATGGCCAGGCAATAATAGTATTCGACGGATATGGAGATACGTTTTCTACAAAATCAGAAGCCCATCTAAAAAGAAACAGAGGTATTGTAGGACCTAAAGTAAATTTCATAACTTCTACCCCCATCGCCATCCAGAAACAATTATTTCTGAGTAATAATGAAAATAAACAAGCCTTCATTGATCAATTATCGCAAAAGTTACAAGAAGCTGGGTGTAAAACAAAGCAAGCTCATAGTGATGCAGACTTCATGGTCGCTTTGGAGGCTATTGAGTCGGCCAAAACTCATCCTACAGCCATTGTTGGCGAGGACACCGATCTTCTCATACTACTCCTTCATCATTTTCAAGAAAACCAATTTGATATTTTCCTTTGCCCAGAACCTAAGAAATCTTCCAAAAACATAACTGTGTATGATATTAGGAAATTAGCAAAAGCTTTAGGTAATGACGTCTGCTCTCACATCTTATTTGCTCACGCCGTATTAGGATGTGATACCACCTCCAAACCATTTGGATTAGGAAAACGTGACTCCATAAAGTTGCTAAGAAAATCAGGCAGCTTCAAAGAAAGTGCTGCCGTATTCCAAACTTCACAAAAATCAACAGAAGAAATTGAAAATGCTGGTCTTAATGCTATTATAGAGTTGTATGGAGGAATAACAGGAGACAGCACACTATATGATATGAGACTTCGAACTTTCACTTCAAAGGCAACAAAATCAACAATACATGTGAAGCCGGAAGTCTTGCCTCCTACAGAGGATGCCTGCAAATTTCATTCGCTCAGAGTATATCATCAGGTGCAGCAGTGGATGGGTATTCATATGGATCCATTACAGTGGGGATTTGAAGTGAAAGATGGAAGATTGGCTCCCATTAGAATGAGTCAAGCACCAGCACCAGATCATTTATTAAAATTTGTGAAATGTGGCTGTATCAAGAGTCAATGTGCGACTCTGCAATGTATATGCAAAAGACAGGGAATAGTGTGCACAGATGCGTGCACGGATTGTCGAGGAATAAGCTGTTGCAATTCCATGGAAGTGGACATGGACGATGATTGAAATCATACTATTCTTATACTGAGGAGTGCTGTTTGAATTTATCTCTTTAACAATTTTCATTTGTCAGTGTCATATTGAGAAGTGCTATATTATCTAGTTGAAATTTGTTTATCCTTTTCAAATGATGTTAAAAAAATTTAAATAAAAAATAATGTCAAAACTATGTTTGGCATATTAACATATAATTATCGTTGTTTATTGTATTAATCCCAATTTGATGTTATAGTCATCAGAAACAATTTTTGATGTTATTTTTGACTTTCCCGTCCCTAAAAACATATAAAATGATACCACACATGGGCATATAAACAGTTATACCCTATATCTCAAATAATGGGCAGCCATTTTGAAAAATCCGCCATATTGGATTAACGCGTCATGATAGAGTGGTAGACTTTTCACCATCGTTTCCTACGCAAAAATTTCAATAACAATCCACTCACAGAAATTGTATTGCAATTAGTTCTAGGTTAGCCCATTTTTTGAACTAATTTGACTAGACTATTGTTGTATGGTTGCAGAGGAGCATCTAGTTGCCCATGGAGTTGGAAATGGTACCCAGAATGTGGCAACTCAAGCACAGCTTACTGGTTGGAGACTCAGCCATCTCTTAAAATGTGTGAGTCAATTGTGTTATAAGTCATGAAGCGTTAGAAGCCCGAGAGCAAGGTCTGACAGAAATGAATTTCAACAAATCACATCAAGTTACTTCAACTTCTACATTGGTGGGCCCAGAAGGAAAACTGATTTTTGTTTTGCTGAGGAGGCCTGAAATATTAGGCTCTTTGATTTTAATTTTGAGAAACATTCTGGGGCACAAGATGCCAGCCTAGGCTTGCGACCTGAATGAATTTTCTACCAAGTCATGGATATTGTGTACATCAAAGTGGCATTAAAGTCTCAGTTTCACAAGATCTCAGAGAAAACTTTAATCTTGCTCGCCACATTAGAAAGTGGTGTTTGAAATTCCTCTTCAGATTTTTAAACGCTGATGAAATGAAGATTGTTCTTATGAGAGGATGTCAGAAAGATGAATCGCCACCTGCAGAGGTATCAATTCTGCTGTCATTTTGTTAATCTTTGCACCGTTTGTAGGGAAATCAATCTTTTTAGAGTGCTTTTCACATTTTTTGCTCTGGAAATCTGGTGCTTTCGACTTCTGCTGTAGCTAAGGCCTTCTATTCATGCCGCAGTCACAAATACTGTATTTAAAAGAACAACAGTTTTTGTGCTAAAGTCGAGCATACTTTGTACTATTACTCAAAGTCTTTGTGCACAGAGTCTTGATTTAAGAAATTGACACTTGGGAGTTGTAGGATTGAAAAAAAGTCTAATTTGTGCATCTTGTGCAGTAGCATGTATCCTTAGCATGTTTTTGTTATAGGGCTCCACAGTATGCCTCTAATATAAAACATGGATTATTTTCTGGATTGTTTGATAGAACGTGCTATCAAAAAAAATCTGCAACATAGCATGACAGGTTCATGGGTGTGGCCAGATATGTACGACATGTCGTCCTTAGTTTAGGTTGGAATTATTAAATATAGTCCACCAAAGCTCAGATGCAGTGTTTAACAAAAGGCATTCATTCTCCTGGGTGAAATGGTCATTCACACACTTTTCATCCCTTTGACTGGGAGAGTTTGCAACTCTCTCAGTCAGCCTCCATGCCTCTTCCTGAAAAACAGACATATAGTGAAGCCTGCTTGCCCCGGTGAAACTTCTGTACTTGGGCTGGAGAGTGGAGGCTGTCCTGTGAATAGAAGACGCTGTGGCATGCCTGGAAGAAAATCAGTGGAGAAGTTATATATATAGACATTTCTCTTGTCTGCTGTTATGGAAAATCCTTCCTTTAGCTGAGGGGCACAAAAAGAAGGGGTTCTGGACAGAGGCAGCTGTTGGAGCTGGCTGCAGTTGAATCGTGAGGACTTGGACATTTGGCTGTGGGTCTAGACTGGAGTTGTGGTTCCACTGATTTCTAAAAAAATGAGCCCTGAAGATTTGGACACTTTTATCGAGTTCCTATTATAGCAACAGCATCTTCTGTGAAGTTTGGGCAATTCTGCATCAAGTAAAGAAACGTTTTCCTTTCTAAAGGCATCTTTGCTACAAGGATTTTTGTCCAATTAATGGTGCTTTGGGGGTATTTCTTCCTTTCAGTCCCAAAAGGGAATGGACTGCTGCACCTTTTGGCCATTTTGAGAAAATAAGTATTTGCTTTCTGCCTAAAGCAGATCGTTACAAAAAAGATTTCTGACCCACCTTTTGATTCCTGCATCTGATTTCCTTCGTTTGTACTGCATTTTACCTAATAACGTCTTATTACATGTTAACTAACTTGATTTGGACATTTTAAGTTGTTCATTTTTTTTAACTGTATTGTTATTTTGGTCAGTTGCCGAAAAAGTATGTAGTTGAGGAATGCCTTGCCTTTTGCTCTAATCTACCAAGGGTAAGCGAGGGATTGCTCAAATAATCGATCTCATCCTTTGGGTGCTAGGCTATTAGGATATTGTGGGAGCTCAGTCACAGCTGACACCAAGTGGCCTCTCTCACTTAAATCGATTTTCTGACACAATCCCTTGTCAGAACCTTTTTAGGGTTAATAATTGTCTGCCTCACTGTTGTCGTCTTTCTAGGCCTGGTTCTAAAATTATCAGAATTTAAACCAAAAAGGGTAATGAAAGAACCCATTTGCTTCAAATTGTTGTGACCCGAAGGTAAACGATACGCCTGTGTGCACGCCAAAGGTTTCATCTTGTCTGTTTGAAGGACTTCACCTCATAGGATCAGCAACGGCAAATAACGCTTTAAGCTACTCCAGCACTGGCATGGGGGATCCGTTGAGGAGTCATATGCGGCATCAGGGCTCAGTGTGCACTTTTGTATGATAACACTGTGTTCTTAACCATCCAAATCCCGTGGGATGAGGAAGTATAGCTTTTATTTTTGCTCTTTTTGCGAATATTCTGGCATAAATGGCATATGTAATTATTCCTAGGAGGGGGGTGACTCTCAGAAGAAATCTGGCAATATGCAGAAGGATTCATGGCCTTTTTGATGCTTTCTGCAGGCAGAAGGCCTTGAATAGGTCTGCCTCCTGCTGCATAATAGTCTTAGGATGCACGAGGGAGCGCTGGGCACAGGAGCCTGCATCCTGGTCCTCCTCCTTCCGTACAATGAGTATGAGCCAACAGAAGCAACTGTTTCCTGCTTTTCAGAAGACGATGTAAAGCCTTATAGTTTGGGAGGCGACATTAAAGGCTTTCTGTGATGTGCAGTAAAAAAACAAACATTGGTATGGGTGGTAATTATATGTAGCCATCGCGTAACTCCAGGATGATGATGGTTAGCTGACTCTTGGCTGGTGCCACAGCTGAGCCCACTAGTGCCAGGCGTGTGAATTACTTAAAACATGTCCAGACTCAGTCTTTCACGTGGAGATACTTCTGTATGAGATTTTAGGGGCACCCACGAACACTGCCCAAGCGGAAAAGGAAGGAGTAAGTCATTACCAGCATTTACGCCTTATAACATCAGCATTTCAAAAGCTGTCTTTGGAATACAGCTCAAATTTCAGTACAACAAACACTACCATATAACCCTGAGGCTAAATGGTTTAACCTACATACTTTCTTAAGAAGGTGGTGGAGCTACCTCTGAGAGGGTTCTGCTGCTCTAAGTAAAAACAACCCCAGCACAGGTCAATGGACTATGCTGAGCTTCAGGACTGTCACTGTCTAACCGACAAAAACCGATATAGGTATCATCCGTACATGAAAGAATCTCCTTACAGTTTGGGGTTAAATCCTTGCAATGAGATGAGATCTGTGCAAAGGCATTAAACTTGTTCAAGTCTCCCTTTTGAAAAGAGATGAAAAATATGAACTCTATGTTATTTGGAAAATGAAACTAAAGGCCTAATTTGGAGTTGGGTGGGAACAGAGCATCCCTTCATGTCACAGAAACTCAAGGAGGCATGTGAGGTTATTTGGATGGGTCTGTTATATATCTTCTCAAAGCACATGATATACACACTATTATATAGCAAAGTAATGAAGAACCTATAGTATTTGTCCTAAATGAAGGCTAAATTGAAACATAACCGTGTGCTATTGCTGGTATAAGGACGTAAGACCCTCCCCAACCGAAGCGCCATGTTATATCATTGGGTCTGCTTCTCTCGCAGCCAAGAAGATCAGCATTGTCAGGATGAGCTCCAACGTAGGAGCGCCTTCAGGAGTTCTTTTTATATGTATAAAAATGTGTTTGTAATGCTAACCACAATCATTGAATGCTAGTATCCTGAGCAAAAGCTGTTAAAATTACCTCGAAGTGTACAATAAATTCTTTATTTATGTCTCGTATAATAACATTTAAAAATATATACATAGGCACGTTGAGTTTATTAGTTGCCCATCTTATTCTCAAGTCGACATATTTCAGCCATCAACTATGAGGCCTAACAGAGGTCTGTGGCTTTCATCAGGACCAAGGATCCCTGTCAAGCAACCCACTCCTACACTATTTGAGTCTTGCCCTGAACAGTGTGTAGCAGACGGAATGCAAGTAAAAAGTGTGAAACATGGAAAAAAAGGGTCCTGCTAAATCAGCTCCTTGTCTTTTTTAGACCTAAAATGCCCTACTCTGAAGAATTTGCAAGCAAAACGGAAGGCTGTGCCATGATTACCCTATTTGTCAAATTCTCATCTTGTTGCATTAGCAGGCGAATTCACACATATTAGTTGCTTTCTGACTTTTAAAATGTACAACAGTAACATCTTTTACTTACTGCACTTAGACACATTAGAAGTGTGAAGTGCTATAAAACCCAGTTCATATTATTTACTAAACGGCGAACAAGAGTGCCTAAACTCTCTCCACCAGCAAGGAAGTGATCCCGTATACTGGTGTACTGCAGATCCGCAAATTATGTACCTATGAAATTATGGTAAAATGGATCAGAAAACCCCCATGTGTTTGTCAGCACATGCAATCATTTTACTGGAGGCCTACGAGGCACCTGCTTCGCAAAGCGCTAGATATTCATGGAAAGTGCGGCCCTGTCAGAAGGCATCTTCAGTGGTTCTGCAGCGCAACCAAAAGTTGAATGTGAGTCTAGAAACCTTTTGTCCTTAACTAATTCTGGAGTATCGTGAAGGCCAAACCATGTGAAATAGAACTGAAAAGGAAGCTAACAGGTATATCTATAAGATTTTGGAGGTTTTGATACTTCTTACAATAGGTGATGATCCAAAATCCCATCGCCCCTGATTTCCAAGGTAAAGAACCACTGAAATGAACCGGATTATATGCACCCCGCCCAGTGGTCCCATGTCACGCTTGACACCTTGACGCAGTCAGCTAATAATGCTTTGTATTCTGGGACTTCTTGTTTTGCTTTTCTGATTTTTACTGTGGACTAGAATTTCTCCATTGACCGGGGAAGCCTGTTTTTATGTTCATGGACAAACCATGGCTATCCATGCTTTATCAATCATCTATTGTGGATGAGCATGATCTCACCATGGCTTTTGACCACATATTGGGCATTGTCGACAACTCGCAATGCTTGACCGACTGCTCTTTCTTCCATCAGATCCAGCCGCTGCACAGATCTAGAGACTGCGGCAATCTATTCCCCTCCTCTGGCTCAGTCCCGAGGCCTTTTTAATTAGAGGAATGGCATCTTCCGAGACATGGAACAGATGCAGGTGCAGGTGCCGCGACGGCTACTCCGATCAAGGGACCTTGGCTTGTCTTGACAGTCGTGGAGGAGACAACAAGAGCCGGTGACACCATCCATTTATCTTATTGGGGAGGACTGGGAATAGTGCGCCACCAGGGCTTTCAAGGGTTATGCGGACATGTCACACAGGATTAACCTGTCTGCTGGGTATTACCCTGAAGACAACATACACAAATAATTCTAGTGGTGCTTATGCCGCCCATTGGTCTCTTCACCGTGCTGAAACTCATTTTTACCAGTGAGGGTGTGCGAGTCAAAAAAGCATCTTTGTACGTGGCGCTGAAGGGTGTTTCTTAAATTAAAAAGTGTCAGTATTTTGGAAAAAACTAAATATGGGTACACCACCAATCAAAGGCGGCACTGCTTAGGGCCTATCCCGCCACCAACAAAGATTGAACGCTGCAAGCACGTTTCTCCCTTTTCGCGCAAAAAGATGTTTTTTTCAACGATTGCAACTTCGGATTTTAGAATTTAAAAAACCCATCTCCAACAGAGAGGCTCAAATTTACCAAGAGACTTGTTAGAGAGTACAATATAAAAATCTGCTGCGTTGCAACTGCAGCTGAGTTTAGTGTAGTGTCAGATAAACCAAGCCAAAGCAATACAGATAATGACAGCGGGCTTAAATAAGCAAACAACAGCATGAAGCCAGTGCTTGATTTGTAAAAGCGTAAGTGCCAGGGCCCAGAGGTTTGCGCAGAAGACCACAGCCGTTGCAGTAGAAGGTCGGTGTGCCAAATACCAAGGCTGTGTAGTCTTGATTCACCCCCATTTCCCTTTACTCCACTGCCTGCCTCTTTAGCTCACTCTTGCTGGATTCTGCTTTCTCCCATTGCCACGTTTTTTCCGTCTCTCTTCCCACTTCTTTTCCCCTTCTATGTTTTTCACTCCCTTGCTCTGGGTCGAAGTTTGATGGGGAAAAATAAGTGTTGTTCTCCAAAAATGAGTGCCTGTGAGCACCACCGGCTCAAATTAAGCACAGCACACTGAGTGCAGCACAAACATGTTGCTAACATAAAGAGCGTTGAGTCAATGTTCAAAAAAATAATAACAATAACCAAATTATTACCGAGAGGCCTTTGTTCACAGCAGCAGCTGTGAATAAAAAACAATATTAGAATGTTGTTCTGCGGGCTTCTACCGGCCCGTAGAAGCCCAGAGCACTCCTTTGTCTGCAATGGAGTGCTCAACATTCTAATGTTCTAATAATACTAACAACAACAATAATAACAAGAACAACAATAATATGGGCAGTCTGCAGAAAATGGTGCTGGAGTTTGATGTACACAATGGACAATCAGTGATGGGCATGATGGTGCTCACTTCGAGTCATCAACAGCAGCCTAAGTATAGGTTTTCTACAGTACTACAACGATAAGTGGAACAGGATCAACTGCTCCATGATCTTCAATCAGGGGTCAGATTGAGAGGTAGGGGAGATGAAAAAAGACTATAGATTTCCTAATTAAGCTTAATTAAGTGTGGATCTACAGTTATTTATGCTATTTTACAAGGCAAGTGTTTTCAGATAACACTATTGCACTGTATACTGCTGAAACATTCAAACGCAAGTATACATTTATCCGTCAAATAAATGTGGAAAAATACCCATTGCAGCTTCATTTATACAGAAAACACAAAATACAAATGGATAAATACAGAAAAAATGAGCAAAAACGAAATATGGATAAATACAGAGAGAAATGTTGAAAACATAAATACCATAAAACTGGGAGCCCTAATCATAACATACCGATCACCAGACCAAAAGACGGGTTTGGGATAGTCAGGCTGCTGCAAGCTGGATTAGCTCTTTTGGATGAATATAAACAACCTCTTGCAGATTACCATGTGGTATCCCCCAGGGACTAACCTTCTCTCCGCCTCTTTTTAGCCGCTACATGTCTCCTGTTTGCTAAATGCCATCGCTGTGTCAACCTACTTCCAGATGTACGCTGACAGAGCCCACGTCATCATCCATGTAGAAAAGGAGTCCAGGAGCCAAGCTAATATCACTAACTGCCTGAACGCTCTTGACGCAGGATTAGAAAAAAGTTGTCTCAATGGAGAAAACGTGGACATCAAACTCCAAAGAGCAGCAGACTCTACTGTGCCTCCAGTTACCTCCCCCCAACCTATTGTCCCCACCACCTCTCGGAAAGTGCAGAACCTGGAGATTATTTTCAAATCAGATCTCTCACTAGTCCTCAAATGAGTGCCTTGTTTAAGTGTGTCAATATGAACTCTCCATGCTCTCAAGACTTGATATCTATTCAGTGTTTAGAGTATTGGAATATGCTGTCTCCAGCAGAGCCGGACTGGGAACGCAGACCAGCCCTGGCAATTAAATCGGACCGGCCGCGGGGGGGATCTCAGGGTGCTGGTGGCAAACACTGCTGCTGCTTTTGGTGCAGGGGGCAGAAATTGCAGTGCTGCTGCAAAACCGACCCTCTGTACCAAAGACGGCCCCCACCGGTCCAAAACCGGACCCCACCCTACCGGCCCATCAGGAAAATGCCCGGTGCCCGCTACAACCAGTCCAGCCCTGTTCTCCAGTCTCTTTTCCGAAGCTGACGGACTCTGGTCATCTGAACCTAAGAAAATGTATGACTAAGTCAAAAATATATTGAAAGTTCACCCCCGACTCCAAATGGATTTGACAATCAAAGGCAAAATACTCTGCGTTACCTTTAAGGCCATTTATTAGTTCAAATATTGCCCCCTTCCACCTCCCACCAACTACACCACCACCAGGAATCTTCGCAACCCTCCTTTAACTGAATGAAACACAAAGGTTAATCTTTGGGGTCCAAACCCACCTTGGACCCCATCTTTGAGCACAATCAATCTATCTCTGATTCAGGAAACTGCTCAAAAGCAAACTACTTGGGACTTCTTTTGTCAGGAGACCATCACTGTGACCTGCGATTAAAGAATATTAGATTTGGGGATCCCTCCACGTCCTCCTTGGACTCTGCAGGCTGCAATTTTCATTCTTTATATTTCTGATCTGATTTAGTTTGAGTACCTAGGTACTTTGGAGTTACCGACGATGATACTCAGGGGCCGATTCCGATTCCGCCCGGAAATCTCTCCGACCGAGCCGGACCCGGAGAGAATTCCGACCGAATCGGACCCTAGCAGTCCGACCGAACGAGTACGATGCGCACGCATGCTATCGGACTCGAGTCGGTCGGACTCCCATTGAAGTCAATGGGAGCCTGTCGTACAACGCGTACGCGGGCTCCCATTGACTCAATGGGTGCGAGGCGGACAAGGGCGCCCCCTACAGCGTGTACGTGTCCATGCGCATCGCGGCGTACATGCACAGGTAGGGGGGACCCATGGGTCCCCCCTGTGTGCGACTCGCGCGCCTACGCATACAGTGGGGTCCGACGCGGACCCCCAAAGTCTGGCTACGACAGCTTTTTCGAGCCGGACAGCGCGAGTCGGTCGGACTGCTCGCGGCGCGCATCGTACTTACCCGGCCAGGAAACGTCTCCATAGCGCGGTGCGAGTCGTGTCCATGCGAGTCGGTCGGAGCGTGTTGAAGCCGCATTCGAGTCGGTCGGCGATTTCGCGGGTGCTTGCATCGTACTCGCTCGGCCGGACACGCGTACGATTCGGTCGGGAAACAGGGCTCCGAATCGGATCCGGTGAATCCGAATCCGATTCGGAGCACTACCGGCCGAGATCGGAATCGGCCCCTCAGTGTTTAATAAAACACACAAATAAACAAGCATTGCCAAAGAACAATAGGTCTGGCCTTAGCAATCTGGTGCAATGGATATTTTTTTTGCAAACATATGCAACGTAAAGAAAAAGCAAATATGCAGTCACCTAAACATGGCCATAACATGCTTGCAATAAAAATTGTAAAATTAAAAAAATCACTGATCTGGCCATCTTATTACTGATGTTTTTTTTAATGACAAGCCTTTTAATCCTGTCATCATTTTTATTATTATTTGTGAAGGAGACAAGAATAGATCACCTTATAACCAAACTCTCAAATAATTCAGGCATCTCCAATTAGGTTGCTATTTTCAACCTGCTGTGATTGGCTGCAAATGCAGGGATGGTGGCCTGCGAAGAAAAGAAGACTTCCATCACTGTATTTGCATTCCCACATCGGAATCTTTTTTTAAGCAGGTGCATGCCCTTTAATTGCATAGGTGCTGCTTTTAAAAATAAGCCGGAGGGATGGGGGCGAGGATGCAGTGATCTCCTGGACCACCGTATGATTTCCCAGAGGCCGCCTGGCACAGCTCCCAAAGAAAACTTTTCCCATGAGGACAGCATTCACTTTTCAAGTCAGATACCACCCGAGACCAGGTGTTGGTAACTGATCAATGGCTTGTGATGGCAATATAGACTCAAACCATTGATACATGTCATTGCGAATGACAGTTACGAGAAGACACCCTTTTCATGCCCCCTCTTAACTGAAATTTTTAAGGCTTGTTTTACTGACTCGCAAAAGAGGTTTTGCACATTTCAAGACACTCTTGCGGTTGCAAACACTGGGATTTTGAGGATTGCAGGGTGTACAATAGCAAAATTGTTTTGTAAATTTGGCCCAAAATTCTTTTTATCTGGGCAATCGGGCCATTAGGAAAGTGAAGGATGGGCTATTACATCTGAAAGGGCTAGGACATCGTCATTCACACGTTAACAAAGCCTATTGTGTTGCTCTCAGAACTCCTCAACTCTCACTCATTAGGTGTAAATCTCACTCTTTGGTAGAAGCAGCATTAAAGTTATGTACAGTCTCTTCACAGCCAGCACTGCTTAGTCAATTTATTTTGGTGGTAGCAAGACACGCCCTCAAAGGAGGAATTGGCCCTATGATTGATTCTCAATCAAGATAAAATATATGAAGCTGCCATAAATCAAGCAGAAAAACGTAAAAAAATTTAAAACATGCCCAAAGCCTCCCAAAATCGGTACAGTGATACAAATTTACATTTTAAAAATCAGACAGCTGTTTTGGATTGAATCTTAGAAGTTTGTCTAGTCGTGACCGTAAATATGTACCAATGAAACACGCCTTCTTAAAACTAGGCATGGGCAGTGAACTCTGCTCCGTTTGCAGCGCGGTCTGCACTCCGCGCTCTGCGGAGCACGCGGAGTTCCGAAATACTCTGGAGTTTTTTTCCTTGCTCGCGCTCGCCAACGTCAAGTTGGGGAGCACGAGCGAGGAAAATCCACCTCACTGTGAGATTTTTCCTTGCTCGTACTCGCCGACATCAAGTTGGGAAGCGCGAGCGATAAAAATCCACCTCCCGGCGAGATTTCTCAACGCGAGCGGTTGCAGATGGTCACGACCACTCGCATTGAGAAACCTTCCGTTCGCGTTGAGAAAGCAGCCGCTCGAGTAGAAAATCTACTGAAGCAGCAGAAAAGAAGCAGGGCCCTCTTACGCTGCGCATGGTGCAATTCGCGTTGATTTTCCAGCGTGGGACAAACACCCAACGCTGAAAATCAACGCGAACAGGCATGACCAAGCGCACTCCGCCACTTGCGGAACTCCGCGTAGCGTGGCAGAGTTTTTTATTCACTTCGCAAACTCCGCCCAGGCCTATAAAACCTTCACTTCCAAGTGAAGTGTGTAGCCACCCATTTTGAAAAGTATGTGTAGCAGTCATTTTGAAAAACACTCATTCAGACACAGAATAAGTTGCCGGAAGGTGTACAACTGGGCTGGTTCGGTCATCTACAACCTATCAGCATTATACATGAATGACAGTTACTGATGGGAGTTAGACTAGGCTAATCATCAATTGCTACAAAATCCAACGACGAAGTCGCACACCGCTTGCTTACCAGTGGCAAACACACAAGTAAAAAAACATAATGTGATATTAGTCAATGGATTATTATTGCAGCTTTCTAAAAAAGTATGTTCACTCGTAAGAAATCCGCACAAGGAGCCGAAAACAATTCTCCGAACAGTGAAAACTGTTTTTTAAAGTTTATTCCGTTTATGACGACAGCGTGCTCAGTATGGCTTTAGCCAGCAAGGCGAAGCTGAGGTAGTATTAACCCAAATCTTGAAGAAATCACCAAGATCTATTTTTAGCAGTCTTAATATTGGCTGCACGAATCCTGAGCAGGTATTGTTCAAAACATACAGTATTAATAATTTAACGTATAAATGCAAATAGGGTACATCTCGCAGGCAGCCAGGCCTCTCTCACAGTGCACATCAGCAGAAACGAGGTGCAGGTCCCCATTACCTGCCAGAAAAAAACACATCCATGCAGACTTGACGGCGTCTAAAATTGTGAAAATTACGATTTTCTGCAGACATGATAAAAAATTAGGTGGGTTCGCATAGCTGAGGCTAGGGTGGTCTTGGCCTTTGACACTGCTGGACGCATTGGGATGCCTGGCGCATGTCGGCGTCTTTTCTCTGCCTGAGGAACGACCCTGCCGGCCATTTTAACATTTTAGACGTGGTGCTACTTTGCTAATGTTGTCAAAGCCCTGGGGCAGCAGCAAAGGCCTTTATCCGTCTCGAAGCAAGCGAAATATCAACCGAGAAAAGCTTGCTCCGTAAATAGGTTTGTGAGAGTCACACCAGGGAGCAGGCCTCTGTCCCCGGTACACGGGACTCTCTGACCTTAACCCTGCCAAGCCTGTCGCAATGTCACCCGAGTGTTTCTGTGCATTGGTCTGAGCGGGCAGGCAGCGAGCTTGAGGGAATCCGTGCAGCTGGACAAATGCCAGATTAAAAGAACCATCTAGCGTAGAGAAAAATATAACACAGCACTCTTTGACAGTCCAAGGCCTGTAAAAACCACCAAGGACAGGCATTCCAGAAGGTTTGTTTAAGGACGTCAGCCTGGGTTTTGACATGCACTGGGAAATCACTCTCTGAATGGCCCCTTTAAAGGAATCCCAGTCAGAATATGCATATCCAATCAGAATGCTTTACACAGTTAAGCTCACCACTAACTAAAAGTCTAACTAATGGTGCACTGAAATTGTCCCCCTTTCCTTGGAGAAGGCACAGGTGCTCTCGATATGTAATTTAAAGTGCCCTCAAGTCTGATCCTCATTTCTTTCGAGCAGACACAGGCGCGCCACAATTGCTAAACAGAAGTAGCTACAATCCTGTCCCTCATTTCCTTGGAGCAGGCACATGCTCTGTCAGTATGTAACGAAGTGCCTCAAGCCTATCCCTCGCTTGCAGCACCATCAAGCGCTGTCAATGCGTAACTCATCATGCCCTCAAGCCTGTCCCTCGCTTCGTTCGATCAGGCACAGGCACTGACAATGTGTAACTTAAAGTGCCCTTAGGCTGTACCTTGCTTCCTTGGACCAGAACCTGGAGCTAAACAATAAAAAACATTAAGAGCCTTATTACGATGTCGGTCAGAAAGCCTCCGACCGCTGGTCGGAGGCTTTCCGACCGACATGGTAGGTTTAAAGTCTGAACTGGCGTTCTGAGTTTAAACTGGCTGGGGGATTCAATGTGGTTCCGACAGGCTCAAGGAGCCTGTCAGCCAGTCGGAAAGCCCTCATAATCCCTTACGGTAGTCGTTTCCACCATCAGGATTATGATGTTGGTTTCCAACAGCCAATCCATGTCAGCCTTTCCGACATGGATTGGCTGTCAGAAACTGACTTTCCCCCCTGACCCTCCGCATTTCCCCTTAACATCCCTGCACCATGTGGCAGGCACTGTGAGGTGCCTGCCGCACGGTGCAGGGATGTTTGAAAACTTCCATTTTTCAATGGGAGCTTGTGCTGCGGCTGGTTTCAGCCCGCTGCACAAGCTCCCATTGAAAAATGGAAGTTTGCAACCGCACCATGTGCGGTCTATCCTAATTGCGAGATCGGAACCGCCGACCTATGGTCGAGCTGTTTCTTCCACAAAACTTTGTTGGTCGGAGGCAACTCCGACTGACATCGTAATGAAGGCCTAAGTGCCTGCAACTGAGTTCAAAACCTCCTACAATAGGCAACTCCTCAAAAAAAAAAAAAACTTTAACCATCCAACTTAACTCGACCATTACCTAATAGCCTCTTCCTAGGCAAAATATTTGAAAGAGCAGTTTTTACTCAACGTTCCAAGATGGAGGAAAATTACTTGATGGCATAGAGTCAGACCTCCTATAAAGTTGGCATGGCTTAAAACTTGCAATAGACAAGAGTGGAGTGATTGCCCTACTCTTCTGGACCTATCAGCAAGATTTGCCACTGTTCACCACCACACACTACTACAAAGACTGCATCATCTCAGAATATGCTGCTCTAAAATGGATTGTCCATTACTTCAAAGACAGACAAAGCTTGGTATACCTGCCACATTTCACATCAGCTCCTCAGATCCAAACATGTGGCATCTCTCAGAGATCCACCATATCTCCTCTATTATTCAATGTCTACCTAAACTCCATACCGGACATGAGTAGATCCTTCAACATCACCTGTTACAGATATGCAGATGATACCAACATCCCTCTAAAAATGGACGTCCCGAAGACTTCTACATATCAAAACTTGACAACTACTTTTGTGCCATAAATCCAAAGGTGTTAAGTAACCACCTAAAACTCAACACCGCAAAGACAAAGGTTTTGAACTGTGAACAACAGCAAAAACCCCAGCCTACCACCATATGGCCTGAGGAACTTGAGGCCCTTCCAACAACATTAAGAAAGGTAAAATCCTAGGGGTAACCATGGATCAGACCTATCCTTGATACTACATGTCAAGAAAGTCACACAAGCAGCAACTCCATAATTAAAACAGTGTAATGCACATTCCCATACCTTGGATAACAACAAAAGCAGCAAGCTACACTGACACTTGCAGTCTCAAAGCTTGACTCTGCCAACAGTCAGTACCATGGTGCCCCCATTTTCACCATATGCAAAATACAACTAATCAAAAACACTGCTGCAAGACTCCTTCTCCACCTCCACCCAAGAGAACACATGACAACAGTCCTGCAATCACACCACTGGCTGTCAGTAGCTAGACAAGCAATGTTCAAGGTGTGCCGCACTATCCATAGAGCATCCCAAGAAAAAGGAACCACTATACCTAGAAGTTAAATTCAAGCAATACAAAGAAAACAGGACACTGTGCCCCAGACTTAAAGCAATGTATCATCATACCACCTTACATAAGAAATCCATAGGAGGCACTGCTTTCTCGGTAAAAGCTGAAATCTCTGGAACTCAGTACCAGCCACGATTTGAAGCATTCAGGAGCATTTACACGTCAGAACATGGTGATTTCCCACATAAGTACATCATACCATGAACCTTGGCTAGATCCCAGAATAATAAATCGCTCCTTTAAGTATAAACCATATTCTACTGTCCACAGATATGGAACTAGCCCAACTATCACACAGCTTCCTATGTCCAGGTAAACTATGAAGCGCTGACCTGTGTCTAGCCTGAGTGTTATAGAGTGATGACAATTCATATAAATCCCACCTGGCAATCACTAATACTAATACCATAACACCCATCAGTCGGGCAGTCGATTGTAGTTCAAACAGGCTGCGTAATAAATCTCTTGTACTTTTTGACCCTCTTAAATTCACATAGGAAAGGAGCCCCAAGTGTCATGTCCATCATCCAGGACTGTGCCAGTCCACAGCAATAAACTACTCATCGCCAACTGAACAGGCATGGAAAAACTGAAGAGATTTGCCACATACCGATGGGCAACGGAGGACTTTAGTCTAGTTCACCACTGTGGGTCCCAACTAACTACAAACTATGACTGTTTCTTGACATCTCAGAATGACAATCATATATGGGATGATAGTAACTATGTTTATCCCAAGCAGATGTCCTAATCATCTCTCATCAACTCCCCCTCCAACCTATGCCTGCACAGGACCACATACCAACCATGTGCAGTAACCACAGCTTAGGGGACTAAGATCATAAGAAATCCCACAAAAAGGGACCTGTAGAGATGTTCAAAGCTGTCAGTTTCCTGTGAATCATAAACTGCACACCTGTCTTTCACACTTCTTCATCCATCACGCTGCAAAGTGTTGCGCCCCATAACAAAATAATCACACCTCGGTGCGACATGGAAACACTTCCCACACACAATCAAAACAAAGACACCCTTCAATCACACACCGTAGAGGATGCAGCGCACTACTCAAATAAGCAAGTTTTTCAGCTCCCCACTTAGGGGTCGATTCCGATTCGGGCCGGAAAAAGCACCGACCGACTCGGAGCCGGAATTAATTCCGACCGACACGTACCTGTGGCGCCCGACACGCCAAGTACGATGCAAAGCGTGCAAAATCTGACCGACACGTATGGAACCCAAGCCGAACGACCGAGCCGCACGGAAAACAGCAATCCGGCCGGAAAAACACGCGAATCGAACCGACCGACACGCACCCGGAACAAATCCGACCGAAACGTACCCGCGAACTCCAAACCGCAAAGTACGATGCAAGGCGCGAAAACCACGACCGAGTAGTACGAAGGACAAGCCGTACGACCGACACGCATACAAAACTGCGAGCCGAAGTAACACAAAACACCGCGACCGACGCGTACGCAGCATAGAAAATTGCACAAACACAGCGTGAACGAAACGGAGAAGACCGTACGAGACAACTGCAGGGTCCGACTCGGTCACAAGAACGTTTCCAACATGCACAGAAAGTACTAAGGGAAAATACACAAAAAAAAGGCCAAACAAGCAATTACAAAGCCAATAAATACTGGGGGTGGGGACAGAGAACAAAGACACACCCACAACTCCACCCATATAAAGGACACAAATCCCAGCCATGATCCTTTGCAAATGCTATTCACCTGCCAGCACTCAACAGACAGCAACCACACACCCACAGCTCATCCCTCACACAAGCCACACACCATCAGCACACCAACAAATAGCTACCTCACATACACCCAGCAAAACACACACTCACACACCTTCACCTGCACACCAACAGACACATCACTCACCATCACCACCCATCACCATGCCCCCAAAGAAGAATCACAAGTTCCTAGATTGTGAATTGGAAGTCCTGGTAGACGAGATCCTCAGGGTAGAGCCACAGCTGTTTGGCGCACTGGTCCAACAGACACCCATCTCCCAGAAAACAAAGATGTGGGAGAGGATCATCAACAGGGTGAACGCACAATCACCATGTCTGCGCACAAAGACTGACATCCAGAACAGGTGGTATGACGTGCGCAGGAGGGTACGGGAGCTGCTGAAGAAGGACTACCTCCTGAGCCAATACACCGGCAGTGGCCCTCCTGCCAAGCCCTGGGAGGAGAAGGTGCGGGCCATCCTTCCGCCAGTGAGCGTCTATGGACTAGAAAACATCCCAGAGCCTGGTGAGTACACAACAAATGTACACAATATTCTGCCACAATACACACACACATCACTGTCAAGGGGAGAGTCAAACCATGCACTCTTAGCAATTACACAGCAACCAGAACAGAATCATCCCAAAATGTGTATGTCAGTCAGATAAACACAACACATGCCATCTCAAAGTTACATTTAACCGTGTCATCACATGTACAAACACAACTACAACTACAGCTAGGCAGTGGCACAAATATAACTAACAAACACATCCAGACATGTAGCCACCACTACAACACCAACACACAGTGAAGACCACTGAAAGAAAGGAATTCTGTGTATGCTGGGCAAGTCAGTGTAGCCAATAGCATCATGGGAGTCGTAGTCACAGATATTGCTCACCCCCACAACTGTCCCATCAACACCACCATGAACCATGCGCACATCACAGGGAGTGGAAAAGGACTCACAAGATGGCTGACACTGGCTACTGCTGTGGGGAGCACAAGGCCCTGCTGGCAACTGTGCAACAACCAACAGCAGGACACCACTGACTGACATCCTGAAAGACAACTTCCACTCCCTGCAATGCAAGCACGTTCCATGGTGGGATATCTGGCTGGGTGGGAAGGAGGACTTGCAGCACTGACCATAGTCACAAGCACCTCCCCTCACACACCCCCTCAACACAAACTCCACATAACCCACCTGGGAGAATGCAATGCCTCACATCCTAACTCAAGATCCCACAAAGAACCACCACCCTGGGTTATGTTGTGTGAAGCACAGGGACACTCTTGGGACTTTTAGCCAAACAACTGCCAGGACAACACTCCCAGCCATCCCGTCAGCACAGGCAGCCCACCCCACAGGGAAGCAGAGTCAAAAGGAAGGAAGCATGGGCATGCTGGGAAGGGGGTGGAGGCAATAGCATGATGGGAGTAGTAGGCACAGATATTGCTCAGCCTCACAACTGGCCCATCAACACCACTCACAACCATGCTCACATCACAGGGAGTGGAAAAGGACTCACAAGATGGCTGACACTGGCTACTGCTGTGGGGAGCACAAGGCCCTGCTGGCAACTGTGCAACAACCAACAGCAGGACACCACTGACTGACATCTTGAAAGACAACTTCCACTCCCTGCAATGCAAGCACGTTCCATGGTGGGATATCTGGCTGGGTGGGAAGGAGGACTTGCAGCACTGACCACAGTCACAAGCACCTCCCCTCACACACCCCCTCAACACAAACTCCACATAACCCACCTGGGAGAATGCAATGCCTCACATCCTAACTCAAGATCCCACAAAGAACCACCACCCTGGGTTATGTTGTGTGAAGCACAGGGACACTCTTGGGACTTTTAGCCAAACAACTGCCAGGACAACACTCCCAGCCATCCTGTCAGCACAGGCAGCCCACCCCACAGGGAAGCAGAGTCAAAAGGAAGGAAGCATGGGCATGCTGGGAAGGGGGTGGAGGCAATAGCATGATGGGAGTAGTAGGCACAGATATTGCTCAGCCTCACAACTGGCCCATCAACACCACTCACAACCATGCCCACATCACAGGGAGTGGAAAAGGACTCACAAGATGGCTGACACTGGCTACTGCTGTGGGGAGCACAAGGCCCTGCTGGCAACTGTGCAACAACCAACAGCAGGACACCACTGACTGACATCTTGAAAGACAACTTCCACTCCCTGCAATGCAAGCACAGTCCATGGTGGGATAACTGACTGGCTGGGTGGGAAGGAGGGCCGGCTGTCAACAAAATACAACCAATGCAGACCATGTTCACACCCCAACAAATACATAGAAATGCCCAAATAATGCAGGACAATGTGCTACACCAATATCAACCCCTGACTGTGACAACTTAGGACAATGCAATGTACAGGCCCGCACCCAGAGGCACAGTCACAACTGTCAGGTGTGTCAACCATTGATGCCTGCAGAAACATAACATACATTGTGTGTGTCTCCCAAAAACAGGTGATGATGGGGACACAGCAGCAGACGCTGAGGAGTCCCAGTCCCAGGCTCAAGAGGATACGGAGCTCACTGGTGTCGAACAGCCTCTGCCCTCCTCGGATGAAGAAGACCAACCTGGCACCTCCGGTGCAAGTCAACATGCAGCACCAGCAGGACCACCAGCTGCAGCACCAGCAGGACCACCAGCTGCACCCCCTGCACCCACCCCTCCAACGACTGTCACCACAAATACCATCCCTGCCGACATGGACAGAACAAGGAGCACCACCAGCACAGGGACCCTGGACCAACGTGGGGCCATGGACGCCACCACCACCACCAACCCCCAAGGGGGACCAGGGTCATCTGTGCGTGCCACTGCACGCACTGCACATGTCGGCAGGGGTGGTGGGAGGGGTGGGAGACAGAGGTCGCTGCTTGCAGAGGTGTCTGGTGTGCATGATGACCCACAACTGGCACGCATAGCCGATGCGTACCAGTCCAGCACCGGAGATCTCAGCCAGGTAGTGGGGCTCCTCAGGGACATTAAACAGCAGCAGGCTGCCCATCATGCCCGCTTGGACTCACACATGTCCCGCGTGGAGTCCAAGTGGGACACACTGCAAGAGATGACGGCGGTGCACAGGGACATATTACAATGCCTCCGCCAGATGAACAGCAACCAGTCTACACCTCCCTGTGTGCCAACAACATCTGGTGCCGAAACAACTGCAACTGCCACAGGGAGGGAGGATGACTCTGGCGGAGAGTCCCCTGCACCGCAGCAGCCTGTACTTGAGGGGCCCCCCCCAAAGAAGAGGGGTCGTCCGAGGAGGGGCAAGTGAGAGGCTGATGGCCAAGTGCAACCCCAGGAAGCCTGAACCTGTTCTGGATGTTCACCTTTGTGCATAAACTGTTCACCCTGTTGACGGCAACACAACTCCCACACATGACATGGGGAGTACAAGTTGGACCAATGTCTCAGACAACTGTGGCCCCGATACTGGGGATTTTGTCTACCAGGACTTTCAATTCATCTAGGAACTTCTGATTGCAATATAAATGTACAGCACTAACCATCCTATGCACTATTCACACAAATGTATCACAATAAACACACTAATACACCATACTTGCCTCTGTTGTGATTCCAACGTGGGTGCTGTCATGGGGATGATGAACTGCAAAATTACACTGTGTATGCGAACTGCAACAGCAAGTACAACACAGGCATGTGAGTAATGGCAACGTGACACATATGAGGGAGACACACCACCAGGGCTACACAACACATACACACCTAGGCCATCTGACTCATTGCCTACACTGATGTTGCCAGGAAAGACGGGGCAATGCACAGACACCACACCTATTCCCAGTTGTAGTCAAGTAGCCCACAGGTGCTGTAAGCAAATGGCAGTCAAATGTGTGACCACAGACAACGCACATCACAAAGTGAAGCACAGGTTTATTACACAGTTGCAACATGTCGTAACCACTACAGATGCAAGGTAATCCCACCTGGCAGCGGGCACACAGTCAACAACTGTAGAAGGAAGGAAGTCCATGGGTGTGGCGCACATCACCTGTAGGGACACAACAGCTACCACCCTGGAAGTACAATGACGTCGTCGGTGGACACAGTTGACCAAACGAATCTGAAAGTACCCTGTGAAGGACAGAAATGACACACAGTCAAAAGCAATGGAGAACAGGACAGAACAGCAAAACTCATGCACAATACATGTTACAAGATACCCACCCAGAACCAAGTTAGCATGTCAACACTGTTGGGGAGTACAGACCACCTGTAAGCACACATCGCTACACACATCCAGTCAAGTAGCCCATGGACACACTCCAACAGCACCAGAGCACCACCTACACATATCATGCCAACTCACATCATTGACATGACACCTCAGGATACTCACATTCAGCTAAAGAAGTTGGTGATGAGCTGTGTGCGGACATCACCATCATCATCATCATCACTGCCATCGTGGTCCAGGCCAGGATCCTCCACAGGTGGCGGATGTTGGTCATTGTCATCCTGGATGAGAGGCAACTCCTTCCGCACTGCCAGGTTGTGGAGCATGCAGCAGACGATGATAATCTTGCACACCTTCGCTGGGGCATATGGGAGGGACCCTCCTGTCTTGTCGAGGCAGCGGAAGCGGCTCTTCAGGAGACCAAATGTCCGCTCAATCACTCTCCTGGTCCGACCATGTGCCTCATTGTAGCGCATCTGGGCTGGTGTCACAGGGTTCCTGAGGGGTGTCAGCAACCACGGCATGTTGGGGTATCCCGAGTCACCTACGGACAGACAAGTGCACATTAGCTGACTTGGAAAAGTGGGCGGAATACTACAGATCAGATCACACACAATGGCACAAAGTCAGTACACACCGACAAGCCAGGCACGCTGGTTCTGCATCTGTGCCATCATCCTGGGGATGCGACTACTCCTCATCACAAAGGCATCGTGTGCTGAACCAGGGAAACGGGCACACACGTGTGAGATGGTCATATCTGCAAGACACACCACCAGTGCATTGACCGAGTGGTAGTGCTTGCGGTTACGGTAGGCCTGCTCCTGGGCCTGTGGTGGTACCAAAGCCACATGTGTCCCATCAATGGAGCCAATGACATGCGGCATCCTCCCCAGGGCATAGAAGTCACTCTTCACGTCAGTGAGTCGTTGCAGTCTAGGGAAATAGATGTACCGGTTCAGGTATAGCAACATTGCCTCCAAAACATCGCGGAGCATACGGCTGAACATGGTCTGTGACATCCCACCAGCAGTCGCCACAGTATGTTGAAAGGTACCGGTGGCAAAGAAGTGTAGGGCTGCCATCACCTTCACCTTGGGGGTCAGCGCTGTAGGATACGGCCGGCCAGGCTGCAAATGTGGGGCCAACTGCACTGCCAAATCCTCAATCAGCTGCCTGGTGAAGCGGTACCGTCGGATGCTGTCCCGTTCCACCATCGTTGCCAGGTCTGGGAATGGTCTATGGACAGCAGGAGCCCTGCAGTGCAGAGGAGAAGAAAGCAAGATTGTCAGTCACCCCACATATGCGGCATTGAACACACTCAATATCACATCATACATCATTATGAGGCACAACTACATGAAGTGTGCAGTTCCGTAAGGACATGTATGGTACATACATGGCCAACATCTGTCATCACGGTTCAACAAGTGGCATCAATAAGTCCCAGGTTGGCCCATTGGATATCATGAGGCCGTGTCACAGTTCCCATCTCCTGCTGCCATGTCACAATCACCCCCCACAGTGACATGTGAGGACAGATGTGCCCCAGGCATCACAGCTCAACGACAGGTACATTCCCAGGGACCCTGTATTGCCACATGGACACTGGCATTACATGGAGTATCATGTATACACCACAGCAAAACAACCATGACGCCCACAGGTAGTGGTTCCACTTGCCTCTGCAGGACAGACATGGACGTCTGTGACACACACACGCACAACATCAAAGTCCATGCACACACAACGTGGATGTGGAGACTGTCTCCCATTGTGCACATGAAATCAGAGACATTGTAAACACTACATGCACACAGACTGTGGAGGACCATCACTATTGTGCCACTGGGTCACCCTGGCTCAAACATACCGTCCCACATGGGACTCACGGGGTATGTGACATGACATACACATACACCACCGTGAAATGTGACCATGGCACATGCTCAGATATGAACAGTTGCACATCACAGTGGTCATGTACACGTAACACCCAGGATCCTGTCCCCATGAACACGTGCACAGCCTGGGGGTGGCTGCCCCCAGGTGACACCCACAGGACAACATGTACACCAACATACACACAATAGGAAATGCAGCCTTACATGCCTTATGATACAGTTTGGACAGGCTGTGGTGTTGTAGGTGTGCCCCTCTCTCCCTGGGAGCTATTTGTGGCTGGCATATGTTCATCTGAGACAGGCATGGTGACATATGCCAGTCACTTGTACAGGGATGCGTTGAACAGCAATGGACCGATCGGTGCGCCCGGCCGGCCCATTGCATTCAATGTGTGCGGGTACGCGTTGTACCCCTGTACGCGTTGAACCGCAATGGACCGATCGGTGCACCCGGCCGGCCCATTGCATTCAATGTGTGCGGGTACGCGTTGTACCCCTGTACGCGTTGTACCGCAATGGACCGATCGGTGCGCCCGGCCGGCCCATTGCATTCAATGTGTGCGGGTACGCGTTGTACCCCTGTACGCGTTGTACCGCAATGGACCGATCGGTGCGCCCGGCCGGCCCATTGCATTCAATGTGTGCGGGTACGCGTTGTACCCCTGTACGCGTTGAACCGCAATGGACCGATCGGTGCACCCGGCCGGCCCATTGCATTCAATGTGTGCGGGTACGCGTTGTACCCCTGTACGCGTTGTACCGCAATGGACCGATCGGTGCACCCGGCCGGCCCATTGCATTCAATGTGTGCGGGTACGCGTTGTACCCCTGTACGCGTTGTACCGCAATGGACCGATCGGTGCACCCGGCCGGCCCATTGCATTCAATGTGTGCGGGTACGCGTTGTACCCCTGTACGCGTTGAACAGCAAAGGACCGATCGGTGTGCCCGGCCGGCCCATTGCATTCAATCTGTGCGGGTACGCGTTGTACCCCTGTACGCGTTGTACCGCAATGGACCGATCGGTGCACCCGGCCGGCCCATTGCATTCAATGTGTCGTGGTACGCGTTGTACCCCTGTACGCGTTGAACAGCAATGGACCGATCGGTGCACCCGGCCGGCCCATTGCATTCAATGTGTGCGGGTACGCGTTGTACCCCTGTACGCGTTGAACAGCAATGGACCGATCGGTGCGCACCCATTGTCAATGGCCTAGCCTGGCAACGGACGCGTTTTCGAAATTCGAACGAGTCGGTTGCTGGAAATTCAGTTGGTCACCCACAACAATGTTGCAAAATCATGTATGTCATGAAGTTGAAGATTTGAAGGATGCTGTGGGCGTGTATTGGTGCTGCTATTCCATGGATTGGCCAGATTCAGAAGATGCAAACGACTTGGACCTATCACTTTGGACACATGGGACAGTATCTGCCTCTGCAGCACATATATATTGCTGGCTGTTCCCCTGAGAGCTCACTTGCCTGCACTACATGCTCCAGGACGACATCTGCCACTGCACTGCTGCTGTCTCTGCCCCCTCTGGACCCTGCAATGGCACGTACTGTGGAGAGAGCCCCAGCCTTCAGCCTTGAGGAGAACCAGGCCCTGCTGGACAGCCTACTTCCACAGTACAGCAAGCTGTATGGGACACCAGGGGAGCAGGTGAGTGTTCTGTGCACTGCCTTTCTGAATGTGCATTTTGTCTGACTAGCAAGGCTGAAAGTCTGCACGCCACTGGCTAGCAGGCTCACTGAGTAGTTGTCACCCCCATAGTGTGTAGTGACATGCACTGGACAGGTATGGTGCAGTGACAGTGCATTTGAACAAGGTTTAACTTCCCATGCAATGATACCATGTAGTGACTTCTGGCAAACTGTCCATGGGCAGCGTTGCACTGCCTGTGTACATCATGTGCCCCTGTGATTGAGACATGTATATACAACTGTGTCATGCACGGATATGTTGCATGTGTAGTAATGGCCTTTTCACTTTGTCATCCTCACAGGTTAATGCCCATCGGAAGCAGGAGATCTGGAAGGACATCGTCCGGGCTGTCCGGTCCGTGGGGGTCTACAAGCGCCGGATCCGCAACTGCCAGAAGAGGTGGCAGGACCTTCGGGGCTGGACCCGGAGGATTGCACGGGTCCAGCTGAAGCTGTCGCCTCCTCGCAGGAGGGGCGGAACACGGACCCTGACCCCCCACATGCTCCAGATCCTGGCGGTGGTGTTTCCAGACCTGGATGGGCAGCTGAAGGCCAGACAGCAGCAAGGAGGGGGTGAGTCAAAGACTGCACTGTGAACTCTGTATTACATGCTATGTGCCCTCCTCTGGCCTGGTTAAACTGCCACAGTACAGCAGTCATGTTGTCCATGAGCCATGTCCCTCTATTGTGCACTGCCCACTCCTCATCTGATACCCAGGTGTGGCCCTTACAGTCAGGGAATTGTGTCACTTGGGACTGTGTCCTTGCAGTTTGCTTCACTCAAGGTGGGGGACAGCATCTGTTTCCCTAACTCTGTTGTGGGCATCATGGGTGGGTCCATTGTTCACACAATGCCTGTGTTCGGACATGTAATCTGCGTGTTGCTTTGATATGCGGTCCACTTGCTGAGCTGAGCCACCACATGTGCCTGGGGTATCTGGCACACACCCATGCAGCGGGTGGGAACAATGTTTGGGCCCCAGGAGTGTGCAGATTACGTGTGTCACACATACATAGCCAGCTATCCACTGTCCAGGGCTCATCCCTCATTCATGTGGGGCAGGACAGTCATGCCTACTCCAGCCCATCCAATACACCTGTACTCCCACTCCCGTGTATCAGCTGACACGTTGTGCGCAGTGATTTGACCCCTCAGGTGTCTGCCTCTGTGTCAGTGTGCTGTGGATTTGTTGCCAGGACTGCTGGGGTGTTTCTCGGTAGGGGCTCAGCATGCCACTGGAGATGTGACCATAGGAGACGATACTTGTGTGTCACATAGGTGTTTGATCAGCTGCCCGTGCAGACTGGGGTATGCGAATGTGAAGTTCAGGCAGCTGTTTCCCATTCACAGCAGATTGTGAGGGGCTCAGGTTCAGAGGGTAGTGTCACAGGTCTCCCATATGTCCAATCGGTATGACCTGGACAGATGAGGGTTATAGATGATGTGTTGTGTGGGGGATGTACATGTGCACTTGTGCAGCTCCAGGACTTGCATTCCCCATGACCTACTATTGTGACACAGTGCAGAGTGTTGTTGTCTGGCTGCCAAGTCATACATCACTGAGACAGTGATGTATGACTTAGCAGTCATGCCTCCGCCATGGCATGTGTCTACTTATTGGTGATCCTGCAGGGGAGTGACATGTGCTACATGCACACCATTGTGGCGATGGCTATCAGGACATGGGTGCATCATGGTGTCTGTCGCTGGTATGCATCACATGCATTTCCTATTTGACTCTGGGCATCCCTTTCATCCGGAAACCTGTACTGACTCAGTGGCAGGAGTTGTGATGTGTGCATGTCCACATGCTACACCGTGTCCTCTGCACTGTCCAACTACTGTGTAGGTGGTGCATGTGTCCACACTGGGGTGTTGCTATCCAACAGACACCAGACAGATGGGTGCAAGGCCATGTGGGATGTGAGTGCCATGGTTGGCATCAGACTGACAATTGGCTTCTCCTGTTCAGTTAGGGCACTTTTAGCAATGTTCAACTAATGATGCCAGGGCTTGCTCTGTAATGTGCTGTGCTCACAGTGGTGT
The DNA here is from genome assembly GCA_963921515.1 of Calotriton arnoldi. Taxonomy (NCBI): domain Eukaryota; kingdom Metazoa; phylum Chordata; class Amphibia; order Caudata; family Salamandridae; genus Calotriton; species Calotriton arnoldi. Next base: position 4,815,471 of record CAWUFW010000262.1, read on the forward strand.
GTGCGTTTGGTGCAGGTGACTGATGTCTGTCTGTTTCCCCATTGTTTGCAGATACATCCACGGCCACGGAAGGGGACAGCTCCACGGACCAGGAGGAGCCGGAGAGCCAGACTGGGTCAGCAGCCGAGGAGTGGTCGGAGGGACCCAGTGGCACGGAGGGCGAGGGGAGCCACACCGAGGAGTCCTCAGCAGCATCCACCTCAGCTGAGGACCACAGCGGCTCGGAGGATGACTCCCTTATGGAGGCGGGTGTCAGCAGCCACCACACCCCAGCTAGTGTTGCTGTCCCCGCCACCACCAGCACCACCACCGCCCTCCCATCGGCTCCCATTCCCCAGGTCCGTGGAGGCTCCCATGTTCGGGAGCGTGTCTCCTTCGGGCCAGGCACCACACCCCCTGCCCCTGTGTCCCCTGCTGCCCTGAGTGAGGAGTCTGTGTACCTCCTTCGCCAGCTCCATGTAGGGCAGACAGCCATGCTGAGTGTCCTCCATGCGCACACCGCTCTGTTGACTCAGCTGGTGTCGTTCATGGAGGGCATCTCATCGGGCATGTCTGACCTACAGAGGGGCAATAGGTCCATGGACTCCTCCCTGACGGCAGCAGTGTCCCTCCTCAGACAGTCCCTCACCCCTCCTGCCTCTGCTCCATCCACACTCCCCAGCACCTTACCCGTCCCAAGCACACACACACCAGCACAGGCACACACCAGCACACACACGTCCAGCACACAGACACACACGCCACAAACAAAACGCACACGCACGCACAGTCAGGGGACTGAAACCAGACTCACAGGGGATGGGGCCCTGGAACACACACACGCATCCACAAGCACTGCGCAGTCCTCAGTTGCCTCTCCCTCCAAAGCACCCTCCCTTGCCTCACCTGCAACCCCAAAGTCACAGCGGCTCTTCCTCTGTGACCTCGGCCTCATCCCCTACGATCCAGCTGCTCCAGCATCCAGGGGGAAGAGGAAGCCCACCCACACGGAGCAGAGTGCCCCTCGCCCCCGGACACCCTCCCCCAGGCGCAGACAGACTGAGGCCCCCACCCGCAAGTCCCCCGGAGTCGTAAGAGCAAGACCCCGCCGCCGCCCTGCAGCTCAGGCACCAGGTCTCCTTCCTCCATCCCTCAGGCCCCCACTCCACAGGTGCCCCCACCACACCCTGCCCCAGGTTCCCCCACCCACAGATATACCATCCCCAAGAGGATCCGGCCTTCTCCCCCTGCCACTTGCTCTCCCGGCACCACACCCCCCGCTGCGCTTGTCTGTGCCACTGATGTGGTGAGGGTGTCCTCCCCCTCTGTCCAGCCCACCTTGCCTGTTCCCCATTCTCCTCCCCTGGAGGTAGGCACTGCAGTGGAGTCCACTACCACCCTGTCTGACTTGGGCACTGCAGTGGTGGACCTGTCCACTCCATCTGCAGGGTCCACTGCAGTCGTGCCGGCACCCACAACATCTGAGTCATGCCCCCCAGTTGTGCCGGCACACACCATGTCAGACACCTCCACTGCAGTTGTCAGTGGCTCTCCAGCACCCACCACCCCTTCCCTGCCTCCTCCTGGTGAGCCCTGATCCTGTCCCTGCGGTGCCTGGCCTGCCCCCCGGTTGCCCCTCCTAGTGGATTGTCCCTGGTTTTGTGCAGTGCAGGCATGCGTAGGGTGACATCTGCCACTGTCACCCTGTATTGACTTACTTGATGGACTGGCCATTGGCCTTTGTTGGAGCATTACTGTTCTCTGAGTTTTTGGACACACATATGCTGAATAAAGCAACTTTCTGTTCTCTAGTGCTTGTGCTTCTGATGTACATGTTGTTGATGATGCTAACCATGCCCTTGCTGCAGTGATGGTGATATTTGGTCTCATGATAATGAAGTGTTACTGTGCAGGAACACATGTGGTCCAGGGGGAATGTGTCCTATCCTGTGGTGTATCCATGTCATCCTTAGCAGCATCTGAGGGTGTCATGTGTTCAGTATTTGGCAATGGGATTTCCTACTTACATTAGCAATTTCACATCTGTGGCTTCCACCCCTGCACATCTGTTGTGCCTGCCATTGTTCAATTCGTCTACTTCCCTGACCGTGTGGCCATCTCCACTGGACATGCAGGTTTGGGCATCAATGGGGAAGGACTCATCTGTGTTGTCAGTGCAACATTGCTATACAAGTGTGTTGGATCTGTGCTGATGATTTCGTTGGCACTCCCATGACCAGGCTGATGTGACGGGAGCCTTCATTTGGTGCTAATTGTTGATTGTGTGACCAAGTGCTCAGCTGACATGATGGGGCCCTACTGAGGCAACATATGGCACAGCTTTCCTCACACAGGAGTGGAGTCCCCTCATGGCAGTGTGTACTCCTGTGACATTGCCTGCGCCCAAGGTGTGTGTTGTATGAGCATGTCTGTGTGTTCACTTCCGTTTTGCTGTGCATGCTGGGATCCCTAGTGTTGTACCTGTTTGTGATGCTTGCTGAGTTGACCTATGTTCCCCCAAAGTCTTCTCCCTGGGTTCTCTGTGATGTGGGTGCATGGCACATTACTGGTCATCAGGGTGTCACCCATAGGTGTGTTTGCTGTCAGGGCTGAGTTTGTGTGCAGACGCAGATGGGTCACAGTCAGGTTTCTCCTTGGCACTTGTTGTTTACACCTGTCATGTGATTTCCAGTTTGTGTTATCTTTCAGTGATTGTGACACGTTGTGTGTGTGACTGCTGGCACTCCTCAGGGTCCGGGCTGCAATGTTGGTTGTTGTCTATGTGTTTTCTTTGTGGGTGACCTTGGCTTCTTCATTGGTGTGTGACTGTGGCTGGGATCCCATTGGTTGGTGTGGTATTGCCGTCATGTCCATGTACAGCGTAGTGTGCAGTGTGTCAGACATTCAGGAGTCTTGTTGAGTGGGCATGTGTGATGTGTTTCTGCACCTTGGTTCCCACCCACCACCCTGGGATTGTCATGGGTGCATGTGCAATGTCACCAGTGCATGTGTGCTTCACTGCTACACATTGTTGGAGGTCGAGGTGTGTGGTGTTGAGTGTGTGCAGATGAGAGTTGTTGCCCGGCTAGACCCATGCCTCCATGTTGGCCTTGGCTTACTGGCCGTGCTGATTGATTTGTGCTTGTGTAGGTGTGATGGTAGTTTGTTGCTCAGGACACATGACTGTGGTTCACAGTGTGAACGGCATTTAGCTTTGTCATCACAGTGGGATTGTAATGCAGCCCAGGGTCACCACATTGTGGGGGCCCTGGGGGTAGTGCTGTGGTGTGTCTGTGTCTTGCTGTGTCAGTTGCTGTTCCTACATGCTTGTGTGACATGTGTGATTTGTGCTCCCTCTCATCTGACAATGCCTGATTGCCCACATAGGGGATTTGGATCCATGAGTTACCTTTGTGTGGCACTGTATGCACATCTGTGTAATTGGTATTCAGGCCTCCTCATGTGTTGTGTGGTTGCCTGGGGACACTGGCACCCCCCTCACCTGTTGTGTTTGATGTGCAGTGTGGGTCTGCCTGTTTGTGTTTGTGCATCTGCACCACTGCATTGGCATATCTTAGGTGTGCCATTGGCTGTATGTTGTTTGGTGGGTTTCCCCTGCTGTCCCTGGGACTCCTAGGTCATCGGTCAGCACAATGATCATGGTTTGTGTGTCCCATTGCTGCCATGGTATGGTATCTGTTCACCTCACATCTACAGTCTCCACAGGGTATCTGCATTTGTGTGCCCATTGGTGCAAATATGTGGGTCTGCATTCTGATGGTCACTTCTGTCATTGTGTCATTGATGAATGTTGACAGTGTCAGCCCCCATGGGTGTTGTTTGTCTGCACATGGCCAAAGGTATGTCTTATTTGCACTGCAGTATTTGCCTCCCCCAATTTATGTTGCAATGGGACACATGCACTACTTTGCCACTGATGTGTTTTATGTTCTGTGACCAGGAATCATCCATGCAGTTTGGCAGTAGCAGCTTTTTCTTTGTCAACACTTGCATTTTGGTCACAGTGATGATGGGGGTTTGGACCCCATTGCCACAATGTTCAAAATGTGCTTCAGCTATGGACCCCACACTTACATTTTGGTCACTGTGATGATGGGGGTTTGGACCCCATTGCCACAATGTTCAATATGTGCTTCAGCTATGGACCCCACACTTACCTTTTGGTCACTGTGATGATGGGGGTTTGGACCCCATTGCCACAATGTTCAAAATGTGCTTCAGCTATGGACCCCACACTTACCCTTTGGTCACTGTGATGATGGGGGTTTGGACCCCATTGCCACAATGTTCAAAATGTTCAAAAGCTATGGACCCCACACTTACCTTTTGGTCACTGTGATGATGGGGTTTTGGACCCCATTGCCACAATGGTCATGGCCTGCTTGCATTGTGGGGGCCACACACATATATGTGTGGCACATGTGATAGGGGGTCACATTGTATGTTCAAAGTCATGTTCAGTGTTGTAGGCATTTGACACAGTCTACACACGCTTGTCATGGTGTTGGGGGGATGTCTTTTTCTTGCATTCCCTAGGTTGTGGTGTGCTGGTTGTGTCATGCATTGTCCATCCTATGAGTGGGGGTGGTGTTGGTGGTAGGCATCCAGCCCCCCATGGGTAGAGGTGGTAGTAGTGACAGGCATCCAGCCCCCCATGGGTAGAGGTGGTAGTAGTGGTAGGCATCTGGCACCCCCTGGCTAAGGGTGGTAGTAGTGGTGGGCATCTGGCACCCCCCTGGCTAAGGGTGGTAGTGGTGGTGGGCATGTGGCACCCCCTGGGTAAGGGTGGTAGTGGTGGTGGGCATCTGGCACCCCCATGGCTAAGGGTGGTAGTAGTGGTAGGCATCCAGCCCCCCTGGCTAAGGGTGGTAGTTGTGGTAGGCATCCAGCCCCCCTGGCTAAGGGTGGTAGTAGTGGTGGGCATCTGGCACCCCCTGGCTAAGGGTGGTAGTAGTGGTAGGCATTTGGCACCCCCATGGCTAAGGGTGGTAGTAGTGGGAGGCATCCAGCCCCCCCTGGGTAAGGGTGGTAGTTGTGGTAGGCATCGAGGCCCCCTGGCTAAGGGTGGTAGTAGTGGTGGGCATCTGGCACCCCCCTGGCTAAGGGTGGTAGTAGTGGTAGGCATCCAGCCCCCCTGGCTAAGGGTGGTAGTAGTGGTAGGCATCCAGCCCCCCTGGCTAAGGGTGGTAGTAGTGGTGGGCATCTGGCACCCCCCTGGCTAAGGGTGGTAGTGGTGGTGGGCATGTGGCACCCCCTGGGTAAGGGTGGTAGTGGTGGTGGGCATCTGGCACCCCCATGGCTAAGGGTGGTAGTAGTGGTAGGCATCCAGCCCCCTGGCTAAGGGTGGTAGTAGTGGTGGGCATCTGGCACCCCCTGGCTAAGGGTGGTAGTGGTGGTGGGCATGTGGCACCCCCTGGGTAAGGGTGGTAGTAGTGGTGGGCATCTGGCACCCCCATGGCTAAGGGTGGTAGTAGTGGTAGGCATCCAGCCCCCCCTGGGTAAGGGTGGTAGTTGTGGTAGGCATCGAGCCCCCCTGGCTAAGGGTGGTAGTAGTGGTGGGCCTCTGGCACCCCCCTGGCTAAGGGTGGTAGTAGTGGTAGGCATCCAGCCCCCCTGGCTAAGGGTGGTAGTAGTGGTGGGCATCTGGCTAAGGGTGGTAGTGGTGGTGGGCATGTGGCACCCCCTGGGTAAGGGTGGTAGTGGTAGTGGGCATCTGGCACCCCCATGGCTAAGGGTGGTAGTAGTGGTAGGCATCCAGCCCCACAGGCTAAGGGTGGTAGTAGTGGTAGGCATCCAGCCCCCCCTGGGTAAGGGTGGTAGTAGTGGTAGGCATCCAGCCCCCCTGGCTAAGGGTGGTAGTAGTGGTGGGCATCTGGCACCCCCCTGGCTAAGGGTGGTAGTGGTGGTGGGCATGTGGCACCCCCTGGGTAAGGGTGGTAGTGGTGGTGGGCATCTGGCACCCCCATGGCAAAGGGTGGTAGTAGTGGTAGGCATCCAGCCCCACAGGCTAAGGGTGGTAGTAGTGGTAGGCATCCAGCCCCCCTGGCTAAGGGTGGTAGTAGTGGTGGGCATCTGGCACCCCCCTGGCTAAAGGTGGTAGTGGTGGTGGGCATGTGGCACCCCCTGGGTAAGGGTGGTAGTGGTGGTGGGCATCTGGCACCCCCATGGCTAAGGGTGGTAGTAGTGGTAGGCATCCAGCCCCCTGGCTAAGGGTGGTAGTAGTGGTGGGCATCTGGCACCCCCTGGCTAAGGGTGGTAGTGGTGGTGGGCATGTGGCACCCCTGGGTAAGGGTGGTAGTAGTGGTGGGCATCTGGCACCCCCATGGCTAAGGGTGGTAGTAGTGGTAGGCATCCAGCCCCCCTGGGTAAGGGTGGTAGTTGTGGTAGGCATCCAGCCCCCTGGCTAAGGGTGGTAGTAGTGGTGGGCATCTGGCACCCCCTGGCTAAGGGTGGTAGTAGTGGTAGGCATCCAGCCCCCTGGCTAAGGGGTGGTAGTAGTGGTGGGCATCTGGCACCCCCTGGCTAAGGGTGGTAGTGGTGGTGGGCATCTGGCACCCCCATGGCTAAGGGTGGTAGTAGTGGTAGGCATCCAGCCCCCCTGGCTAAGGGTGGTAGTTGTGGTAGGCATCCAGCCCCCCTGGCTAAGGGTGGTAGTAGTGGTGGGCATCTGGCACCCCCTGGCTAAGGGTGGTAGTAGTGGTAGGCATTTGGCACCCCATGGCTAAGGGTGGTAGTAGTGGGAGGCATCCAGCCCCCTGGGTAAGGGTGGTAGTTGTGGTAGGCATCGAGGCCCCTGGCTAAGGGTGGTAGTAGTGGTGGGCATCTGGCACCCCCTGGCTAAGGGTGGTAGTAGTGGTAGGCATCCAGCCCCCCTGGCTAAGGGTGGTAGTAGTGGTAGGCATCCAGCCCCCTGGCTAAGGGTGGTAGTAGTGGTGGGCATCTGGCACCCCCTGGCTAAGGGTGGTAGTGGTGGTGGGCATGTGGCACCCCTGGGTAAGGGTGGTAGTGGTGGTGGGCATCTGGCACCCCCATGGCTAAGGGTGGTAGTAGTGGTAGGCATCCAGCCCCCTGGCTAAGGGTGGTAGTAGTGGTGGGCATCTGGCACCCCCTGGCTAAGGGTGGTAGTGGTGGTGGGCATGTGGCACCCCTGGGTAAGGGTGGTAGTAGTGGTGGGCATCTGGCACCCCCATGGCTAAGGGTGGTAGTAGTGGTAGGCATCCAGCCCCCCTGGGTAAGGGTGGTAGTTGTGGTAGGCATCGAGCCCCCCTGGCTAAGGGTGGTAGTAGTGGTGGGCCTCTGGCACCCCCCTGGCTAAGGGTGGTAGTAGTGGTAGGCATCCAGCCCCCTGGCTAAGGGTGGTAGTAGTGGTGGGCATCTGGCTAAGGGTGGTAGTGGTGGTGGGCATGTGGCACCCCTGGGTAGGGGTGGTAGTGGTAGTGGGCATCTGGCACCCCCATGGCTAAGGGTGGTAGTAGTGGTAGGCATCCAGCCCCACAGGCTAAGGGTGGTAGTAGTGGTAGGCATCCAGCCCCCCTGGGTAAGGGTGGTAGTAGTGGTAGGCATCCAGCCCCCTGGCTAAGGGTGGTAGTAGTGGTGGGCATCTGGCACCCCCTGGCTAAGGGTGGTAGTGGTGGTGGGCATGTGGCACCCCTGGGTAAGGGTGGTAGTGGTGGTGGGCATCTGGCACCCCCATGGCAAAGGGTGGTAGTAGTGGTAGGCATCCAGCCCCACAGGCTAAGGGTGGTAGTAGTGGTAGGCATCCAGCCCCCCTGGCTAAGGGTGGTAGTAGTGGTGGGCATCTGGCACCCCCCTGGCTAAGGGTGGTAGTGGTGGTGGGCATGTGGCACCCCCTGGGTAAGGGTGGTAGTGGTGGTGGGCATCTGGCACCCCCATGGCTAAGGGTGGTAGTAGTGGTAGGCATCCAGCCCCCCTGGCTAAGGGTGGTAGTAGTGGTGGGCATCTGGCACCCCCCTGGCTAAGGGTGGTAGTGGTGGTGGGCATGTGGCACCCCCTGGGTAAGGGTGGTAGTAGTGGTGGGCATCTGGCACCCCCATGGCTAAGGGTGGTAGTAGTGGTAGGCATCCAGCCCCCCCTGGGTAAGGGTGGTAGTTGTGGTAGGCATCCAGCCCCCTGGCTAAGGGTGGTAGTAGTGGTGGGCATCTGGCACCCCCTGGCTAAGGGTGGTAGTAGTGGTAGGCATCCAGCCCCCTGGCTAAGGGTGGTAGTAGTGGTGGGCATCTGGCACCCCTGGCTAAGGGTGGTAGTGGTGGTGGGCATGTGGCACCCCTGGGTAAGGGTGGTAGTGGTGGTGGGCATCTGGCACCCCCATGGCTAAGGGTGGTAGTAGTGGTAGGCATCCAGCCCCACAGGCTAAGGGTGGTAGTAGTGGTGGCATCCAGCCCCCCTGGGTAAGGGTGGTAGTAGTGGTAGGCATCCAGCCCCCCTGGCTAAGGGTGGTAGTAGTGGTGGGCATCTGGCACCCCCCTGGCTAAGGGTGGTAGTGGTGGTGGGCATGTGGCACCCCCTGGGTAAGGGTGGTAGTGGTGGTGGGCATCTGGCACCCCCATGGCTAAGGGTGGTAGTAGTGGTAGGCATCCAGCCCCCCTGGCTAAGGGTGGTAGTTGTGGTAGGCATCCAGCCCCCCCTGGGTAGGGGTGGTAGTGGTGGTGCGCATCCAGGCCCCTGTGTGCATATGTGGCATTGGTGATGGGCATCCCGCCCCTATGGTGCTGCTGTTGCTGGTGTAAGTAAATTCTGCATCCCTCTGTGTGTGTGTGTGATGTGTCGTGTAACGTGTTGTATGTTTTTGTGGTTGGTGTCTGACTTACCTTCTGCGCCGTACGCGTCCGTGCCTGTTCCGGTAGTAAATGTAGAATATTGGTAGGATCGGAACGAAGGGATTCATGGTTGGTTCGTCTCGTTCGTCTTTCTCGTTGCTTCGCGTCGTCCTCGTCGCTGGCGTGTTCGCCTCGTAGCCGTGGATCGTGTTGTGGCGCGAATCGGAGCTTATGTGCGCCTCTCCCGGATGCTTTGACGTGCCGTGCGTAGCGACGGGTTCGGCGCGTACGGAAAGCGCATCGTACTTGTCCGGCCGGACGGGGCTGCATTTTCCCTTCCGTGCGACTCGATTCGGCGTTTCCGGATTCGCCTCGGTCGGAGAACAGGACCTGGATTGGGGGAGTACGACTCGGCCGGATTCTATGCTGTTTGTGCGCATCGTACTTACTCGTTCGGGATGATGTACGGATCGATCGGGAAACAGGCATTCGCATGGCTTTTTTCCCGACCGAATGGTATTGGGTGCGCCTCCGACCGAGATCGGAATCGGCCCCCAAGTGGTAGTAAGCACTATATAAATGATACAATGTAAAAGAAGCTTTCTTCACTACCTTGGAGCAGGTAGAGGGTGCTACAATTTCTAACTTAGGGTTTCTGCGAGTCTGCCCCTCCCCTTCTTGGAGCAGGCAAGTGGGAATTACCTGCTATTAAAGGGTACCCAGACAGAAACGTTTAATGGAGTCACTTGCATGAGCTTGAGAGTGCATCTCCTTCGTAAAGTCACTTGGACAGTTATCAGAAAGAGAGAGAGGACCCACAGAACTGTAGCGATTGCAGAATAGATGCGAAACCATGAAGTGAAAGTGGGCTTAGAGACCGCGGCTGGAGGAAGGGAGGTTGCAGAAAGAGAATGAAGAGCAGTACAGAGAGAGGCAGTAGAAATCATGCCAGGGAAGATTGTGTCCAGAATTTGGAGAGGTTTTGGAGGAAAAGTCCACACATTATGCCTGCCCCTCATTTTTCCAAAGTATGTAATTATTACAAAGCATGACATAAGTATAAGGATGCCTGCAGCAACACAGCCAAATGGGATCCAGGGAGAATGTCTGTCCTAGTGGGAAGCATGTGGGGTAGCACAGAATACTGCCCATCTGGGGCATGGATGTCAATAGTGCGGTAGGTGCATTTGCACCGGGGTGCAAGGGTGTGACGGGCCCACTTCAGCCAAACAGTGGCTGTTGTTTACCACAAAACCCGGGGACAAGGTGGCTCAAATGCTTTCATCAGGGCCCGTGGTGCTCTCTCCATGCCAGAGCCCAGCAGATTACACCGATGGGTGCCAGCTTCTAAAAGAAAGTGAACTGCCAATGCTCTGGTTGAGTCAGAACACAAGTGAAGCACTCTGAGCGGAGCAGGAGTTGGACAGGCAAGAGACAACACATGTGATTAGTGCCAGGGCTCTTGCCACCACTGTGAGCAAAGGGCCCGTGTGACGCACTGGTTTTCCTTGAATTACTCAAAGCATATTTCAGTGGACTTTAGACATCCAATCTGTGACTGGTCTAGTCTACCTTACAAAATGTGTGGCAAAGAGAAGAAGACAGATAAAAAGATCCTCTGGTTGAAATGCAAGTCCGAGAGTACTTTAGAAATGATCAAGGAATGAATGAAAGTGCTTCTGTGTCCTCATGACACAGCATATGGCGTCGATGCAGGGAGAGAGTGAGTTCACTTTGTCAAGCAAAGGTCACAATAATGGTTGTCTTCCAGGTAAACTGTTTGATACTTCTAATTCCAGTTTGGCCAATCTTAGGACTGGCCAACATAACAAGATCGAAGTTCAAATTCTACAGTGCCAATAGGTCACGGAGAGTAAGAAACAAGTGTATTCCGTTGTCAAACATTTGACTATTGTATTGATTGTTGTTACTTTTGTTATTGTTAGAGTTCCTACAGTGCACAGTCTCGTAGCCACATGATAATGCATCACCCTTTGGTAGTCTGGGGTACCAGCCATGCTACCTTTTAAAGGTTCTGTAAAAATCAAAGTGGTAATGCCACTCCAAGGCACCAAATATCTGTTGACGCATTGTATAACTTTCTTGTCTTAGTTACTGTTTACTTGTGCTTGAAAAGATTTGCATTGCCATGTTTCTTTTTCACCTATATTTTACATGCATATAACCAGTGTCCCAATTTACATAGAGCAGCCATTTCCCATATACAAAGTTAGCGCATCTTGACCGTTTGTCATAACGTCCGGATAGTATATCACAACCAGTTACCATTATAATCAGCATATCATGACCTTATGCCAATAAAGGGGGTTAGCACGTCATCCCCAATTGTAAATATGATAGCTTCCAGTTTACATTATGCTAATTTATTGCATCATGAGTTCCATTAAAGGCAGTTAGCACCCCACAGCTGCTTTTAGTTATGCCAAGTAAACAATGAATGCTGATGTTGTTCATGAAACCATCATCACAGCATGACTAGTTTCCATTATGGCCAACTAGCATATTTATACCAGTTCCCATCATACCCACCCAGCTCACCACAAATACTTACCATTGTGTTCAAATAACACATCCTAGCCAGGTGGCATCATGCTTCCTTACAACACTTATCATTATGTTCAGTTTACACTCTGGCAAGTGGTGGCCAGTTGACACATCGCTGACCAAACACCGCAAGACCGAGTAAGCTGTGCATGCTTCTTTGGCCTCATTATTGACATCTGAGACAAAAGTTCAGATATCGTCTGCTATGTGGCATTGTTACAGAATGTGGGGTCAGATGAGGCTGCTCAGCTGAGAATTTAACAGGCTATATGTGGAAGGGACAATAGATCTCATGAGGAAGGAAGAATAGCGTAAGTGTATTCAATAAAATCTATGGAGGTTCAAGAAAGGAAGAAACGTTTAAGCACTTTCAATGAAATTAATAAATATTCTGTGTTCAGTACACATCTCATGTTATTCACAATCCATCTAGGGATTTTATTTAAATGTGAAATCGTTTGCAAATTATGAATCTGAACATGTACACAATACAGGTACATTGAGCAAGAACTATACATAATTTCGAAAGCGAAAAAATGATGTGCCATTAATTAACCTGAGGAGGGCCTTTTCTTTCACCGAGCTGAAACATGTCGATGTCAGAATTCTGAATCTCAGTATAGACAGTGGATTCCATGAAGTACCTCTCCCCTCCACTCTAAGCTCCAATATTTGTAACACTTTATTATGCACTTGGCTAGATTAATACTATGGTGTAGTACTACTTTTAACAAAGCACATACTTTTTTGAGGGGTTTGTTTACTTTTTTTGCATGCAGGTTATTTGTGTGTCTGCCCTGGTTTCTTTTTGGTGTGTTGCCATTTTGCATTCCAGATAAAGAAGTGTTCCTCGTGTGTTCATAATTAGTTCTGACACTGACACAGTGTGTAACAACCATCCAAACATTTGGAATTGGCACACACCCGAGTCAATGATATGTGGTTCTTTTCCATATATTTACATATTCACTTCTTAATCAGCCATTTCTTGTTTGGCCTTCGCTGCTCTCTTTCTCGCCATGGTATTCGTGCTCTTAGGGCAGCAGTTGCATTCACTTCGGAAAATTTTAAAGTATTTATTTCGACATTGACGCACAGTTTGATACTGAGCACATGGCAATCATGGCAAATTGGGCGCCCTCTGTAGATGCCCCAGGGGAGCCCTGGAAGCAAAAGAAAATCTCATTAATTCCAACACCCACCCTCTGATTCTCCTGACCCAACCACAGCGCGTGCAGTCGCGGCCCTGAAACATTCACGGAAGTGAACGACTTGCCTTCCAGATGATGCATAAGAGCTGTTTGATACCTAATGAGTTCGGTGCAGCACCTGACAGCCCGCGGATAATTAATGGCGGCGCGGTGATGGGAATCAGGAACAAAGCTTAGGGAGAAGCAGCCACCTTATTATGTGTCATGAGGAGTCTGCTCAGCTCATAAACACGCTGCTCTCGTCTGCATGGGCGCGTCTGCGGAGGGCGACGAGGTGCTGCGGCGGAACCTGAAGAACGGAGGGTGGGAGGGGATATCGCGGTGGCGATGCCAGGGGGCAGAGATGGCCTACATTTAAGGGTACATGGTTAGTACAGCTAGGGCATTTGTGTGATACAGTCAGGAGACAGGTGGGATACAGTTAGGGCATAGGTGTGATATGGGTAGAACACATATGTAATACAGCTAGGGAACTTGTGCGAGACAGCTAGGGCACAGGTGTAATACAACTAGGTTACAGGTGCTATATAAGTAGGGTACAGGTATGATACAACTAAAGCACAGGTGTAATATCGACGCTACGGTACAGGTGTCATACAGTTAGAACCCAGGCGCAATACAGCCAGGTACAGATGCGATGCAGTTTAGGTACAGATGTAATGCAGCTAGGACACAGTTGCGATACAGTTAGGACACACGTGCAAGGCAGCTAGGATACAGATGCAATATATCTGGGACTGTGGTGTAATACAGCTAGGACACAACTGCGATACTGGTAGGTCTGGTACAGGTATGGTACAGCTAGACAATACATCAAAGATAGGAGCATGCAGAGTTGGATTGGGATTAAAAATCGGCCCGGGCACGCAAAAAAAAGTGGCCCACATTTGCATATTGTCCTTCCGCAAAACACTGCTTCGGCGAAATTTTATTTAAAAAAAGGAGGGGGTAAAAAAATGCACGGATTAGTTTACACTGGTGAAACACACCTGAAAACAAGTGAGGCCTCTTCTGCTCAGGCCCCCTGCCCCCGCACAATATGCATATATTAATGAGCCGGCCCAGCGAGAGAAAGGGAGTGACACCTCTGCCCGTTGATAAAAGGGAGGTAATGGACGCCCATCTTCCTCCAGAAAGGCCTCTCAGGCACCCACTGGGCAGCTGGCAGTATCCGAACAATGCAGAAACCACCCAAATCGGCCCCCCAGACTGCTCAAAAAAGCAGCCCACAGCTAGAATTGGACACCGGCCCCTCAGGCTTTGCCCGAGTGCCCGCGTTACCAATCCGACCCTGGGAGCATGGTGTAGAACGCATGGTGCTGGGGAAGGGGGAATGCGTCCATGGGACTGGTGTGTAGCAGGTGGGGAGCAGACAGCTAGTAAGCCAGTGTGCAAATACACGCAAAAAGAACAATTGATGGACAGAATGCAGAACAATGACATACATTCACCCCAGTACAGAGATCTGGGCCTAAATCCATCATTTTTTTCTCCCCATGCCATTCCAGTTTGAACCCAGCCATATGCAAATCAGTCTTGACCCTGTGCCCAATGGGAACAGTCCAGCCCGAACTGCCAGGCCAGGTCCTCCCTGGACTGGAACCAAGCATCCTAGGACCGGTTTCGGGGTTTCACCCAGATCTACTGACTGGGGGTGAATGTTTGATTTGTTCTGCATTCCGTCCATCATCTGTGTGTTTTTTGCTTACTTGCCCTAAGTGCGCCGGGCATTCCCAGACGTGGGTCCCGGGCTCACTGTGCCACCTGATTCAAGCTAGCCTGGCTGATGAGGGGTGATGCCCCAAAACCGGTTCCAGAATCCTTGTTTCCGGTCCAGGGAGTACCTGGCTTGGCAGTTTGGTCTGGACTGTTCCCATGAGGCACAGGGTCAAGACTGATTTGCATATGGCTGGGTCTAAACTGTGGTGGCATGGTGAGCAAAAGAACGATGGATTTAACCCAGATCTATTAACTTGGGGTGAATCTTTGATTTGTTCTGCATTCCGTCTATCATCTGTGCGTTTTTTGCTTACTTTGCCTAAGTGCAGCGGGTATGCCCAGACATGGGTCACGGGCTCACTGTGCAACTGGATTCAAGCTATCCTGGCTGATGAGGGGTGATGCCCTGAAACCGCTCCCAGGATGCTTGTTTCCGGTCCAGGGAGGACCTGGCTTGGCAGTTCGGTCTGGACTGTTCCCATGAGGCACGGGGTCAAGACTGATTTGCATATGGCTGGGTCTAAACTGTGGTGGCATGGTGAGCAAAAGAACAATGGATTTAACCCAGATCTATTGACTGGGGGTGAATGTTTGATTTGTTCTACATTCCGTCCATCATCTGTGTGTTTTTTGCTTACTTGCCCTAAGTGCGCCGGGTATGCCCAGACGGGGTCCCGGGCTCACTGTGCCACTGGATTCAAGCTAGCCTGGCTGATGAGGGGTGATGCCCCGAAACTGGTCCCAGGATGCTTGTTTCTGGTCCAGGGAGGGCCTGGCAGTTCGGTCTGGACTGTTGCCATGAGGCACAGGGTCAAGACTGATTTGCATATGGCTGGGTCTAAACTGTGGTGGCATGGTGAGCAAAAGAACAATGGATTTAACTCAAATCTATTGACTGGGGTGAATGTTTGATTTTTCTGCATTTCGTCCATCATCTGTGTGTTTTTTGGTGTGCAAATACACGGCACATTTGAAAACAGTCGTGGTACATGGCGGGTACGGTCTACCTAAGTAAAAGGGTGCAGACAGTTTCAGACGTTTCCCACATCTTTCCACGGTCCACACTGTATCTGATGACCCCCAGTGCTCTTCCTGAATTTCTGCTGCTCTTGTATCTAGTAAGTCAGCTGCGCACAACAGCAGCATCCCTGTATACAGCAAAGGGGCAGGTGCCAGATAGCGCGTGGTCAACCAAAGCAGCAGAAATAAGCCGATGAGACGCCATATTGTACGGGCGGCACGTTCGACAGCAGTAACAGAGAGTCAGTCCACTGAGCAAGCTGGGAGACTCCTTTGTGTCACCAGAGACCCGTGCTCCCGACTTCCTGCATTTGTACTAAACCTTCTCAGTGCATGTTTGTTCTATTTTAGTAAACATCTGCGTTTTCTGCTCTTATGATTTGTTTTACATCTTCTGGGTGTCCGATTTTCTGGTGTGGAGCCTGAGAGAAAGTAGCCTGTCTCTCCCCATATGTGGGTCAATACAAAGAGAAACATTTTTTCCCTTCGCAAACTGATGTGGGCCTTTGTAAATGACAACTTTAAACGGTCTCAGGGTGGGGTGTGTTTGGGAAGCATTATGAAGTGGCCCGGAGAAAAACCTTCACTTTTTGAATCCGTTTACTTCCTGCTTTTCACATTTATTAATCAATCAATCAATCAATCATGTCACTTATAAAGCGCACTACATACCCGCGAGGGTCTCAAGGCGCTGGGGGAAGAGGGGGGTGGTGCTGCTACTGATCGAAGAGCCAGGTCTTGAGGAGTCTTCTGAAGGCCAGTAGGTCTTGGGTCTGTCGGAGGTTGGTGGGGAGGGTGTTCCAGGTCTTGGCGGCGAGGTGGGAGAAGGATCTGCCGCCGGCGGTCGTTTTCCGGATGCGGGGGACTGTGGCGAGGGCGAGGCTGGTCGAGCGGAGCTGGCGGGTGGGGGTGTAGAAGCTGAGTCGTCTGTTGAGGTAGGCTGGTCCGGAGTTGTGGAGTGCTTTGTGTGCGTGGGTGAGGAGCTTGAAGGTTATCCTCTTGTTGACAGGGAGCCAGTGCAGGTCTCTCAGGTGGGGTGTGATGTGGCTGCGTCGGGGGATGTCGAGGATAAGACGTGCAGAGGCGTTCTGGATGCGTTGCAGCCGTCTCAGGAGCTTAGCCGTCGTTCCTGCGTGAGAGGGCGTTTCCGTAGTCCAGCCTGCTGGTGACGAGGGCCTGGGTGACTGTTTTTCTTGTTTCGGTGGGGATCCACTTGAAGATCCTGCGGAGCATTCGGAGGATGTTGAAGCAGGATGAGGAAACGGCGTTGACCTGCTTAGTCATGGAGAGGGTGGGGTCGAGGATGACCCCTAGGTTGCGTACGTGGTCGGTGGGTGGCGGGGCTGTTCCCAGTGATGTGATTAAAGACGAGACTTAGAGTCTTCCCTGCAAGGTGTTTTTTCAGGTCTCTTGTTTTTGGTTTATCTGCATTGAGTTGCCACCTGGAAAGGGAATACCCTTCATAAGAATCTTACACACTTAGAGAACCCAAGTACCAAGTAAATTATGATAAAGCTGGAAGCCAACACATAGGTGCAGTGCAGTGTATTAGTCTCACTGAGGTGCTGTACAGCTCGATGCAGTGCACTATGGTTAGTTTGTGCTCCTGGGATGCAGTGCAGTGGGTTTAACCCCAATGGATGTCACAAACTGTGGTGAATTAGTAAACTTCATATGAAGTGCTGTGGGGTGGGTTAGTGTTGATTGAATTCAGTGTTGTGTGGTGGGTCAATGTCCATAAGTTGTAGCGTGTCATTCGGCTGTAGTGAAGTGTGGTGGGCTAGTGTCCCTAGGATGCAGTGCAATGTATTCAGCTTGTGGTGTTAGAATATAGACACCAGAGCCTGACATAAAACCTCATTACAAAATAACTCACATGGTACAAGCTGCAGTATCAATGAATTGCAGAGAAGGACCAATCAAATCATGTAACTTTCTTTCCATGTCAGCCATGACGCTTGGAAGTCAAGAATGAACACCAATCAGAGCCCCCAGAACTCATGCAGCCATTGGTATATGCATTTGGATAGAGCCCCTTTTGTTATGGTCTGGCTTGATATCGCAACTGTCGCCAAACAATTACGTGAGCATCACTAGAGAGGGGTTTTGGCTCCACCCACATGTTGGGAGCCAGGAGTACATATTTTGATTAGACAGAAGTTGAGTGCTTCCACAAAGAAAGTGCTTAACCTCCACACAGCTGTGGTCATTTTGTTTATTTAGCCAGCTGCCCGAGCATGAACTTCTGGGTTACACATCGTAATGCTATGTCTTAAATAACTAGATAATTTATGGTGTTTTTCTCTGGCAGAAGCACAAATGGGAGAAAGGGAAGTCATTAACCGACACAGATGTTTAGGTCTGGCTTGATAGTGCAACTGTAATCTGGCCTTTTAACCTCTAGCAATATTATTCTACAGTTCTTTGCTCCCACACAAATACATAACCATTCCCATGCTATTTTCTTGTAATGCTTCACATTACCACACAACATTCCTTTAACGCCAGACCTATTGGCATTGCCATTGCTTGTTTGATATATACTAAACTAGGAGCGAGACCTATAATTTCCCTCTTTAGCCAGACACAAAAAGAATGAGGAAAATAGCACCATTTTTTCAAACAATAGCGAGCAAGGGGTTGGTGTTCCCCTATTAAAGAGTGCTATAAGATGTTAGTTTCTTTAACCTTATAGAGTCAGATCGATTCCCGGCATTGCCGGCTCGGTGTCTTCTCCCCTCAACTGTCACAGCGCTGTATGCCGAGCCTCCTTGGGACCCCGCCCCCCCCAGGGCCCCGTCAGCTTGGAAGATGAGCGTAATCTGTTTACTCACCTCTGAAATTGCTCTGTCAGGTGCACTGATCCCTTCCTGTAGGATGGGTGAGCGTGGCAGTCCCGGAGGACAAAGTTGGTTTGCCTGCTGCATACTGTGTAATGATCAGTCTTATTGTATGAGATGGACAAGGCCCACAGTGCAATCTGAAAAATGCTCACCTATAGGGAGTAGATGTGGGCAAGCTAACAATTTAATAGGGAGAACTGAGCCAAGAGTGGGCTCTGGCTCTAAGAGCCCATGCTCAGGCCGAGCCCTGAAAATAGCTGACATGTAAATCATGCCACAAACATCATCTTAGAATATGATAAGGTGTCTTCAAAATTCAAGAAAGTATATTTATTTACCACAGGGAAGCTTTTCACCTTTGTACCTCATATTATTTGAACAACATTTATGAAAAGTGGGATTCTTTTAAACATGCATTGAGAAACATTCCTGCCGCCGCCCTGGTGACAATGCTTTAGGGAACTAAGAAGCAAGTCAGTTGTCATTTGTCCCCTATATGTGGACTGATGTATGTAGCAATGTTACTTAGTACTGGACATTTAATACTGTTCGCAATTTGCGACCAGTATTTTTGTGATCAGTGTGCTACTTTGCGAACCGGCCTATGTACTAATACATCTGTTAGCAAAATACAGATTCCTAGTGGGTTGCAATTCTACCTACTTCATAAATATTAATGAAGTAGGTCGTAAATTGCAACCAACTAGAAATCGCAGCCGTTGCATGGATGGTGGCCTGCTGAGGTTAGCAGACCACCATGTCTATGATTGCTTTTAAATAAAGCATTTTTTTTTTAAAAAAAAGGCAGCCTGTTTTCCATAAAGAAAAAAGTATGTGTTTAAAGAAAAATTACAAACGTTACTACCATTTTTTTAAGAGTAGTCAGCGTCCTATGGGACTGCTGCCAACTCTCAAAAAATATTTTCGTCAACATCCACAAATGAGTAGTGGCCCCTTTTGGACCCCTTCCTATTTGCGAATGCCTTACCACTACCTTTTAGTAGTCTGTCACAAAACATTAATAAATACCAATCTGATTTGGTATTTGGAAGGGACACCCAAAACATGCCCCTTCCAAACACTGACTCATAACCCAAATTGTGATTTGGTAACATGTTACCAAATCACAATTTGGCTTTGATACACAATATAATACACTTTTGCTGTGGCAAAAGTCCAGATTCTGAAAATCTGGACAATTTGTGAATGCAAGAATACTTCATACATCTGGCCCCATATTCTTATTATCGCTGCAACAACATTATAGGCTATTAAATCAAACACAAGAGAAGTTTTTGTACAGTGCACACCCTGAATACACATATTTGCAGGTATTCTCATATATGTTAATGAACAAAAAGGAGCTTCGGTGAAATAAACTATTTGCCTAGTATCACACAGTCTGGTCAAGCAGAGAAGCTGGAATTGATCCCTGATTTTCCAGTTTCACAATGCAATTCAACCACTACATGGGTATCTCTTTCTGACATCAAAGGTTAATGCTTTGTCTGTAAAGTTTGGAGGGTAAGATTAGAGCGTAAGTGGCAAGCAGAGCCCACATTTTATCTTGGGTGGAGGAAATCTTTCCCAAGGACTTAAGAGATCTTCACAAGAATCAGATTGATGAACATGTTTTTTTTTCTTCGGCACAGTGGGATTTGCCAGTATTCACAGGATGCTGAGCCAAAGCCGGGGTTTGAACTCAGTCTCCCATGATACATGGACAGCAGACATAGCTGTGAGGCCTCATCGCATCCCAAGAAAACTCGGCTTGCTTTGACTCAAGGTTCAAAAAAGACCTCGAGGTGCATCGGAGCGAGACATCTGACTCGAGCTTTGAGTGGCTCACCCACCTCGAAGAGGGGGTTACACCAATGCTCTCTTTCAAATAATGCAAATGATTTTGGCTTCACAATGCAGATCTTGTTACGGTCGATAGCGCTCCTTCTTGACTTCTGCCCTCCATGGGAGCATTCTTTGACCTGACTCCCCCCCCCCCCCCCAAGCCTCACAGGGGCATGCTGGGAAGCACCGATCAACCTCTAGACACCTGGAAGGTGCTGTCAGTCTCGAAGGAGTACCAGGGAGCTAAGAGCTGATTATGCTTCTCTTTTTCAGTTTTTTTGGCATGCGCGCATAGCTGGTTTTTGTCCTTTCTTTTCATTCAGGATGTATATTTCTGACAGGGAGCTGTATCTCTGAACATTGCTTGACATTTGTTTATGAGAACTAGGATTTAAAGGCACAGTCTGACAAAAAAATAGAAAAGTAACCTAATTGGTCAGAGGGTGAAGTGAGAGTTATCACTTCCCCATCTCGAGCCTGCTGTGTTCGATAGGTGTAAGGCTCTTACATGCTTGTTTATCTAAACCATACATAGAACAGTCTCTTTGGGCATATAAGTGAGAGTGTACAGTGATGGGGGAAATGAGTGTGGATGGAAGAGGATGCGCATAAAAGCACACACCTTATACCGTTCCCTCTGTCTCCCTTTTTACTAACTACAGGTCGCACCAGTGGAGTTGTCTCTTCTCACAAGCTATTCCTGGAGAAGTATCTAGTTGAATCATTAAGGGAGACCATTCCTGGCTGCTGAGAGCCAGTAGGCTGGTGGTTCTTTGTTTTATACACTCCCCCATTCCCTTGGGTGCACTTCCCGACGAGCAGTGAACTCTGTTCCTCGGGCACTCCACAGCATAGTAGTGGTTGGCAGTGGCGGCTCGCAGTGGGAGTGCGGTGGGGCGGGGGAGGGGCAGGGTGGGGGGGGGTAGTGGAGTCGGACATACGACGTCCACGAGTAAGGTAGGTAAATAAATAAATAAAACTATTTACCTTGCGCGTGCTGCATCGCCAACTCGGCGATGCAGCGCGCGCAAGGTAAATAGTTTTAATTATTTATTTACCTACTTTACTCGTAGACGTCGTATGTCCGACTCCACTAACCCCCCACCCTGCCCCTCCCCCGCCCAACCGCCCAGCAGCACTCCCACTGCAAGCCGCCACTGGTGGTTGGATTGTCTTCACACCATCATACCCGCTGGCTGGATTCAACAGGTTAGTGCTTTTACTATACAGGTCCCTTACGGAGTCAGGCATTTGCCTATGCTCTGGTAGCAGCCTTGGCACTGGTGGAATAGCCGAAGACCTCCTGGGGGTTCCTTCTTAGCCAGCGTATAGTAGATTTTAAAGCAGAAAACTATCCAACTTGACAGAATCCTCTTTTGTACCGCCTTGCCTTTTTTGGACCATATGAACCGCAGCAAAAAGTTGATCATCCACAAGATTGTCGCTTGTGTAGTCGTTGTGGAAGCTCAAAGCTCTTTTAGGGTGAAGCAGATAGAGCTTCTCCTCCTCCTCCTTCAAAGAGTAAGGTGGAGAGAAAAATGGCGCCGAGGTATTTGATTGACTGGCATGGAAGGGTGAAACCACCTTTGGCATGAAGGCAGTCCGAGCCTCAGCACCAATATGTCCAGGAAGAAAGTGGTGTAGAGAGATTGTACAGAGAGCCCCTGTAGTTCACTCACATGGCGTGCAGAAGTGATGGTGATAAGAAAGGTTGTCTTGATTATCAAAGCAGTAGGAAACAACTATGTGTAGTTCCGAATGGCATGCACACAGGGAATAAAGCAAACACAAGGAGATGATGGACGGAGCGCTGAAACTTTTCAGACACTCACCCCCAGTCACAGATCTGGGTTGAATCCATCATCGTTCTTTAGCTCACTTTGCCACCCCAGTTCAGACACAGCTATGTGCAAATCAGTCTTGACCCTGTGCCTCATGGGAACAGTCCAGCCCGAACTGCCAAGCCATGTCTTACCAGGACCGGAAACAAGCATCCTGGGACCGGTTTCGGGCTAACAGCCCTCATCAGCCAGGCTAGCTTGAATCCAGTGGCAAAGTGAGCAAGGGACCCACGTCTGGGCATACCCTGCCAACTTAGGGCGAACAAAGCAAACACAAGGAGATGATGGACGGAGCGCTGAAACTTTTCAGACACTCACCCCCAGTCACAGATCTGGGTTGAATCCATCATCGGTCTTTAGCTCACTTTGCCACCCCAGTTCAGACACAGCTATATGCAAATCAGTCTTGACCCTGTGCCTCATGGGAACAGTCCAGCCCGAACTGCCAAGCCATGTCTTCCCTGGACCGGAAACAAGCATCCTGGGACCGGTTTCGGGCTAACAGCCCTCATCAGCCAGGCTAGCTTGAATCCAGTGGCAAAGTGAGCAAGGTACCCACGTCTGGGCATACCCTGCCAACTTAGGGCGAACAAAGCAAACACAAGGAGATGATGGACGGAGTGCTGAAACTTTTCAGACACTCACCCCCAGTCACAGATCTGGGTTGAATCCATCATCGTTCTTTAGCTCACTTTGCCACCACAGTTCAGACACAGCTATATGCAAATCAGTCTTGACCCTGTGCCTCATGAGAACAGTCCAGCCCGAATGTCAGGACTAGGTTTAGGTCCCACTACTGACTTATAGCTTTGGTGGGAACATATGCTCCAGGCCCTTCAGAAAACTCATCAGAACCGGTGACTTAAATAGAGAGGGTTAATCCGGCAAACATAAAAAGGCAGACAGGGCAAACAAGTAACCCTTAACTATGCTCACTGCAAGGCCATGCTGGGACAAAGACAAAACAAACAACAATACATCAGAGAGTTTTACTTGCAGAGGGCCTAGATGCTGTATTCTACACCAGGCCCCAAACTTTTCCCAGCACCTGGCATAAATGGACTTAATGGAAGGGCTTTTGGCTGCCTGCAAGAATAACATCTACTACTTCGAGCAGCAAGTTAAAAGAATTTGACTCACCCCCAGAGGGGTATCTCAGCGCTTACCAGAGTTAGGATAGAGCGACAAGTCAAAACAGGCAAGTTTTAAGATGTTTTTTAAAACTTATAAAGTCAGCACAAGACCGGATGTATATAGAATGTTGAGATTTGGGAGTAGAACTCTCCCCTGTTGTTGGTACAAATTGTCCCCAGCCAAAAAGCATTTTTTTTTGCTGAGGATAAATGTTCAGACTCTAGATCTCTGGGCACCATACTGTGCTGGCCCAATCTGGGGCTATTAAGATGACTAGGGCCTGGCCTGTCGTGACTTTCCTTAGAACCCTTGGCAGGTAGTTGCGGTAAAGCTTACAGGAGATTCGTGCCCCCAGGGCAGAGGGAAGGTGTCTCTCAATGTTTGTTTTTGCAGAAAACTCCTCTGCGCAGTAGCGCTTGACTGTGGCAAACAGATCTAACCAGGTGATTTCCCACTAATCGAAGATGCCCTGTGTCACATCGGGATGGAGATGCCACTCATCTGCTCGGCTCATCCACTCTAGGGCTCATGGACCCCAGCTAGGTGGCTGGCTACCAAAAAGATCTTCTACTGCTCCATGCACCAGCAGAGACATAGCGTCTATCGGCACAGTAGCCAGGACTTCACGCCACACTACTTGTAGCAGTACCACACGGACATCATGTTGTCCATTAAGACTTATATTAGCCTTTCCTTGATGGTTGGTAGGAAGGCTTTCAGAGCAAGATGGATCGCCTGAAGCTCCAAAAGTTTGATGTGAAGCTAACTCTTCTCTGGGGACCAGAGACCTCTGACCTTCACCCCTCCCAGTAGTGAATTATCTGTCATAACTGTAAAGTCTGGATGGGCCAGGGTGAGTGGACTTCTGCATGTCAGGCTGACACTAATTTGCCACGAGAAGCTGTTCTTAGCCATCTCTTGTGAGATATGGACTGCGTCAATGAGGCAACCCTGGTGCTGGGCCCACTAAAGCAAAGTTCCCTAGCAGGGTCAGCATGTACCATCTGGCGTACAGGACGAGGGGGACGCACAGGGTAGGAGCTCAGAAAGTCTCAGGACCATATTCACCGGACCCAAGAAGAATCCTGAAACATTGGGATCATATTCTGGATGTCCCAGACTTGCTGCCATGGTGGAAAGACCTTGAACACCACTATATCTAGGGTAGCCCTTAAGAAGAGAATCCCCTGCATAAGGTTCAGGTGGGACGTCAGCCTGTTGTTGAAAAACCCCAAAGAGCTCAAGAGCCTGGATGTCATCTGGAGGTGGTCTGTAACTCACAGTGGCGAGCCTTCCTTGATAAGCCAGTCATTGAGGTATGTGAATATATGTATCCTGCCCTCTGAAGATGAACAGTGCCACCAACATCACTTTCATGAACACCCAAGGGGCTGAGGTATGGCTGAAGGGCAGAGAGCCAAATTGAAAGTGTTCCAACTCCACTTCAAAGTGCATGTGGCGCTGTGGAGCGCAGGATGGGTATATGAAAATACTCAGCCTCCAAGTAAAGAGACATCCTCCAGTCCTCTGGATCAAGAGCAGAAAGGACCTGAGCTACATCAAACATTTTGAATGTGCCCTTCTTCAGAAAGGCTCTCATTGGCTGGAGGTCTAGCATAGATAGGCCTGAGGTCTCCTCCTTTCTTCAGCATGAATAGCACCTCTCTCCGAGTTTGGCACCCGCTTGATGACACCGTTGGCCAGCAGGAGATTGACGTCTTGCATCAAGATAGAGGCATGGTCTGCTGAAAATCCCTCTGCTGTAGGGGAATAAGCAGTAGGGACCAAATAAAAGGTAAAAATCCATTGGTCTGACAGGACAGATATCCAGCTGGGGAGAAAATATCATATCCTGGCCCCCACCAGCTAGTCGTGGGCCTGAGACAGCACATAAAAGCGGCTTGGCAATAGCTGCAGCAGAGGAGGAAGAGTTCGGGCATTGATGTCCCTGCTAGAGTGAACGGCCACGGCCACCATCACACCCTCGGCCCCAAACATTTGCTGCTGCACTGGCTGGTAAGGTTGATGCTGCCAGTAAGCCATATCTCTGGAATATGCCCTATCTTTCTACACTGCTGATGGAATTATCCGGCTGGTAGCAGTAACCTACAAGGATTGAGCGGTGGCATGTCTATCTTAGAATCGCTCGAGCACTGATTCAGCCTTTTCTCCTAACAGCCTAGCTCCATCAAAGGGCATGTCCATAAGGGACACTTGGACATCCCCTGAAAACCGAGTTGACCACTTTCTGGCGTGCATTTTAAACACACACTAGTGCCAAAATAATGAGATATGCAGTCAGTGGTTTCCATGCCTGAATGCAACACATACGTTGCTGCATTCTGTTCATCTTGGATCATTTGGGACAGTGAAGTCCTGAGGCCCTCCAGGACAGATGGAAAGATCTTGGTGGTCATGTCACATAAGGCACAGGTGTACCTTCCCAGATGGCACACCGTGTTAGCCAAGGAACATATTTTCTCACCAGAGGCATTGATAAGTTTCTACTCCCTTTCCCCTGAGGTTAGCTGGAAAACTATTTGGATTTACTTTACAAGTGAATGACTGTACCACAAGGCTTTCAGGCAATGGTTGTTTCATCAGAAAGTCAGGGTAATCAGGGGTTGGCCTGTACTGCCTGGCCGTGGGTCAGCTGCTGAAGATGCTGAGCATGGCTTAGACCTAGTGGCAACGAAAGTGTCTGATTGGCCTTAGTTAATGATATTAGAGGCTTGGATTAAGCCAGATCTGGCTGAAGAATATCTGTCAATAAATTAGCTTTAGTTTACAGAGTAGGCAAATGCAAGTCTAGCACTTCTGCTGTTCTTCGCACCACTAAAGCAAAAGTGGCACTTTCTTCCATTGGTGGACCAGGTGATGCGTCCAGTTCTGTTTCTGGTGAAATTTTTAGTCCACTAGCATTTTTCAGATCTGAATGCAGCCCTTCATAAGTGTAATGAGGAGGAAACAGATTGTCCACCTTCTTGTCATCATCAGTGTCATGGGGGAGTTTAGTTATGACCTGGATCACATTGCAGTCAGAGCCGAAGAGGGCCTCTAGCATCTGCTAATACTGGAGCCGAGGGAGAACTCGAGTCTGCAGGTCTGGCAGGTTGTGCCTTCATTATTTTATTGGATCTGGAACCGACGGAGTCAGTATCAGTGCAATCATGGATGGAACTGGTGTGGACCCTGGTGCTGGAGAAGAGGTCTAGACCGGATTCAGTATGAGAGCAGGGCTCTATGGGACAGTTAGTGTTGGGGGAAAGTTCGTCCTCAGAAGTCCAACGAGAGTCCACTGTGGCTCAGAGGGGCACAAAGGTTCCCCGGAGTGAGTGAGTAGATTCTTGAAAATTTGCAGCATGGTTGTCTTGAAGGCTGCAATTTGCTGCAGGGTTGATGATGGCCCATGAAAGATGGGGCCCACTGGGGAAAATTTGGGATCAGCTCAGAGTCAGAAGGTGCTAGATCCTTCAAGCGTCACCCTTGCAACGTAAACATTTAAAGGTTTTACTTAATTATTTTTAAACAAAAATGTAAATAATTTATTTAATAAAAAAATTAAAATAGCTTTTAACACTTGAAAAAATATTCAAAATTGTTTATTTAAAAAAAAAAATTCCTATGGGATGCTATTTTAAGTCCCTGCCTTTCTAAGGAAATGTGTTGTAGTACCTGTGAGTGGCCACATGTGGTGCTGGACCTACTCCTATGCTGGTGAACATTTACTAATGTTTTGGGTCCTTTCTGGCTGTACTAACTTCAGAAGTGCACATTGTGAATTGCAATGGGCTTATTCTTTTGTGGGTGGGTGTTTGTATTGCATGCTCCCCCAAACCCCTTCCTAAGCCCCTCTTTACCGCCCCTAATCCATTCCCATTCAGTAGTAAATATTCCCCATTTTCCAGCCATGCCCCTTCTTCCTCGCACATTTACTACTAAAAAATATATCTATGTTGTGTGCCTCCGCAACGGGGCGGAGAACTCCGCATTGAAGAGAGAGACAAGCCAGGGGCGGATAGGGAGGTTGCCGCATGTAGATCTGTGAATATTATTTTGTAGTACTATTGTAACACACTAAACATACTACAACGTGCATTTTATGATTATGAATAGTCCCTTATGTGTTTAATGTTTCATATGTTATGTTTCATTTGATATTCGCATTCAGTGTGTTTAATGTGATACTGAAATCCAACATAACTTTGGCATGCATGCAGTGCTTAAAATGGATGAACATTTTTTAGGTCTCGCAGACCTAGCGCTGGAGCGCGCATGCGCTCCTCGCTCTGCGAAGGCTTATTGTTATTGATACAGTTTGAGAAGGGGACTTGAAGCCACGCCCCTTCTTCCCATTGGCTTGCGTCATAGTTCAGGCTAAACGCTGGCTTTCTATTGTAAAGGAGGCTTTTTAGTCCCTCCTTGTTACCGCCCTGTCCACTTTTGGCCGCGCCCACCCGGACTGGATCTTTTACGTGCGGCGTGACACAGTCTCCTTCATTAGTCAAGACGCACTATATTTTTTTCAGTGCAGCGCGAGACGAGGTCTCAACACGCGCCGATAGAACCGATCTCAGCGCACTCCATGCGCTGTTCGTGAGGTGCATTTGAAAGAATGTGCTTTATTATTTGCTGCCGTACGCATTAATGTAGGTTCTCATTTTTGTTGTTGCTTTAATGTTTTTTTTTTCGCACACTCAAGTTTCTTTTTTCCCCGTCTTAATTAATGCTTTTTTTCCTGTGGTAGACGCTGCTTTTATATCTTGAATTAAAGCTTACAGACGTCGAGTTTGCATTGAAACGAGGCATTGCTTTCCTGTCCCAGACAGCTCAGCTCAGCTCTGCTCCTCCGTGGTTGCCTCTTGGGCTCTGCGAGTGCGGCCATTGGAGGAGTGGGCGGGGTAGAGCCAGGGTCACTGTATCTCCTTTGCTCTCGGAGATCCCAGGCCGGTAAAAGCAGCTCCGTTCTGCTAATCCCTTCTCTGACTTTCCAGAGGTGTCAGAAGCAGGCCCGCTGGCTCGCTGAGTTACTCTTGGTTAATCAGCGAGTCTGTTACATTTTTTAAACATTTCTTCTGTCAGCAGGTTTATTCTCAAATGCATGGTGTCGAGGGGCAAATAATATTCTTCCTGTTTCTTTTGTAAGCCATAGCTCAGCGCAGCCATTGGGGGAGGTGGAGTAGGCGGGAGCAGAGGCGCTCGCGGCGCTGTGAGTATGGCCGGCGTCATTCTCCTTCAATACGATGGGTTGCCACCTACTTTTTAGGTGTTTATTTCTGTGCCTTTCCCTGTTTTCCTTTTTTTAAGTAATACATGTATTTAGGTATGTTATTATGTATTTAAATCCGCTTTTTTTTTTTTGGTGGCTTGCACACTCGTAATAGCCGCAGTCGGCCCTCTAATTCAGGAATTTTGACTGACGCGTGTGCAGTATTTTTACGAGTGTACGTCATTGGCTTGTATTATGATCAGGTAGGTCAGAAAGCGTTCTGAGCAAATAGAGAACAGTTCCGCACTGTCACTGTTGATAAAATAAAGTGGCCTTTGATGATTCTGTCCTTGTAAAGCATGTGCGGCGCTCACAGGTCCACATCTCCGTGTACTGCAATAAGCTCCAGTGTGCATGTTACGAGCAGCCACTCCACACTGATCTCTGTCGCATTCTGCGAGGGGGTGCAGTGCACACTCTTCTGGCTGTTTCAGTGGAAATGGAAGGATGCTGTTTGAAAGTGCATGCAATAAATGTATAGTTTGGCACATGCCTGCGTTCCGTCAAATCAGCTGTAAAGTGTGTCATGTTGTGCGGGGGGAGCAGCGCGCAGCTGTTACTATTGAGGCGTGCATAAAAAAGACAGGCCACATGGAAATACTTTGTGGGGGGGGGCATGTGCGGCGCTCACAGGTCCACATCTCCGTGTACTGCGATAAGCTCCAGTGTGCATTGGTTTGTGCCGCATTGAGTGATAATAGAGCAATGTATGCGTTTGTTGCACAGGTTAGGGAGGCTGCCGTAAACACGTGTACAACATTGCTCCATGGTTTTGCAATAATAAAGACACTTTAAAATAACTTGGCTGTTGTACACTTAAGACATGGCTGCTGGGTTTATTTTTTCACTCTGAGCCATGCTCGTTTTCATTGTTGTCATAAGGGGTGTGCAGCTGTGCTATTATAGGCTCGTAAAAAAACAAACAGTTTGAGAATTTCTGTCTGATGCCGATGTGCTGGAGGATTATCATCCCATGTATGCAAAGAGCTCTAGGCACTGGGTCGATACCTCTCCTGAGTTTCTACGTGCTCAGGGGGCTGAGATAGCCCCCTGAGCACGTAGAAACTGAAACTGAACTGGGTGACTGGGTCGAGGGCTTTCACCAAAACGCCATCTTTTAAAAACAGTTGATTGTTTAACGCTGCATACATGGATAAAAGACATTGTCATTTACAACGCCATTTACAACGCCAATAGCTCTAACTTAAGCAAATGCGAGACCTATTGCATTTCCAATGCTTGTTAATGTAGTACCGGTATTCTCCTGTTAGAAATCTGTGGGTGTGACAGTTAGATCTGTAAAGCTGCGAGCTCACAGCAAAATTGATGTTTTTACTTTGTCATTTGCAAGAACTGGAGTAGTTCTTTTTTATGCACCAGCATATGCTGTGGTCCGATAATGGTTATGGTACATGTTTAAATTGGGCCTGGCAGGACCAGAGATGTCTTTTGGGTGTATTTAGTTTTATTTTCACTAGCCTTGTAGTAGGTCTGCTGGACCCTACATTTTTGCTGGCTTTAGAACTCTGTACACTTTACCCCTTCTAACCAGGTTAAAGTGTACAAACATTTAAACATGGTCAAATTGGTATATTCCTAATTGGCATATCTAGTTTGCCTTAAATACACCAGTATATGGTAAAAACTGTAACCAGGGTATGGAAGTTAAATGCCATCAGTGGACTGCAGCACCAATTGTGTTATCCACTACAGTGGCAGTACAAACATGACTTCCACCCTAACACTTTAGCCTGACTGTAGCAGTGTTAGAACTGCAATTCACTCTGTCAAAATAAACTCTTTCGACAGGTCAAAACCTTCCTATTAAATACGAACTAGTCACCCCTATATAGGAATGGTAGCCCACAAGTCAGTGTTTATGGTATATAAAAGTAGGACATGTAGAAACTTAATGTTAACATGTCCTTACAGTGACTAGCACCCAAAAGCTATTTTCACTGTATAAAGGCTGGCTGACCCACACAGAAACACTGATAAGCAATATTAAATATTAATACTCTCTCAGGAATGGGACCAACTTGTAAAATAATTAAACAACTATTTTTATATTTATTAAAAATCCAATTCAATTGTGAAGTCAGATTTTTAATAAATGTTAAAGAAAAGTAATTTTTTTAAAGTTACCTTTTCCCATTCTGAAGTTCCTGGCAGCTAATTTGCCTTGACTCTCCAGCTTCTCCCAGCCAATTATTAACCTTGAATAGGTGTGAATAGGTGTGAAATGCCTCTCAGGAGCAAACAATAAGCTGACCTGAATGGGCAGAGATGACTCCTCTGAACTCTACAGAATATGCAGGGTGAGGGACGTGGGCATCCTTTTTGGCACCACAGTGTCAACTCCTGCTTGAGTGTCAAATCCTGCTTGACAGGTCTGCTGTGTTCACATATAATACTTGGGGCACACTTGAAAGCGGAGAGAACAGGAAGCCAAGAAAATTGTTGTGGATCCACTGTTTAATTGCAGAAGACCTCTGCTTTTATCCTACCAAACTTCTGTCTTTGGGTTTGCTGTAAGTACAGTGGCTTTCTCAAACTGGATTTTAAGGTTACTGTAACTCGTTATGTGCAGACATTTTTATGGCAACCAACACAGACAATCTCAGCAGCTACCTGGGACAATTAGCAAAAGGGGTAAGCAGCCCTCAACAGATGTGCAGCAGATCAGCTTTTCTGTTTGCAAATTTGGTCCCTGACTGGGCTTACAAACTCTAATGTCAAAATATAACACATTTTGCTGAAACAGCATATGCTATTTGTTTCAGAACAGGAAGTCTACTGAACTGATTTACAACAAATCACATAAAGTGATCACGATGCAAGCTGCATCTTCATGACACATTTTGTGCAAATCTGGCCAGCCCTTTTGACTGTTTAGGAAAACATAGTGGCCAAATACAATAATATGGGGACTTTCTCTTCACTCATGCACCTTAAATGATATATATATATGTATATATGACCAAGTGGCGGTCGCCACTGAGTATGGACCATGTTTCCATAAGAAAAGCTTTTTCTGGTTAACCAATAACTTAGCCACCGTTTGACGAATCTGCACAAAACTTTTCAGAATAAAAAGTTCATCCACTTCAGCTCCTTCCTGAAAGGATTTGGGGTGACCCATCAAGCGAGGGCCAAAAAAAGGGGATTTTCCCCCATACAAGTTTCCACAGGAAAATTGAACAGCGATAGGTCCAAAACGGCTGAATGGATTTGCACCAAATTTGACAGAAAGCTAGATCTAGGTCCAGAAGGTGTGCTTTTTGTTATTTGGTGTAAATTTGTTTACTAGTTTTTCAGAAAATAAGATTCAAAATATTTTTATGTTTCACGCCACGGAGGATCCACAGAGCAACAGATCTCAAGATAAGATCTGTTTGGCTACCACTACATCAACAAAAATGTGGCGGCAGACATTTTAGGACTTGGAGACCTAGTCCTCGGTCCTGTAAAAAAAAGAAAAACATATAGGGGGCAGGATAGGGATACCCTGCCCCCTTAGGCCTGGTGGGGGGCAATCCCAGGGGGACCCACCTGGGGCGGAAAACATATATATATTTTTTATCAGCACCACAGATCCGCGGTATCGATAAAACAATTGTGGCTTCCCAACCTTTTTCAATATGAACCACAGGCCCTTAGGTTCACTGCTTATATTGGAGAGGTGTGGTGCAGCGGCCAGGGCAGCTGCCTTCGGAGCACAGGGTTCACGGTTCGATCCCCGGCTCCGGCGGCAGCTCAGCTCAGCACCATATGACTCTGGGCAAAAGCTCACTTAATTTCCACGACGGCCCCCAGCGCCTTGAGACCCGTAAGGGTGAGTAGTTCGCGCTTTACAAATACGGATTTAGATTTAGATTTTTATATTTGTATTGGGGAGAGGGCGTGCGTCCCATCTCCCCAAACCTTATGGAGGCCCTAGGGACCCCATTCCCCGGGACCGATATGTAAATATAAGGGGGATGAGGAATGTGGCCCCCCTCCAAAAGCCTTAGAGAGGTCCAGAGGACCCATCCCCTAGGGCCCATATTATATATGGGAGAGGGGGAATGCAGCTCTACTCCCTGGGCCTAAAGCCCCGGGTAAACCACCCCCGGAGCTGAATGAGTAATCATGGGGTGGGGGGGTGCTGGCCTCCATCCCGAGCCTTGCAGAGGACAAGGGGATCCCATCCCTGGGGCTTTCTTTTCTGGGGAGGTGGCGTCTGGCCCCCCTTTAAGAGCTGTACCTCGTACCAGGGAACTGAGTCTGATCAAAGCAGTGTGCTGGGGATCCCATCCCCTAGGACACTACTGTGTTCCCTGCCCAGAAGAGTGCTGGCAAGAAATATATGCTTTATCCCCTGTCCGCACTTTCCAGACAGGGAACACAACTTTGCTCCAGCCCGAACGGAAGCAGAGAAATATGCTGCTTCTGCCCAGGCAGGAGCAAAGTTAAAGAGCCGGCTCCCACCATACCAAAATGTGTGCTGGCTGGGGAGCCGGCTTGGGTCACAGAGCCTTGGGGTACCCCTGCGGCCCTCAATGAGTTTGCCAGTTGTGAGTACCCAAAAAAACAAAATGCTGCATGCCGCCTGCACCTGGTATAAGTGCTGGCTGAGCAGCCAGAAGGGGCTGTGGAGACCTGGGGTTCTTCCTACAGCCCCAAACTTAATATAAACTTTGGGTGTCCCTGGTGGGACCAGGACACCCGAAAAAAAGAAACAAATATTTAAAAGAGTAATAATTGAATGGCAGGAGCCGCTCATTTATTATTCAGTGCTGCTGCAAGGAAAGCCCGTATGGCCCCGCTTTTTAAAATTATACTTTTTCTTGCTAGTGGCACCACTAACCACTTTTGTAATGTTGTGGAGGGCTGCAGGGGGCCAGCAACCCCCCAGCAAAATTAACAAAACCACAGTAATTCTTCTGGGTCATTGAATCCTTGACCCCAGGAGAGCTTGCCCTATTTTTTAAAGCACTCTGTGCTGGAGCTGTGTGGTCTTCAGCTGGATTGCAGCTACCCCTTTTGGTTAGTTCTATGGCTGCACTTTGTGGCCTGAAAAATGTTTAAAAAAAGACTCGGGCATGTTTCCTGTTTTTTTAAGTGCTTTAATGAAATTATTTTGAGACAATCACTATTATTAAACATTGCAGTGTGTGAAGTCATGAAATATACATTTGATTTTAGTTATCAGTGAATTTTTGACAAAGCCAATAGGTCTGCTTTATATATGTTTATGTGATAACCCCTTGAAAAAGCCAATAGACCCAGTCCCTTTTATACTGTTACAGGATATAGTCAGCCATGGGGGGTGGGGGGTTGGGCGACTGCAGGGGGGCCTGCCCTCAACACCACGCAGGCGCCCAACACATGCCACACATGGCCAATGACTGTGTGTGGCAGAGGTTTGGGCGCCCGCACGGAGTTGTGTTCCGGCCTGACTTCAGACCAGGCCCTGTGCCCAACCCCACGCTGCATATGGCGATGGACATCTTACTTTACCCTAAAAAAACCTGAAATTTACTGAAAAAAACAAAGGTTAAAGTGACGTTGTAGTTAGGAATAGCTATCTCAAGTAACTACAACATGTGCCTTAAAATAACTATAACTTGCTCCCCTCCTGCCATACGACATCACTCATGACATGTTATATGACATATTTGATAATATCACTAAAAGATCTGAAATTAAATCATTGCTGACAACACTGTATGGTGAAATAACTATAACGGGTGAATTTCAGTGGTTTTGTTTGTTTAAAATGTTAAGTTTTAACTGAAAGTTTCACCTAACTAACGTCCCTTTAACCTACTTTTGTTCATTGAATTTCTAATGTTTTTTTAATGTAAAGTAATACATGCAAACGTTTTTTGCTCGTATTACACAGAAAAGAAATCTGTAATCTGGACTATTTTTCACAGTGCAGTCTTCATTTGCAGGAAATTTAGCTTTCCTAAAGAAATAACATAGTTAAACTGATAGCTAACACAGCATTTCTTCTTTCTGTCAGTGTTCTTAAAAAAATGCTTTCACAATGACAGTGCTGTTATCAGAGAATTCATCAGCACATGACAAGCTCACCCTTGCAGACCAATCCCTCATATAGTAGGTACCAACGAATCCTCACCAGTGTGTGAATAGTGAATCCTTGGATGATCCACAAATTAACCATCCAGATAGCTCTGAAATTTAATCTCTTCAAACCCAACCCACTCTTGAAAAATACCGAATGGATTTACACCAAATCAAGCAAAGGCACTTCCTTGAGTAAAGTTTTACCTTCATTACAAATTTTGTGTAATTCCGTACAGCTGTTTATCGTGCGTCAAGAAGCAAAGAGTCTTCCCCTTTTTCTTGCTGTACCCCCTGTGCTTAGCCAGTGGCATATGTGCAGTTTGGCTATACATAGTGGATGGGAGGAGAGCCTGGCTGCAGTCGAGGCCCCCGGTGACCCGCCACTACACATGGCCAAAGAACATGAAGAGCTTGTGTTGACTGCATAGGGTTGGGCGCACTACTCGGCCGACATTCAGGCCCTGTGGCCAACCCTGATGTGCGTGGCCGCAGGCCATGCACTGTTGGTGTTGGACACTTATAGAAAGTTGGGTACACAACAAAAGTGAGGTTCTCCTGTATGCCATTTTGTTGGAATAGGAGCTGTTAAAGTTAAAACCATTTCTAACGAGCAGGCTGATGTAAATAAATGTTGAGATGTTAATATAGGCACGAAACCAACGAGTTAAAAATGTGGAGGAGAAGTAGCATTTTGGTAATTTAATGGGACTAAACATAGTGTAAGGAGAGTGAGACGTCTGCAAAAGTACAGCATCCTTTCCACATCTGTTTACTCAGGCATCCCATCTTCTTAGTCACTTAGCAGCTCCATAATTTTTAAAAAGTAACATTTTGATAGATGTATATTCAAATAAAAAACCAAAGATGAGGTCATAAGCAGTGCATAAGGAACGCAAGCTAGGTTTATTTTGTTTTTGAATGTTAAATTTACCTTATTTCAGCACCTAATTACATCACTTCAACCTTTGTTTTTTTCAGTAAATTTCTCTGTTTTTTTTGTGCAAGCTAAGATCCAATTAGCATACTTAACTATAACAGAATTTTATCCTCCACCCTGACTGGGGAGTCTCCCTATGATAAAGTATAGGGAAAAGTTAAAATAAAAGTATTTAACTGAAGAGATTGTGAAAATACCCTTATGTTGCATATCAATGTAAATTCATTTTATATTCATTTTAAACATGGTATAAAAGAAAAATGTTATAACACTATTAACTTAATTTTGAAGTAAATCTTCAATTGTTTGAAATATATAAAAGCATTTACAAATATATTTCTGAAGTTTAAATTGAAAAATATATTCAAAGCTGAAGAAAGAAAAAACATTTTTATTATGCATTATTAACTACTAAAAGTGATGTACTGAATTAATTTTAAGTAATGTAATATTTTAATAAAATTGTTACATTAATTTGTAAATTTAAAAAATGTGTTAAAATATGTTATGACTAAATAATACATGTGTTATTTTGAGATATTTTCATAACATTAAATTATATTTATTCATATGTTTTACTATTTTAAATATTTAATTTAACCTTATTTCCTACGGGGTTTTATTTGAAGTCTGTACCTTCATTATTTTCTGTGTGTCTATTGGGTCCTCACATCAAGGCTGGGATTTTTAAACTTCATTTAACATCTCAAACTTCCAATGAGCAATGAAGTGCCTCTCACCATATCACCGTACACTGTCTTTGGCCGCTCCATTATTTTGGACCTACAGTACAAAACACCAGGGTGTATCCCTCCAGAAGGCAAATCAGATGAATACAATAAACTATTAGCACTTTGTCCAGGATCATCCCTTCTCTGCCTCAAACCCACAATCTTATTTAGGAAGAAACAACTATGAATAAATTGAGGATCTCTTTCTCTGTGACAACCAGAGGTCATTATGCACTTACATGTATTTTTCGTAAAAAGTATGGTACATAACCATAAATGTTTGTGCATACTGGGCCAGATTTAACATCTGTGTTTCCATTCCCAGTAAAAGGACCGGGCACAGAAGTGGAAGCAGAAACTTAGGGCACAAGGCATGTTGCCCCTCTTCCACACCGCTGGGGATAGCATTTTATTCCCCCTGCTGCTGCAGCTCCCATTGCCACTGCTAGAGCTTCAAATGACAGTGCCAACACAACCACTAACCATTGCACTCCTACAAGTGTGATGATTCAGACTATTGCAGGCACTCAAAGCTATAAAAAAAATGAAATGGGCGGCAAGAATTAGTCAAGTCAAATAAAACTTTATTCGGCCAATATTGACCATAAAAGCACATTTGCACACACCAAGAATAAAATGCTAAAAACGTATACAATACTTGATGAAAGGGCGAAACCAATAATTCATATACTAATTTCCATGGACGAGTGACAAAGCCCTAATATATATTAGCTGTAATAAAAATATACTAACTACTAAATGTCAAAGCTACTGCGCCTTCATAGACCTGGTTAAAGTGCATTCTATACAATACTAGCAAATAATAAAAAACACTACCCACTAAAATATGGCAATCCTAGGGACAACTCAATGCATGATCAAATTTTTTCTTTCGCCGTAAGGCTCCTGTCAAAAAACTCGCAACCCCAAAGCATATCAAGGGTGATGACAACATTTGCAAATATATCAGAGCTGGCCTCACTTGTGCAAAATTACAGTGTTTTAAAAGTGGTAGAATGTATCTTGACCGAAGATCATTATAAAATCCGCAGAAAAACATAGTCATTTTCAATGTATATTGAATTAATAAACAACTGTTGTTGTGATAATCTCTCAATTAAACAGACAGCACCACCATGTGGCAGACTGTCATAGGTGCCGGTGCTGACAAGTATGTGCTGGTGCCAGCACCGGAAACCACCGGCTCAAATTAAGCCATGGTCCTGTCTAGATATCCTCCCTTCTTATGACCCCCACACAGTGACTACTGTGGGTTCTGATTACATGCACCGCCTCTTGAGAGCAGGTGATATACTTAAGGGAAAAGTTCATGAATCATTGAAATCCATCAGAAAGGGGCTCTGTAACTACGGGTCTGACAGATTATTCCATATCCCGGGGCTTTATAAGTGGAGAAACCAGCTAGAATTGGTTTCCCCAGCCCCAGCATCTCCACCCCATAATCTCAGCCATCTCAGAATGAGGGCCCTTGGTTCTTCCTGGAAAAAGACTTCCTCTCAAATTACGCTCTCAACCTAACCTATTTTTATTTAGCAAACATCTGAAAACTCATCTTTTCAAATAGTAACCAATTTTCATTCCTCAATGATTAGGGTGACTAGACGTCCCGGATATCCCCAGACAGTCCCGGTTTTCAGAGGACTGTCCTGGTGTCCCGACGCTTTCCATAATATTAAATACATGCCCCAGTTTTTAAGGGAAATGTCAAGTTATCATGCAAAGAACAATTTAAAGGTATGCTTTTGTTAAACACCCAAATATAGCAATAAGCAACAGAAAGGTGACCAGTTACCCTTTGCAAAGAGCCTTCCACTGTATGGATACATGTGTTTCTGCGTTTTTTAAGTAACTTTTGAATCATTTGAGCTAAAATCTGCGGAATATGCGGCAGATGATGGATTATGTGGCAAAGGCAGCAAATGTATAATTATGTGGAAATCGCAGCAGCCGGACAATTGAATAATTCCAGTGGTCCTGATCTCAAGTAACATTTCCTGTACATTAGCTTACACACTTATACAAGCCATTGTGTCTGTCTAATATATGTGTGATATAATGCACTCCAACACCCTACTCTACCCTACATCATTGGAATGAGAAGCAATGTAAAAACAATTAACGGCACATGAAAGCGGGTCTTTGTAGAGATCAGTGGCACCATTGGAGAGTGGTACTGATTGAACGCTTGGAGGAAGTCTTGGGGGGGGGGGGTTACAACAAAGATTCTCACACCATCTGGCACCAGCAATAAAGCCAGACCATTCAGGGCCGTAGCTATCATTCCTGCAGACTGTGCAGTGCCCCAGGCACTAAGGAAAAAGCATTTCAGCTGATTGTGGGATGGGCTGGTAGGAAGGCATAGTCTATTAACGGAGGGGTTTAATTTTATTGTAATCTGTGTTTCTGTAAAGTTTTTATTTCAACATTTCCAGTTAATGGAGAATGAAGAGCATAAGGAGAAATGCCCACATAACATGACTGATGTGCTCTAATCCCAGAATCTTCTAGTGCCACATTGTAACCTGACAGACAAATGCCCCGGGCTGGAACTTTGGATGGATTTCTCCATCATTCTTTGAAAAATATCCTTTTGTTAACAGTGATTTTCTGCCTGTATGTATGTATATACCGTTTCAGTAGCGCAACCCTAGCCAAAAGGCAGAGAAGCAGTGTACAAGGTCCGAGACAACATTCAAGTCTGGACACCTGTGCCAAATCGTTGAGGAATATATTTACTAACATTTCATGCAACACAGCGCAGTAAGTGAAGCTGCTGTGCTGCATCGCGTGAAAGCGAAAGAGTAGAGTAGCACCATATTTTCAAAGATATGGTGCACTGGACTAGAGATTGAAAGGTCTGACATGCAAGTTACAAAGTGAACCCTCACATAATCTCTCTATTTACTCCCTATTCAACCTCTTCATCTCTTGGTTCCCTTTTCTCTATCTGTTCCCTCCTCTCCCCTACCTAGCCATTCGTCTCTGCCTCTCTGCCCCCATATGCTTTCTCTTGGTTCCCGCTACCTCGCCTTTTATGTGCCCCCTCTACCTTTTTTCCTCTTTTCAACCTTCTCTCTGTCACCCTCACTATCTTTCTGCATCTGTTTTTTGCACTTCTCTGTTCCATATTCTTCTGTTGTCGTCTTTTCTCTTGTCACAATCTGTTCTTTCTCTCAGCTGGCAGGCCCTCGCTTGCTTTACTCTTCTCTCACTGTTCACTCTCACTCTTCCAACCTTCTGTCTCTCCCTCTCAGCATATCCTTTCTCACCATAATTTCCCTCTGTTTTTACACTTTCTAACAGTGCTACTGCCTGTGAACTCTAAGTCTATGTTCAGGAACAGAGTGATGCTTCTGGCACTATTATTCATGGTAAGGAGTAGATTTGTGAAATCTGCTTCTTATGTCAGCTGTCAAGTTCTGCTTGGAGTGTATATGTTTACTATTTTTTTCATCTTTCAATCTGTCCAGCTATTTGTGAATGTGTGCTCAACACTCCAATGTGTAATACAAACTAAAGAACATAAAACTATTTTGGCTTGTAATTCAGTCAGCTATTTTATAATCGTGCAACGTCCTCAGATGTATCCCTAAAAACGACCTTCTGTCCTGAATTTTTGTCCTGTATTTTGACCCTTTGACCTGAATTTTTACTGTCACTGTCCAAAATGTGCCCTGTTGCCAGTTGGTCACCCCACACCTGCTAATCTCCGCTTGCACTAATTTGCTTCTGCAAAGCCCTCCGAGGCATCACTAACAGGCTGCAGGTAGCACTTCACATACAATAAACACATACATTAGGCAGAGTGTCCTTGAGGGATTGCAGTGCAAACTTCATATACTACCTTAACCCCGTGTGATGTGCAATGTGCGATATAGTCCGCGCAGGCAGATACTGCCTTTTGTGGTGAAATAAGGAGAGCCTGTGGGCTTCAAGGCACATGGCAAATTCTGATGCATTTTTGTCAGCATGACAGATGTTTCTTGGTGGATGTCCCAGGTGTCTGAACATCTTGTGTCACAAGGTGGGGTAATGCGATAGTTATCCCGCCTAGAATCAGAATTTAACAAATGTGATCATTATCACCGCTTCCGAATGCAGCGCTGCCAAATGGGGTGGATTTTGGTGGTTAGCACACCAAAAGCCACAAGTGCCGGCACTTTCCTGACATTTCTCCCCACCTCTGAGCTTTAGCAGGTTTGGCCTGCTGAAATGTAACTCCAGGGTCTGTAAACTCCGACAATCTTATCATTGTAGCCTCTGCACAAGCAGGTGTAGGCGCAGGGGCCGCAATCTACTGGGACACCTGCAATGAGGCTCTAACTGTCCAGAGCTACTACAGACAGCAGACCTGTAGGTTTGGTTGGAGAGGCATATGGTGGCACTATGGCATACATGGAAAGGCGGTGTGGTGCATAATATCAAGACATGTGGTCTGGTCATACCCCGGTGACGTACACTGCACTTCATGCAGGTTTGTTACACCTGTAATGTGTGAGTTCTCACCAGGAGGATGTACTATCCTTTTCTTCCCACTGTGGTTCACTAGTGCAACACTGCAACCATTCCTGCCCTTTAGACGAATGGTTTCTCATGATGAGATCATATCCTGGAGATATTGCCCTGTGTACGATGAGTGCCCCAATCACCTTTCCAGGTTCGAGTTATTAATGGCCAGTCGAATTTCAAGTCATGTTTAGGTCATGTATGTAACCTTAGTTTTTTCATGCAGCTCGTGCATTGAGAAGCACGTGTTTTTGATCTTATGCTCTTAATGGGAATCTGCCCTGATCTTGCCAAGTGGGGTTGTCTGATGAATAAGGGCTGTTCATGCCGTTACAATTGCAATGGCCTTTGAAATACTAGGTTCATTTGTCTGGTTGTAGGCCTGGGTGATGCCACGATGGGGTATCTGATTGCACATGTCAATCGGTGTTGGGGAAGGCAGGGGTTGGGCTTCATTTTCATCTGTGTTTTACCCACACACAGTTAGATACTACTCATGAAACACAGAGAAGCATTGGGAGCTAGAGTTCTCTTCCACCTACCTGGTTGGAGATCCATGC
Source organism: Calotriton arnoldi (assembly GCA_963921515.1). Classification (NCBI taxonomy): domain Eukaryota; kingdom Metazoa; phylum Chordata; class Amphibia; order Caudata; family Salamandridae; genus Calotriton; species Calotriton arnoldi. Next base: position 4,856,525 of record CAWUFW010000262.1, read on the forward strand.
AAAAAGAGTCTGATGCACGGTTGAAAGGCCTTCCTGTTGTGTTTGGCACAATATCTTTCTAAGAGTTAATATTGATCTGTGGTGCGCGTGGGCACCACTACCATCATGGATCCAATCCTCCTTGTCCATGGTCGCCAATCGTCCAATGCGCATGGAGGCCCGAGTGGTCCCACAGAGCAGTCACAGTCAGAAGCAGAGAGGTTGCATCTGTGGTCTGTGCTACCCCGGAAGGTTGTGTAACCACAACACAGTCTTGGAGATGATTCTGCAGCTCATCTATGTGACACCAGCTGAGCCACAACCAATCTGCCACCCAAAACAGGGGTGAAGAGCCCCCCACAGTGTAGCATTGATCTGAAGTATGCAAAGGGGAAGTCACAGGAACCAAGAGGGCGCAGTCGCGTATGTGTCCAGCACACCGTGAGAGGACTACATCTGGTTCTAATGTCCATTTGCTAGATCTTAACTTTTGAAACCTCAGAACTTTGTAACTGCAGAACGAGGGTTGATATTTACACAGCTGCGGGGTGATGAAAGGAGAAGAACTTGAGAACCACAAGTCACACTCGAATATTTTCTGTGCAAAGAGTGCCCATAGCTCCCGGGACCCCGGTGGGGTTTGGGGAATCAAAGTCACATATGAGTCGGATCTTTCAGAGCTGATAACTTCACTGGAGTTTGTCATGTGACAAGTATTCAGCTGAGTTCAGGCATGTCAGCCTATCTCATGTATACCCTCCGAAACGCTGAAGTAAACGTCAGTGCCGTGGGGATGCAGCTAGGTGGCAACCTCAAAGGATCAGGGATGAAGGGGTCTCACCACAAGTACTTTTAGGCACTAAACCTTCCACGTCACACGACATCCCCTCAAGCAGGACCCTGAAACTCTCTACAGAGATTTTATGGCAGGGAAACAGAGAGTGAAGGTACAGGCTGTCGAGCTATCAAAAGAACTGGGCAGCCTTATTCAGGCTTTGGAACATTTTGGGCTGCCACACATGCAAAGGCAGCCAAAATGGATTCTCCAGTGCACCTAGCGTAACATGTGCCCGGTCCCACACCCACTCTGTGCCGTACATACCGGGTTCAATTACCTGTCCCACCGAAGGAAGTGAAAGGGCCAGTTAGAAGAGACAGGCAGAACCTTTGAAACAGTGGAGCCGGTAGGCATGCCCCTGAGGGAGACAGGGAAAAGGTCTCTCCTGTTACTAGAATCAATGTTGCAGTGCCCACCACCTCCTGCGTCACAAAGCCTGTACAGAAAAGGCAGTTGCCACTCTCTAAAAGAGGAGTGCAGTGTGAGTGCCCCGTCCACCTCATGATCCCTCTGTGAACAAGCATCACGGTTGTGTGCACTGAGACAAAACACAGAGCCCCTTCAGTGACAGTGCGGTGACTTGCCAGTAGGTTAACACAGGGCAGAGGTGCATGTTGTCCAGAGCCACGCGGCAGCATTTTGCCTACCAACATTTCCACAATCTCTTAATGTTTTGCAATGCCAGGATGGGTAACAACTAGCACACCTGAGATACACACATAGGAGAGGAGTCCTAGGTAAGACTCTTGTCATTAGCACGACAGACATGACCAGCATCTCCAGTGATATCTTGGGCCAGGACAGGATACCAGGTGGAATGCTTGTGTTGGTGTAAGAAGAGGCAAGTAGCAGTCCCGCCTCTTGCCCATGCTGAGAAGAAGAGTCGCCAGGTATGACATTTTGTAGTGTAGAGGTTGCTTTCTCGAGGTTCTACCCTTCCCTGGTGCTTTGTCAGCTGGTCTGCATGTGTTTGTATACTTGGAAAGTGGGCCTTGCAGAGGAAGGTGAGACACCCTGGAGGATTTGGCTTTTCCTGCAACTAGGAGAGAGGGCTAATGTGTTGACTTGGTGCAGTGGAATGTGCAGTGTGACTGGAGGTTCTGTACTGAATTGTGGGGATGTGAGTTAGAGTCTTGCTGACATGTGTTAGATGGGTGTGCGATAGGGACTAGGCCAGGTTTGCTGTGGGGTAAAAGGGTGGAGTCTCTCATTACAGAATAAGAGGGTGGGCATGAGTGGCAGGGGCTAGGAGCTGTGGCCAGGGATGAAGGTGGGGAGAGTGATTAGGTGAAGGAGTGATTTCTATAGGGGAATAGTGAGTAGGACATAAAGGGAGGTGGAGTGAGATTAAGAGGGCGATAGATCGGTTGGGAAAGAGAAGGTAAAGGAAAGGACAGGACTCGTGTGTGGGTAAGAGCGATCTGACTGGAGTGGAGGAAAGGGAGAATTCATACAACTGATTCAGCTTCACAGAGAGCAAAGAGAGGTCCACACATAGTGACCCACACAACTCTACAAACCTGGGCCTCATAATATTGCGGACATGGCTGGAGTGGAGGGGGGCACTTTCTTAACTTGCACTAGGGCCCATGGCCATAGCAGGCAACTAGTCCAATACCTTGCGCCATACCTTCTTCCAGCCTGGTTTTTTAGTCAAAAACATTCTGCATCGTGGGACTTGTGTTTTTAAAAAAAATATGGAACAGGCTAAAATATCCAAGCAAGCAAAATGGCTATTGGGTAAAATGGCATGTCTAGCTAAAAGTGTCACTAATTACATATGCCCACTTGGCAGTTATGTCAGTCATGGAGCTGAGTCACATAATTCTGGGGGCAGCAGAAGTGACACTCTACATCTTTTGACACCTGATGGCATCAAAACAGTCTACTATTGGATATTTAGGGGCTAGCTTAAGGGAAAGGAGAGAACATTTCAGAGGGTAAACAGGGTCTTGAAGACCTGTTCCTGCCTCTGCCTTCATGACCCCAAGGCAAGAGGTAACAATGGAAGTGTTACGGGTACGAAAGGACAAGCCATGGGTAGTAATTGCTGCCCCTGGGTACTCATAATTGGCATCAATGCTCCGAGTTTCAACAAACCTCATCAAAACCTCCCTCACTGGACCACTTCTACTTCGTTTTTGGTTTAATATCCTCTTTCTTTTTCCATCTTTATTTGACCTTCATCCATTTTAAGTGCCTGCCTTTAAGCAAATTAACACAATTTTAGTTACCATAGAACTACATGTTACCTCCTTCTTTAAGGAAATCTGCAGTGCCTACTTCCTGTGACCAAGATAGGCCAGTCTGCACTAGACCTATGATCAAGTGTGCACACGTGTGATTTGCAAACAATATGTGGTTCTGTCATGAATGCATCCAGTGCAGAAGGTGAGGTTGCAAGGATGTGTCTCTGGCAGTTATGCTCAAACAAAGACCACTGAGCTTAGGCTAAGCTCATCAAAACCCACCCCATGGTCCAATGTGTACTGGTCTAAGTCTGGGTGTGGTTTGCTGCCTTGGGCTTCTTTTCTTCCATGCTCAGAGACACAGATAAAAGTATCCTCCTCTGGTGTAATAATGAATCTATTAACTATCACTAACTTACCAAGGTTTCAAAGGACAGCAGACAGAATATAACCTAAAGTGTTAGAATTGGGGGTCTCTAGTTGGCACAGGTAGGTACTTGTGACAAATAGGGACCCTCGCCTCTAGTCAGGGTAAAGGGGTACACTCCTAAAATAACCCCTGCTCACCCCCTTGGTAGCTTGGCACGAGCAGACAGGCTTATCTCAGAGGCAGTGTGTAAAGCATTTGTGAACACATACAGTAATCTAGTGACACACTACAGATGGACACCACACAAGGTTTTATATCAAAAATAAGTATTCTTTATATAGTTTTAACACAAGACCATAAACGACAAAAATCCACAATACTGTACTTAAAATGGTAGTTTTAGCTTAGTTCAGTTCAGTTCTTAAGATGCGACACTTTAAGTCAATGTACCTTACGATGCGGGACGCTTCCACAACAAGCAATGTTGCAGCGATGGAAATGCGACAAGGTTCTGGTGCAAAGAAATAAAGACGTCAAGTTCTTCCTGATGCGGCACGCTTCTCCGAGGTTGCGAGAAGTCTCGACTCGATGCGTCAGCTACAGCGGCGACACCCTTGTTCAGCGATGCGACGACAGCGGCTTTGGCGGCGACCCTCTTCTCCGACGTTGCGAGACGCTTCCGCTCGATGCGACAACTGCAGCGGCGACACCCTTGTTTCGTGATGCGACGGCAGCAGCTCCGACGGCGGCACGCTTCTCCGTGGATGCGAGGCGCTTCTCTTGATGCGGTGCAATGCGACAGCTACAGCGGCGACACCCTCCTTCGGAGTTGCGACGGCAGCGGCTGCGACGGCGACACGCTTCTTCCTCGATGCGAGACTCTTCTCTCGATGCGGTGCAATACGACAGCTACAGCGGCGACACCCTCCTTCGGAGTTGCGACGGCAGCAGCAGCGACGGCGACACGCTTCCTCTTCGTTGCGGGACGCTTCTCTCGATGCGGTGCAATACGACAGCTACAGCGGCGACACCCTCCTTCGGAGTTGCGACGGCAGCAGCAGCGACGGCGACACGCTTCTTCCTCTTGAGTCGCGCTTCCAGCTCCTTGCGACACGCAGTCCCTTCAGAAGGCCCAAAACAGCAGCAGGCACTTCCAAAGGATTCTTGGGGAGCTGGTGGTTGAAGTCTGTTGTCCCTGAGACTTCAGCAGGAGGCAAGCTCTTTTCTCAAGCCCTTGGAGATACTTTACAAGTTGAATAAAAGTGCACACAAAGTCCTTTCTCCTTCCTTTGGCAGTCAGGCAACCACTGCAGGCAGATCCCTCTAGCTTAGGGATAGTCTTCTCCTCAGTTCCTTCTTGGTTCCGCTCCTCAGCAAAGGTTTCTTCTTGTTTTCCCAAAGTGATCTAATTTCCTAGGGGTCTGGGTCCCCTTTTATACACAGTTTTCCTTTGTTCTCTGAAGGCAGAGAGGCCTCTGCCCAGCCCAAAACCAGTTCTGGTCAGTCCTGGAGGACTTTGTTTTTCTGTCTCCTTCTTTCCTTTCAGAATGTGGGGCAGGGTGCTCAGCCGCCCGGCAGGAGGTGGAGCCAGCATTGTGGAAGGCAGGCACAGCCCTATTCAGACCCAGGTGCAACTCCTCCCTCCACTCTGGATGCAGGGCACTGAATAGCAGTGGCACAGTGCCCAAAGCATCTAACACCAGCAAAAATGGATCGGTAACATAGGAGGCATCATAAAAAATGGAAGGGAGACCCACGCCAAGGATGCCAGGTCTAACACGTGTCCCCTCCAGCTGAAATGTGGGGAGAACTACCCTACCTCAGGGGAGCTCTCTTCACTAAGGCGGAAAAATCTGGACAGACCATCAGCATTGGCGTGTTCTGTACCAGGGCGGTGTTCCACCGTGAAATCCATCCCCTGTAGGGAAATGGACCACCTCAACAGCTTTGGATTCTCACCCCTCATCTGCATCAACCATCTGAGGGGCCTGTGGTCTGTCTGAACCCGGAAGTGAGTCCCAAACAGGTATGGTCTCAGCTTCTTCAGTGCCCAGACCACAGCAAATGCCTCACGTTCAATTGCACTCCACCTCTGTTCCCGTGGTAGTAACCTCCTACTGATGAAGGCTACGGGTTGATCTAGGCCCTCCTCATTCATCTGTGACAGAACAGCCCCCACACCATGCTCTGAAGCGTCTGTTTGTACTACGAACTCTTTGGAGAAGTTGGGTGCCAGGAGCACGGGCGCCGTGCACATGGCAGTTTTCAGGGCCTCAAACGCTTTCTGACAGGTGTCAGTCCAAATCACTTTCCTGGGCTGCTTCTTGGAAGTCAGCCCTGTCAGGGGTGCAACGATGCTGCCATACCCCTTGACAAACCTCCTGTAGTAACCCGTGAGTCCTAAGAAGGCCCTCACTTCTGTCTGGGTTTTGGGGGTTCCCAATTCAGGATGGTTTCAATTTTGGGTTGTAGGGGCGCCACCTGGCCGCTCCCCACCTGGTGTCCCAAGTACACCACGGAACCCTGCCCGATCTGGCACTTACTCGCCTTGATCGTGAGGCCTGCTCTCCGCAGCGCCATCAACACTTCCCAGAGGTGGCGCAGATGTTCTTCCCAACTGGCGCTGAACACTGCGATGTCATCCAGGTAGGCGGCACTGAACGAGTCCAGTCCAGCCAACACCTGGTTGACCAACCTCTGGAAGGTGGCAGGGGCATTCTTCATCCCAAAGGGCATCACCCGGAACTGGTAGTGCCCATCTGGGGTGGAGAATGCGGACCTCTCTCTTGCCCCATCAGTCAAGGCGATCTGCCAGTACCCAGACGTTAAGTCAAACGTGCTGAGGTACCGTGCAGCCCCTAGCCGATCTATGAGCTCATCAGCTCTGGGGATGGGGTGCGCGTCAGTCCTGGTGACTGAATTGAGCCCTCTGTAGTCCACACAGAACCGGAGTTCTGGTGTGGTACCCGGTGCGGCAGCCTTTGGGACCAAGACCACTGGGCTGGCCCAAGGACTGTTAGAGGACTCAATCACCCCTAACGCAAGCATTTTGGAGACCTCCTCCTTGATGCAAGCTCTCACCCTGTCAGTCACCCTGTAAGATTTGTGCTTCACAGGTGTACTGTCCCCCGTGTCCACATCATGGATGCACCAATCTGTGACACCGGGAACCAGGGAGAACAGATCAGAAAACTGTCCCAGCAACTGGCGGCAGTCATTCTGTTGTTCAGGGGTCAGGGTGGAAGAGAGGTTGACACCATCCACTGACCCATCTTGCTCTGTTGCTGACAGGAGGTCAGGAAGAGGCTCGGTCTCCTCCTCCATCCCAGCATCTGTCGCTAAGAGCAGGCCCACTTGGGACCTCTCCAAGTGGGGCTTCAGGCGGTTGACATGCAGGACCCTCAAGGGGTTCCTGGGAGACCGCAAGTCCACCAAGTAGGTAACCGGACTTTTGCGCTCTACAACCTCAAAGGGTCCGGTCCACTTATCCTGGAGCGCGCAGGGCTCCACTGGGGCCATGACCCACACTTTCTGACCAGGCTGAAGCTCTACCAGAGTGGCATTCTGGTCGTACCACCGCTTCATCTCTTCCTGGCTGGCTTCCAGATTCGCCTCAGCGAGTTGCCTGAAACGCCTAGTTTGGTTCCTAAAGGCCAGCATGTAACTGTATACATCCTGGGGAGGTTTCCTGGGAGATTGCTCCCAGCCTTCTTTGACCAAACTTAGAGGTCCTCTTACTGGGTGTCCATAGAGAAGCTCAAAGGGACTGAACCCTAGAGATTTCTGTGGCACCTCACGGTAAGCAAAGAGCAGGCATGGTAAGAGGACGTCCCACTTACGCCTCATAGGTTCCTCAAGACCCATAATCATGCCTTTGAGGGTTCGGTTGAACCTTTCAACCAATCCATTTCCTTGGGGGTGGTAAGGAGTGGTAAACTTGTAGGTTACCCCACACTCCTGCCACAGGGACTTCATATACTTGGAAATGAAGTTGGTCCCCCGGTCAGACACTACCTCGCTAGGGAATCCCACTCGGGAGAAAATTCCCATCAGTGCTCGTCCCACCACGGGGGCCGTCACTGTCCTCAGAGGTATGGCTTCCGGGTACCGGGTGGCATGGTCCACCAAGACCAGGATGAACCTGTTGCCCATGGCTGTCTTGGGGTCCAGTGGCCCCACAATGTCAATACCCACCCGTTCAAAGGGGGTGCTGACTACAGGGAATGGCTGGAGAGGAGCCTTGCGCTTCCTCCCACTCTTTCCACTTGCCTGGCAAGTCTGACACGTGCTGCAGTGAGTGTCTGAACTCCTGCGCATTTGGGGCCAATAAAAGTGGGTGACAAGCCTATCAAAGGTTTTGTCCTGCCCCAAATGTCCTGCCAACGGAACATCATGAGCCAGCCCCAGTAGGAAGGCTCTGAAGCACTGGGGTACCACCAGCACACGGGCTGACCCAGGCTCAGCAACCTTAGGCTCAGTATACAGGAGATCATTCTCCCAATAGACCGAATGTGACCCAGACTGATCACCTGTTGCCTGGTCTGCAGCCTGTTGCCGCAGACCCACCAGAGAAGGGCATTCTTTCTGCTCCTTGCAGAATTCTTCCCTGGAGGGTCCTCCTTCTTGCTGCCAATGGGTCAGCTCAGGCAGGTCCCCCAGTTCAGCTACCTGTTCCCCTGTAGGCTCCAGGGCATCCCCCTCAGGGTCTGCCTCCTCCTGGACCGTGGGAACTTCGGGGGCCGGTTTCCCGCGCCCCCTGCCTCTTCTCGTGACGGCAGGTACCTGGGCCTCCCTCTCAGGCTCCAGGTCCTCTTGAGCACCTTTACTTGCTGCCATGGACCGGGTGGTCACACACGCCCAGTCAGGCAAACCCAACATCTCCAAATGAGCACTTCGCTCCACCTTCGCCCAAGGTGAGCTCTCCAAGTCGTTCCCTAACAAACAGTCAACAGGCATGGCGGGCCTCACAGCTACCTGAAGAGTACCAGAGACCCCCCCCACTCAAAGGGAACCTGAGCCACTTTGCAGTGACTCTCTGTGTTGTCAGCGGCAACAACTGGATAGAATGCATGGGGGACAACCTGCTCTTGAGACACCAGGTGACACTTGACAGCTGTCACACTGGCTCCTGTATCTCTAAGAGCCTCCACCCTATGGCCATTGATGGTCACCCACTGCCTGTATTTCTTAGTGTTATCAGGCAGCTGGGTCTTGGGGACCATCTCACAGTCTCCTAATGAGACAAGGGACATCTGTGCGGGGCCCCACCCCTCTGGGGCATCCATCTCCTCCCCCAGGGCTACACTAGCCATCTGCCGGGGGCTGCACCAGGGGTGCGGTTTTTCCAAACTGGCGGCACTTGGGATCACTCGCTATGTGACCCAGGTCCCCACATTTGTAGCATCTCAGGGGTCCCCTTTGAACAGGTGGACCTGTCGGGGCTCCTGTGGGTTTCTGGGGGGAGGCTGGGAACCTTTCCCTTGGTTCCCTTGGGGACTACTTTGGGGCCTTCTCTGGAACTCCCTCTGTTTACCCTTGTCCCCCCACTCTTCTGCTGGGGACCCTGCCCACCCTTGGCTGAGTCTCCCACGTGACCCTTGTGGACCCTGGTACTGACCCAGCGGTCCGCCTCCTCAGCAAGCTTCCTAGGGATAGTCAGCTTGCTATCTATCAGGTGCTGGCGTAGCTCTGGAAAACAGTTACTTGACAAGTGCTCCCATGCAATCAAATCAAGGAGCCCCTGAAAATCATCAACTTTGCTACCCTTCACCCAACCATCCAATGCTCTGCAGAAAAAAGTGACATATTCAACCCAGGTACTGTTCTCTATCTTTGTGCAACCCCTGAACCTCTGCCTATACAATTCAGGAGTTAAACCATACCTAGACATTAAAGCATCCTTCATGTGGCGATATGAATTATGGACATCAGAAGGCAAATCTAGCAGTGTGTCCCGCCCCTCACTAAGGAACCGTCCCCACAACCCCGCTCCCCAATCCTTCTCAGGGACCCGGTGGGAAGACATGGCTACCTCATAGGCCTTGAACCACTGCCCAATGTCATCATTTTTAAAAACTCCCTGACCACATCTTTAGGAATATATACTCTAGATTCCACAGGTATTGACGGTGTGCTGCCACCAGAGGGAGTAATTTCTAAGCTCCTAGCTTTCAAATCCAACTCCCTCAAACTTCTATCATGCTCAAGCTGCATTTTCTTTTCTTCTAGGGCCAGTTTCTTAATTTCCAATTGCCCATTCATTTTGGCCAGCTCTAACTCATGCATCCTATTTCTCTCCCTGTCCTCCAGCTCTCCTGGGGACAGGCCTTTGGCAGAAACACTGCTACCTATTAGGGAAGGTGCTTTCCTTTCCCCTGGACCCACTGGCCCTTCCAGCTGCACATCTGCATTATTCTCCCCTTCCTCAGTCTCAGGGGTTTTCCTTGCTTCTACCCAGGCCCTCAGCGCCTTGTAGAACTCCTCCCTCCTGGTGAGCCCGGTAATTGCAACATTAAACTTTTTGCAGAAGTGCTTCAGCTGCCTCACTTTGTAGCATTCCAGTTTCTCCTCTTCCCACTCAGAACCAACAGATGCTATGGATGCTGTGTCTTCCATGATGGTTAAACTTGGCAAAAATGGAACGTCCTAGAAAAACAAATCTACCAACAGTATGTGGTCGCGTTTTGGTCTGCACTCACTAGTAGTGTTCACCAATCACTGTACATGAGTCACAAATGCAAGTCCAGAATCCCCACCGCTGACCACCAATGTTAGAATTGGGGGTCTCTAGTTGGCACAGGTAGGTACTTGTGACAAATAGGGACCCTCGCCTCTAGTCAGGGTAAAGGGGTACACTCCTAAAATAACCCCTGCTCACCCCTTGGTAGCTTGGCACGAGCAGACAGGCTTATCTCAGAGGCAGTGTGTAAAGCATTTGTGAACACATACAGTAATCTAGTGACACACTACAGATGGACACCACACAAGGTTTTATATCAAAAATAAGTATTCTTTATATAGTTTTAACACAAGACCATAAACGACAAAAATCCACAATACTGTACTTAAAATGGTAGTTTTAGCTTAGTTCAGTTCAGTTCTTAAGATGCGACACTTTAAGTCAATGTACCTTACGATGCGGGACGCTTCCACAACAAGCAATGTTGCAGCGATGGAAATGCGACAAGGTTCTGGTGCAAAGAAATAAAGCCGTCAAGTTCTTCCTGATGCGGCACGCTTCTCCGAGGTTGCGAGAAGTCTCGACTCGATGCGTCAGCTACAGCGGCGACACCCTTGTTCAGCGATGCGACGACAGCGGCTTTGGCGGCGACCCTCTTCTCCGACGTTGCGAGACGCTTCCGCTCGATGCGACAACTGCAGCGGCGACACCCTTGTTTCGTGATGCGACGGCAGCAGCTCCGACGGCGGCACGCTTCTCCGTGGATGCGAGGCGCTTCTCTTGATGCGGTGCAATGCGACAGCTACAGCGGCGACACCCTCCTTCGGAGTTGCGACGGCAGCGGCTGCGACGGCGACACGCTTCTTCCTCGATGCGAGACTCTTCTCTCGATGCGGTGCAATACGACAGCTACAGCGGCGACACCCTCCTTCGGAGTTGCGACGGCAGCAGCAGCGACGGCGACACGCTTCCTCTTCGTTGCGGGACGCTTCTCTCGATGCGGTGCAATACGACAGCTACAGCGGCGACACCCTCCTTCGGAGTTGCGACGGCAGCAGCAGCGACGGCGACACGCTTCTTCCTCTTGAGTCGCGCTTCCAGCTCCTTGCGACACGCAGTCCCTTCAGAAGGCCCAAAACAGCAGCAGGCACTTCCAAAGGATTCTTGGGGAGCTGGTGGTTGAAGTCTGTTGTCCCTGAGACTTCAGCAGGAGGCAAGCTCTTTTCTCAAGCCCTTGGAGATACTTTACAAGTTGAATAAAAGTGCACACAAAGTCCTTTCTCCTTCCTTTGGCAGTCAGGCAACCACTGCAGGCAGATCCCTCTAGCTTAGGGATAGTCTTCTCCTCAGTTCCTTCTTGGTTCCGCTCCTCAGCAAAGGTTTCTTCTTGTTTTCCCAAAGTGATCTAATTTCCTAGGGGTCTGGGTCCCCTTTTTATACACAGTTTTCCTTTGTTCTCTGAAGGCAGAGAGGCCTCTGCCCAGCCCAAAACCAGTTCTGGTCAGTCCTGGAGCACTTTGTTTTTCTGTCTCCTTCTTTCCTTTCAGAATGTGGGGCAGGGTGCTCAGCCGCCCGGCAGGAGGTGGAGCCAGCATTGTGGAAGGCAGGCACAGCCCTATTCAGACCCAGGTGCAACTCCTCCCTCCACTCTGGATGCAGGGCACTGAATAGCAGTGGCACAGTGCCCAAAGCATCTAACACCAGCAAAAATGGATCGGTAACATAGGAGGCATCATAAAAAATGGAAGGGAGACCCACGCCAAGGATGCCAGGTCTAACATAAAGGTTCTAGCTTTATGTACTTGAGAAGTGTTAAAAGGTATTGTTGATCCAGTCATGCTTCGAACCTTTGGCCCACAGGTTGCTAACAAACCTATGCAGCTGGTACATTAACACACTGAACTATCTTACATAAGATTTAACACTTCGTCCAAATAATTATTGGCAACACAGTCCCAACACCCTTATTCACCCCAGCCCCCAGAGCTTCCCCAGTTTCATTTCGCCCCACTGTGGAGTAAATCCAAACACCTAATTGTCTCCAGTTTACTCTCTGCCTTTGCCCAGATAAATACAATGTAAAAAAAGGTGCCAGCTAGAACTTGCTGTTCGCGTCTCACCGCGATGTAACAAAGGCTCTGTCTCGGCCTGGCACGGAGTAAAAGCCTGCTGGGTTATTAATTCTGATTTCCATGCAAATCTAAATAGGTGTTATTCCAATTTTCAACCAGCTGCGTTTACCCTTCTCACCCCTCAAGAAGGTGGTGCAGAGAATGTGGCTGAATTCAGAAAATGGGCACCAAAATAGATAGAGGGAGTGTACACCAGCGGTTCTTAACCTTTTTGGCTTCTGTGGATCAGTATTGAATCACTACTTGAAGCCGAGAACACTTGCCTAAGCAATTCTAGCATTTGAACCTCAAAACAGAACTATAGAAAGAAGTATACACCAAAAAGTACACACATTCTGATATATCTTATTTACTTCACAAATAGATAAAAATCTAAAATTTTATTTTAACGAAAAGGTTGGAGCTTTTCAAATTTTGGTTTTATTTCAAAAGAGGAAGTGATATACTAGACTCTAGCATATCACTTTGTCTTTTTTGCTCCTAAAGGGAGCTGTCATTTTGTCATAAGAAATGTGCGTTTGACGCCACTAAACATCAAAGCGAGAATCTGTTTGCGATACTTGTGCTGCTCCCAAAAATCAAGCCAAGGACACCAACGTTATTTTTACTCTCCATTTTCAAATTATTCCCAATTTATAGAGCTTTTTAAAACGTTCAAGCTTCAATTTTGCTTTTTCTGTGTGTTTACTTTCATAATCTGCTAATATTATTCATTTTTTTTTTAAGTAGCGGCCCCCCTGAGTAGGTGCTGTGGACTGTGGAGCCCAGAATAAGAATCACTGGTGGAGAGATGATAAACAAAGAGAGGAAGAAATCACCTTTGGGAATACTATCAAATTTGTGGAGAGTGCCTTTTCTAAAACACCAGAAAACAAATACTGCTAAGCAGGCCATGACATTGCCGGCACCATGACTATGGCTGTACAATACTGCCCAGGAGTACTATGCCATGGGGACGGGTGGAAGCTGGTCCAAAGGGAAAAGAGGGTGATGTTACAGTCGGCTAGCGCCTATGAAAGGACAGTTGGGGAGTATGCGGTGCATGTCAGCCCGACATGTAACGGACTCTTGCATATGGCCTATTGTGACCCAGCAGTCAATAGCATCATGCAGTGCATGTCGTGCCCACAATAACATCCTTTTTTAAGGTGACCGTTCAACCTAGGCGCTAGATTCTGGCACGTTCTGTGATTGCATCACTTCCTGTTTTGCTTAAGCTACTTTGTACCCACTCATCTTGCTTATGCACTAGCAAAGACCTAATCACCCCTTCATCAGTGCAAAACCACAGTGTGATCCCAAAATTATGTGGATTAAATGTTGCATACCTCAAATGGAATGTTCCATACCTCCCCCAGCACAAGAGCTTAACATCTGCAATTAGAAACATTTACCGGAGAACTTCGATCCCCTGCCCTTATTTTATTTAAACCATGTTTCACTATTTACAGTCAACAGATCACTGCATTGGTATAACCGGAATTTAAAATTCAAATTTAATCGGCGTCGCAATTCCTTCTGAATAGCATTAAATGTTTCCTATCACATTTTTCCAAAGCGACACTATTTGATACGTCACTTTTCACTGACTCCGGCTTTGCAACTGAATATCATTTGCAAAACTCTTACCACCTAATAAATAAATATATTTAGCCTTCCAAGACCCTCCGCTTAATTTATGATTCTCATTTTCCACATCGCCTTCCCAACCTATTCACAACAACACGCAGGACTGAATATATGAATATAAGATCCCAAAACCGCCCAATGCTCGCCACGCCCCCCCTCCGCCCCACACACACACCAAAAAAGCGCAACTATTACTGAAATGCTTCCGGGACGATACAGAATTTTGTAAAAACCTACAGAAAAAAATGCAATGCTAAAAATAGTCTATAATAAGAGCTCAAAATTAATAAATATGTTATATTAAGTGCGAAATAAAAGAACGCCCCTTCCTTTGAAGCTTGCTGTGATCTTTCTCAACCCCTCTTTTTTGAACTCCCCCAACACTTTTTTTCAGCGCAAATTCGTATGAAAGAGACTGTTGCGCGCCCCACGGCGGAGCAGTATGGCGGATGAGGAACCCCCTGCGAAGTGTGCGAGAACATTATCTAGCTGACTAATTTGCACACCTGCCCCCTCCCGGCATTTCTTTCCCTCGGCCCGAATATAGTTTTCGCTCCTGCGTTTAATTGGCCTTTAGCCAGGTTCTGGCTGCGCAACAAGACTAGCTTTTCTTATAAGGTAATTTTCCAGGTCTGCTTCTACCTGAACCAACTCGTAAAGCCGTCGCGCCCCTTGGAAGGCTTCTTCATTATCATGTTCGCGCCTCAGCCAATTATCGAGAACCCCTGTCGCAGTCACGAGAACGGAAGCCTGGAAGCAGCGAATCAGTAGATCGCCGGCTTTCTGTGGTAAAATGGAAGGGGGTCCGTCGGAGCGCGCAAAGGGCCCATGTTAGGGGAATTAATGGTGGGTGAAAAGGGATCTTTGTCGGCTCCGGTTTCTGAAAACGATAGAGAGGGGGAATATAGAGAGCATATACTGGTGTTACCAATGGGAGGGGAAATCAAAATAGGTCTTTATCTTTTCAGGGCAAGTGAGAGGCTTCAGTCACAGACCGAGCTGATGAGGTCAGTGGGTGGCATACGGATTGAGTTTCCCATTGAGCTCAAGAATAGCTGTCTCTAAGCTAGAATTTCAGGATAACCACTAAACGTGTCCCATGTGGAAATCCTAAAATTCTAGCATGGATCCACAACGAGTATTGGCAAGCCTTTTAACCCCATTTCACATACTCTGGGCCAGCTACTGAAAGAGTGGGCCTGAGTCCCTAGCAACAAGAGATGATCCTTCAACAGAAACCAAAGACAGAGAAATCAGGGACTGGGCCAATGCTTAATTTGAGCTGGTGGTTTCAGGTGCTCCCGCACGGGCTCTTAATTGCCAACATCGGCGCTTGTGACAGCCTGTCACAAGGTGGTGCTGTCTGGCTAATTTAGAGATGACCACAACAGTTAATTTCTAATTCAATATACTATTACCTGCCACCCAAGTCATTCTTATAGCTTTGGGGGCCTGAAATAGGCCGAATTTTCACACTTGTAGGAGTGTGGTGGTTAGTAGTTGTGTTGTTACTATCATTGGCAGCATCGCTGGGGCAATGGGTGGTGCAAGCTACAGTGGCCTCCTGACGAGAGCCTTGGCTCTTTTTTTATATTTGTTTTTTACAAATTAAGCACTGGACTGGGCTAATGTCACTCTGAGATGATATCTCCTTAGCTACCAAGGGCCTGTCAGTGTTCTGAACCCAAAACAAATATCTGTGGGAATTGGTTTTAGGGGGATTGCAAGGCAGTATGTTGCTACTGGGTTTTAGTTTTGTTAGTTGGAGACTTTCAGCTCTGTTCCCTAGTGCCACATTTTAGCACTTGATCCTCAGACCATAAGGCAGAGCAGCCCAAGGCCTTATCCAGGGAGGTGGTATGGGATAGAAACTCAGAAGTGATAATAATAACATGAACTTATACAAGCACTCCAGCTAGTGCTTTCACTTTGAAAGGAAAAAGTGCTTTCACCTACAAACAGCTGGCTGCTGTGCATGGAAATATGAGAAAAACAAGCACTGCCATGTAGGCTTTACACAGTAAAGAGACATTTCCCTATTGGGTTTGACAAAAGGTTTCATAATCAATAAGCCAATTACTTTAGGCTTTCACAATGGGTTGTCACAATCGTTAAGCTTCTGCCTATGTGCTTCAACAACAGGATTTTCAATAAACACTCCCTGCCTACAGACTCTGAAATAGAGGTTTTCACAAGCAATAAGCTGCTTCCTACTGGCTTTATCAAAATGTTCTCCACTGGCTATGTGCATTGACAGCAGTGTTTATGTGACAGCAGACAATTACAGAGTTAGTATTTACAATTCTTAAACGCTACACGCACACAAAGGCTAGAAGCACAGGTCTTAATTACTAGACAGCTGGACAGTGGCGGCTCCTCAGCTATGGTGGAGGAGCGTCACCCCACTGCTTTTAGGCAGTGCAAAGAAGAAACATAAAATGATAATAACTTAGAGTTATTATCATTTTATGCTTTGTCCTGCTTTGCGGGTGGGCGGGGCTGCCCTGCTCTCGGAGCAGGGCAGGGGAGGAGTGGTTTGCCCAATCCTAAGTGCGCAGTGACTGTTTGGTCGGCCCTCTCGGGCCGCCAAAACCAGTCATGCGCACTTTCCCCGTTTTCCATGCAGGCTGCATTACAGCCTGCGTGGAGAACAAGCCCAGGCCCCCATTCCCTGGTTTAGCGTCGCACCAAGATGCTCAAAACCAATCACAACGCTGCACTGCAGTTTTGTGATTGTTCAGGGGAGCCTGGGTGCTTACCAATCACAACACTGCATTGCAGCGTTGTGATTGGTCAGTGGGGCCCAGGGTCGGATTGGTAACGCGGACACTCGGGCAAATCCCGAGGGGCCGGTATCTGAATTCCAGCTGTGGGCTGCTTTTCTGAGCAGACTGGGGGGCCCGATGTGGGTGGTTTCTGCATTGTTCGGATGCCGCCAGCTGCCCAGTGGGTGCCTGAGTGGCCTTTCTGGAGGCAGATGGGCGGAGGAATCACTCCCTTTTATCAACGGGCAGAGGTGTCACTCCCTTTCTCTCGCTGGGCCGGTCCATTAATATATGCATATTGAGCGGGGGCAGGGGGCCTGAGCAGAAGTGGCCTCACTTGTTTTCAGGTGTGTTTCACCAGTGTAAACTAATCTGCGCATTTTTTTACCCCCGCCCCCCCTTTTTTTAAAATAAAATTTCGCCGAAGCAGTGTTAATCGGAAAGGCAATATGCAAATGTGGGCCACTTTTTTTTAGCGTGCCCGGGCCGATTTTTAATCCCAATCCAACCCTGGTGGGGCCTGCTTCCTGTTCCACGAGAAGAGCAGGAGCAGGGACGCGGGACCGGCGGCAAGGTAAGTTTATTTAATTTTTTAATATTTTTTTTAATATGCGTGACCCCCTCCCCCCGACGCGGCCCACCCCGCCTGCCCCGCCTCCCGCGAGCCATGCCGGCTGCCACTGCAGCTGGGCAAGTATGCATAAAAACAATGGATTTAGGCCCAGATCTCTGTACTGGGGTGAATGACATTGACATTGTTCTGCATTCTGTCCATCAATTGTTGTTTTTGCATTTGTCACCCCGAGTGGGACGGGTATGCCCAGACGTGGGTCCCGTGCTCTCCATGCCACTGGAGTCAAGCTATCCTGGCTGATGATGGGTGAAACCCCGAAACCGGTCCTAGGATGCTTGTTTCCAGTCCAGGGAGGACCTGGCCTGGCAGTTCCGGCTGGACTGTTCCCATTGGGCGCAGGGTCAAGACTGATTTGCATATGGCTGGGTTCAAAGTGGAATGGCATGGGGAGCAAAAAAACGATGGATTTAGGCCCAGATCTCTGTACTGGGGTGAATGTATGACATTGTTCTGCATTCTGTCCATCAATTGTTGTTTTTGCAAGTATGCATATGGACAAGGGTGCACAAAGGGTGCAGCCCTAGCCAACAGCGCATCGTGGGAAGGGCCTGCGCACCACACTAACAGAGGTTTTGTGCACAACTAAGAACTAGGGCTATATGAGGACTCTTACAGACACCAGGGTATCTATTATCTAAATTAGAACGGAATATTCTGTGACCACTGTCTAGCAAATGGCCACGGCCTGCGGGGGGAAGTGAGAGGTATACATACCCCTGAGCCTTGATGGCCACCTGAATATGTCCTTACAACTCTGATCTTGTTGGGGTGTTGGTGAGGAATAGAAGAATTGTATTATGTTCCCAGGAATCACTGTATACCATATTTTGTCGTGCTTGCACTTCAAGTGTAGTATGTAGCTGTATGCTATGATTAAAGTACTTTCTCTTCTACAGTGAAAGAACTGGCTGGATAATTTTTTTATTGATTGCCATTATATGTTTCAGGCTTACTCCCTGAGTAAGCCTTGGACTGCTCAACTTGACTACCCTGAAAGTCAAGTGCTAAAGGGGTGTACTGGTGCCCAGTTTTGGGTTCAACAGTAAGGTAAAGCCCAAGGACACCATCGATGAAAAATTCTCACTGTGACAACTATGGGTCAATAACCATTATTTGCCCAGGGATAGCTGATAAATTTCACACACAAACCATTGCATGTTAGGCCCTCAGTGAACATGTGTGATTGTCATGTTCATTTAGGTCAAAATCAAAACCTACAAAGACATAACATAATTTTCCTAGCAATTTAACACAGACTTGCGGCCCATGCTAGCCAGAGCTATGCAGAAACATTTCAACCCAACAAGATCAAAGCTAAGTAAATAAGAGACTTATTTGTCATCACTTAGAGATAATCCCACCCCCTAAATCCAAGGTCTGAAATGGCTACAGCTTATCGCCCTCAAAAGATAATGGGTCATTAAAGTGAAAATAGCAGAAACTGACAGAGTGGCTGATGTGATAGACACCATGGAATGAAGAGTAGAAACTGAGCTCCACCCATCACTCAAAGTAGCCTCAAACAGCAGAGGCTGAGCTTTCATGAACAAGGCATAATCTCTCCACAGACATCAAGGACTTAAAGAGCAGAAACTAAACTCCTGTAGCCAAGACATAATCTCATCACGCCGTCCAAGGAATGAGGGGGCAGACATCAAGCTTCCTTCACTAAGGGCAGATCTGTCAATAAGAAACACAGAAATAATTTGATCACCAGAAATGACTCCTCGTAGAAACCATAGACTGAAGAGAAGATTACGTTCCTGTTGCTGAGACACGTCACAACCTTAAGGGCCAAGGACTGAAAGAGCAGAAACAGAGCTTCTTTACCTTGCAGATGATTCCTCTCTAGTAAACAAGAGCTTCAAAAGCAGAGATTGACATCCTGTCACCGAAAGGCATTGATCCACAGAGTTCGAGGACTGAAAGAGGAATGAATGAGCTCCGGTCACTGATATGAGCCAATCAATGACTGAAGAGTGCTGGCTTTCCTCCTATTAACTCCTATCACTTAGTAATCATCTCTTCATGGAGGCCAAGGACTGAAAGGGCAGAGACTGATCTACTGACACTTAAAGAGGACCCCTCTCTAGAAATAAAAGACCTTGAAAGCACAGACTGATTTACTGCCACCAAATATTGACTGCTTCTTAGAGAACAATGATTGGAAGAACAGTGAATGGGCTCCGACTGTTGAGAGATAACGCCTCCCCCGAAAACAAGAACTGAGGGAGCGAAGACTGCAGTCACATCATCAACAGATGATTCCGCCATATTCCAAAAACGCAATGAGAAGACACTCTGCTTTTGTCATTCGGAGATGATCCCTCCCGTGCCCCGGTCACCAAGGTAGGATTTCTTCCAAGAATGGGGAGTACAAGAGCAGTGAATGAGCTTCCACCGCAACACGATTATTCTTCCCTTAAGACCAACAATTGTGGTAACCAAGAATGAGATCCCTTCACTGAGGAATAACCAGTGCACAGAGATAAAGGAATGAAAAGCTGAGAGTCTACCGTAGAAATGTACTCCTTAACAGAGATCAAAGACTGAGGGAGAATACTTATCTAATACCGCAAGAGCGCTGATCCCTCTTTAAACAACAAAAACTAAAAGTGTGGAGACCGAGCTCTATCATGAAAACATTAACTCTCCAGAGACTATTTATTTATTTATTTATAAAGTTTTATATAGCGCGAACATGACCCACGAGGGTATCAGAGCGCTTTACAGTACACAAT
The DNA here is from genome assembly GCA_963921515.1 of Calotriton arnoldi. Classification (NCBI taxonomy): domain Eukaryota; kingdom Metazoa; phylum Chordata; class Amphibia; order Caudata; family Salamandridae; genus Calotriton; species Calotriton arnoldi. Next base: position 4,876,481 of record CAWUFW010000262.1, read on the forward strand.
TATTAAACATTAGATGATTGGGGTAATATACATACATTCGGCATTCGCCATTCAATAAAAAAGAGGTAGACAGTGGTATATGGATAGCATAGGTGGCTAGTAGTCATCAAAGAATTAAAGTCTTAGGATGTGAGTTTCTTCATTAGAAGCATTTTTACTTCTTTTTTGAAGGAGGTAAAGGAAGAGATTCTGCATACATCTGGAGGTAGGGAGTTCCAAATCTTCGGTGCGATCCCTGAGAATGCTCTGCAAGTAGTTCTCTTTTTATGGAAGGATTGTGGATTCAGTAGTAGTGAACTCGCACTTCGCAATTGTCTGCATCCTCCCGATCGCTCTAGCTTTTGTGCTAAGTAACTGGGGGTATTGCTATGCAGGGCTTTATGGGTCATGCAGGCGATCTTTAGTTGTATTCTTGCCTCGTAGGGTAGCCAGTTCAGAACTTTCAAGGTTGCAGAAATGTGGGTATTTCTTTTAGTTCCTGACACCAGTCTGGCCGCAGCGTTAAGCGATGCCCTCAGCGGGGCCAGCTTGTATTTGGGAAGACCGCATAGAGTGGTGCTTCCATAGTCCAATCTTGGTAACACTAGGGCTTGTACCGACATTTTTAAGTCGGTCTGTCGGAGGAAGGGTTTAAGTTTCCTTAGGATACTCATCTGATGATTAGCTCCCTTGGTGGCATTATTGATTTGCGCCTGCATGTTCAAGTGTTTGTCTATGGTGACTCCCAAGGATTTCGCAGAGTCAATGATGTGGGGAGCACAGTCAAAGGAAGTTAGATGCTTCAGCCATAAGTCTCTCTTGGGTGTGTGATTAGGGGGGGAGATGAGAAGGAATTCCGTTTTTTTGGTGTTAAGCATGAGGTGGTTGCCAGTGAGCCAACTTTGAGTATTATGTAGAATAGCGGTGAGGGAGATGAAGTCATCTGGAGAGGAGATTTTCATACACAGTTGTGTGTCGTCCGCATACAGGTGATAAAGAATGTTCGCAGAGTTCAATGTGTTTGCCAGGGGTTCCATGAGTAGATTAAAAAGAATGGGTGAAAGTGCTGAGCCCTGTGGAACCCGTATGGTGACCATGGAGGGTTGAAAGAGTGATTGCTTCATTTGATTCTTTGTGTTCTGTTATTTAGGAAGGAGGTGAACCATTGTAACACTGGGCCAGTTAGGCCCATCCTTCGTTCCAGTAGGGACTATAGGTTGTCATGCTTAACCGTGTCGAAAGCGGAGGATAAATCAAGAAGTACCAATAGGCATGATTCGTTATGGTCTAACATTTTTAGTATGTCATCCATTATGTCAGTGAGTGCAGATTCAGTGCTGTGACCTTGACGGAAGCCGGATTGGTGTTTGTCTAGGTGGTTGTAATTCTCAATGTGGTTGCATAATTGAATTTGTACACATTTTTCCAGCAATTTCGCCAAAGTGGGGATGTTGGATATAGGGCGGTAGTTGTTGAGATCTGAGGAGAGGGAGTTGGTTTTCTTTAGTATAGGTGTGACCTGCCCTACTTTAAGACAGTCAGGTATGGAGGCTTGTCTCAGAGAGGCGTTTACAATCTTTGACCATAAGGGTAGAATAGAGGTTTTTATCATTTTGAAAAGAGAAAGAGGTAAGGGGTCAGAGAAGTGATTGGAAGGGTTAATCGCTAGAAGAGTGTTATAGATTTTGTGTTCAGGAATGGGCGAGAAGGTGTGCCACGAAGCATTGTTTTTTGGGATTTCAATCGGAATAATAAAATGGTCCTTGATCTGTGAGTAAAATGTAGACTCATGAGCAATAGTTTGTGGAAGGGCATTCTTAGATTGGATGTCCTATTCAATGGATTTTGTCTTTTCTAGGAAGAAAGTGGCAAGCTCATCGCAATTAGGGGTAGCCGAATCGCTTAGTTCTATAGCGTTAGGCGTGTTGCGCGATTGTTGTTTGACGATTTCGAATAGCTTTTTGGGACGGTTAATGGCTTGGTTCAGCTGGGTTTTGAAGAAGTCTGCCTTAGCCTTTAGGATCTTCCTATTGTATGTGTTCCTCAGCATTCTAAGGTGATATAGGTGATCAATGGAGGGTGCTGATTTCCATAGTCGCTCAGCTGATCTTAGTTTGCGCCGATCAGAGTTCAGGCTCTCATTGAACCATGGTTTGGAGATTTTGGAGGAAACGTTTTTTTCTTGGAGGGGCGCTGTAGAGTCAAGAATTTCAAGCATAGTGGAATTGTAAAAGACTGTGAGGTCACGGACGTCAACCATGCCTGTCGTGGGGATCAGGGCGGAGTTGCATCGGTTTACCAGGGCGATGGGGTTAATATTTTGTATATTCCTTTTCCATTGTTTTGTTTTTGTAGGTTGGCCTCTTTTTGGAATTACCTCAATATTAATGGAGAAGAAAATGCTGTAATGGTCCGTCCAGTCACATGGGGTGATGGATTCTAATGATACAGTGTTCGTTTTCGCTATGATGAGGTCTAATGTCTCTCCCTTGTTGTGGGTTGGACTGTCACAGAATTGGGACAGATCCTGATCTGACGAAAGGATTTCAGACAGCTTACATCATGATCGCTTGAGTTGTCCCAATGGAGATTGAAGTCGCCCAGGAAAATCTGTGGCACTTGTGAGTTGTCGTTGGATGTAATGACTTCCATTAACTCATTGATGAACATCAGATTATCACCTGGGGGGGTGGTATATTATGTGAAGTTTGCTGGCGAGGCGCTTGTCATCGGAGATGTTGATACAGAGATATTCACAGGAGGATAAAGAGATGGAGTCTGCTTGATTGACTGAGATTGTGTTTAGATAAATGCAGGCTTACCCGTCACCGGGTTTCACGTTTCTGTCTAGGCGGATTATATCGTGACTAGGAGCGACCAGTAGGTCTAGAATGGGAGAGGAGGAACTATTTAGCCATGTTTCGGTAAGGACGATAATGTCCAGATCATTCGAGAGGATGAGATCGTAAATGTCGGTATATGTTTGCTAGCAGATCTGCAATTGATGAGTGCACACTTCATCTTGCTAGTCGAATGGGTGAGACTGAAAGACCAGAGACCGGGCTCCAATCACCAATAAGTGATCCCTAGATTTCCTTCACAGAAATAAAGGAATGAACACCAGAGATTGACCTAACTTTATTGAGCAATGAATCCTCAAGCGAGACTAAGCACTAACAAGCAGAAACTGAGCTCCCCCAATGAAGCTAGATACTCAATAGATGTGAATGACTGGAAAGAAAGCAGAGAATAAGCTTGCCACCAAAAGAGGATACCTCAATGGACAGCAAGGTGCCAAAGATCAGTTACTGTGCACCCATTAATCACTGATGAGCTTATACAGACACCATGAGTCAGCCATTACTAAATGCTGTAAGTAACAGATGTTGAGTACACAATTTATGGTATCCAATTTATAGGCCTCAGAAGGATGGAAGACTGCATCTGCCTTGCCGGGCCCCTCATTGCCTTCAAATAACTGCATTTGCCAACAGTGAATGCTCAGCTCAATAAGCCATCCTCCCTGCTTTGTGGTCCCATCACTGAGAGACCATGGCTTGTGCAGTGGAAACTGAATGAGCCTGAAAGAAAGAGGATCCCACCTTAGAGACCAAAAACACATCAAAGATGATCGCTTCAGAGACCAAGGATTGAAAGAGCAGGGACTGAGCGCCTGTCAAATAAGGGGATCCCTCCCTAGAGGCCAAGGACTTGCAAAATAGAGACTGACTTTCTATCAAGGGCAGATTATCACTTTGAAGGCAAGAACTGAAAGAGAAGATACTCCATGCCGGTCACTGAGAAATCATCCATCGCCAGCAACCAAAGGCTAAAAAAGAGATTTCCTTTCTGTTGCTGAGTGAAGACCCTCCAAAATTAGTCTCCTACCACAGAAAGTCAAGGACTGAAAAAACAGACACTTACCTCCCAACACCAAGAGGCAAACCCTCCCTAGAGGCCAGGGACCGAAACAGCAGAAAGTGAACTCGTGAAACTTAGAGATGATGTCTCCACAGAGGCCAGTGCTTAATAGAACAGTGAATGAGCTACTATCAGCGATGACTCCTGCATGGAGACCAAAGACTCTAGGAACTGGCATTTCTGAGTTAGGATCACTCTCTAGAATCAAAGGACGGGGAGAGCAGAGTCTTAGACATTGTCACTAAGAGAAGAAAACAGAGGCCAAAAAATGAAAGAGAAGTGACTGGGCTGCTACCACAAAGATATAATTCCTCCATGGTGACCAGAAACAAATGTCTAAAAGAGCTTCCGATGCTGTGAGGTTTGCACCATAAAGATTAATTATGGGCAGAGCAGAGACTGACTTCCTGTTGCCAAGAGATGAACTTCTATAGAACGCAGAGTCTGCTTTCATTCACTAAAAGGTGCTCCTTCCACAGATACCACTGATCAAAAAGCCGTAACTCAGCTTGCATCACTCAGAAGGGATAACTCCATAGAACCCATTACTGAAAGAGCAGGGAATGACCTCACCGACACCAAGAGATAATCTCTCTAAAGAGATGAAGGTGAGAAAGAGCAAAGGCTGGGCTCCCAGTGGGGGTGGAACTATTATCAGGGTGGGGATGCTGACCTCATGATTTTGAACTGAAAAATGCAAACCAGTAATCACACCCTTCAAGAACTTTGCGAGCGGGGGTGCTGTTTCACCCTGCTTCCCTTATTCCAGCTCTGCAGTGGGCTCCCGTGAAGAGGAGATGCCGCTGTAGAGGAGGAACACTGGAAGAACAGCGACTGAGCCCCATCACAGAAGGATGATTGACTGACTCCTGTCATAGCAGGATGATCAGCTGTAGGGACCAATGGTTGAAACCACAGCCTGAGCGTCGATCACAGAAAAATGAACTCAAAATAAACAACAAAGAGCAAAGTGGAGCTCCACAGAGAACCAAACTCAGAGGAAGGCTGGACTGAGCGCATGTCATTGAGAGATGACCGCTCCATCAAGAGCACCTATGGAGATTAGTCACTGGAGATGATCGCTCCACAGAGATCAGACACTGAGGGAGCTGAGATGGGGCCACTGTCACCAAAAGTTCACCAAGGGTTAGAACAACTGAAACTGAAAATTACAATAGCTGGAATCTTTGGCTTTAAATGACAGTGAACTGGAATTTTTATTTAATTTCCTTGACCCTCAAATTGTAATCCTAATACTAACCTTTAAGCAGTTTTAGTTTTTAACTAACCCCAATAATCCCTCACTCTGATTATGTATCGATCTCTAACCCTACACGGTTCTGTAAACAAAACAAAAACCCTACTCCTAATCCCATAATTCCTTTCACCTTGGCCCCAAAATTATCTCTCAAACTTTCTCTACTTCAAAGTGCACCCTGCACTGTAGCCCTAATGTTGTTCCATAAGGGACCAGAAACTACAGAGCAGAGAAATGCAGTCCATCGAGGCCATGGTGATTACAACCAGGAAGCTGGTACCCTACCTGACAACATCACCCACGCGCCAGAGTCCGTTCAGCCAGCGGCATAGCAGGGTTTGCCTTTGCGTATTGCAAGTGAAGTATCTTTCACTTTTCTTTTAAAATTTTGCGCCCCTTAGAATACCCCTAAGGATTTCGCGTCTGGGGCAACCTCCCCTGTGGCCCCGCCCACGCTACTCGACTGCGTTCAGCCACCCCAGAAACCTAGTCTCCTCCCAAAAAATCTGCTAGCAACAGACCTTAGTTCCAAGGTGGAAGGAAAGCATTCATTAGCAAGGGTGCTACCAGGGCAGGGGGCCAGGCGATGACAGGCCGAAGGATGGTGGGGGGAACAAAGTGCCAATTCACTTATACAAATACACCGAAAGAAAGGGAATTGCTAATAAGGCCGTGTGAATAATTCATGCCAAGACGCAGGTCTTCTTAATTCAATGCTACAGCTTGGTGGAAGAAAGGTCGGGCGCTGCACAAGCAAGAAGCGAAGACAAGAGCGTAAGAAGAGGCAAAAAAAAGTGCAGATTAAGAGCAAATCAGGAGCTGGGTGAGAGACATTGGTGAGCAGAAACTTGTTTCACAAATGACCCAAAAATCCTGATAAGAATATGTTGTGTCTTAACCAAATTTGAGGCGCGAGTAAAACAATTCTGTGACTTGTGCCACACTAATGAGCAAATAAGCAGAAGCGAGGAAAAAAATATGCCTCAGGAACTACTGATTTTTAACAACATATATAATTTTTTTTGACTAATCAATTGTTTTTTTAAAGAAATATACGGTGCTTTTGTCTTTAAATCAATCCGTCACAAAACATTCAGAAAAACCCAGAAGTGGCTTATGGGTCAGCACGCCTGAAAATAAAACAGTTCATAAAGCTCATTCAGATCAATGTCTTCTGAAGAGAACGGCGCTTAACCTGTATGCTTCAGACCTTCATCCTAGAAGGTAACATCGCAACATTTCATTATAACTAAGTCGACGACAAGGGTGTCGTTATAATGGGTAATGAAAACACCTATCACTTGAGCTGAAGAAAACTGTTTCAGGTTAGTTCTATAGAGAGAGACTGAGTCGAAGATGACACTCATAGTGGATTGTGCGATACTATTGGTAAGAATGAGGGCGAGGAGGGCCCTGATACTCTATGTCCTCAAGAAAGCAAACAGTGACCATAATAAAGGGGTCAGACAAAGATGGATGACTTTCTGAGACTGAACTTCAGTCTCAACTTAGAGGATGACATGCGTAAAGACAAGATCAGGATCTTATAAGGATCTGGTAGGACCAAGGAAAGAGGACACATAGGATAAGTCTTTAACCAAGGCACTGCTTAAAAGGGGGGTCATGAAAGAGAGCTCTGTGTAATATCAGGGAAGGCGATTTTCTATCCAGACTGTGATACAGAACTATCCCAGGAAACCATGAAACCCCAAGAAGAAAAAATACTGCTTATTGGAGCTTGATGTAATACCTACGAGGGGGACTGTTCAGAAAAGACATTGCTATGTGGAAGACAATGACTGCAATTGTAGCTTCCTCATTAAGGCAGCACTCTGCATGGTATTCCTCTAATGTCTATGCACTCGAGGATCTGGAAGAGCAATTTCTAAGCCTTGATGAGTGGCTTAAGAATTTGTCTACTGTACAACTAATAATGTCAAGTACCTGCTAGAGTGGTAGATGGAAACACATAAAGTAATGGAAAGAGTTGACCAGAAGATGAATCCAATGGGGCAATTGGCAACTAGAGGGCCTCACCAAATGCCTAAAGAGAGAGAAGGAGTACAAGTGAAAGAACAGGAAGCCTGTTAGACCTGACATCCTTGGAGTGGTCTTCCCCAAATTTTTACCTTCACCCTTCCTATTTTGCTGAATACGTTTTTGTTGGCTTTAGGACTCTGCACACTTTATCTCTGCTAACCAGTGCTAGAGTGCTTGTGCTCTGCCCTTCAAACACAGTAAAACTGGACTATACCTAATTGGCACATTTAATTTACTTGTAAGTCCCTAGTAAATGGTACTACCAGTACCCAGAGCCTGTAAATTAAATGCTACCAGTAAGCCTGCAGCACTCATTGTGCCACCCACTAAAGTAGCACTGTAAATCATGTTTCCAGACCTGCCACTGCAACCTGGGTGTTTAGTTTTAAACACAAAAGGGTAACTGTTCCTAGGGGAGAAGAGACAGACCGGCCTATTGAGCTGCGGGTTTAAATGGAAAAAAAGGGGTAGGTTTCAGGATTGATATAGCAATAATGAGGGAAATGTCCTCTATTTTGAAGAGTTGCCCTCACACACCGTTAAGGTGTCATGCTTCATCATTTTTGCTCCTCGTGGGGTTGGCGCTGCAGTCCCCCATGGGCCCCGCGAGAGAGCTCTTTGGTAGAGATCTTTTTTTTAAAAAACGCTGTAGTGGTGAGTGCGGGTGTGTGGGGATAGTGCACAAGTGGGTTAAAAATACTGTTGTGGTCCCCGAAAAATAGTTTTGTTCTTGGGGCTTTCAGGTATGATTAAAAGCCAAAAATCAAACTTAGACCTTCCACCGATGAGGAAGTATAGTTTGGTCCAGAAAATGTGAGTAGTGATAAAGGTCATGGGGTAGACATGTTTCTCGCCCTGATGGTCCAGAAAGGATCCTTGGCGTCTCATCAGGACCAAATAAGGTTTAGAAGAATTTTGTTAATGTGCAAAAATGAAAGAGATCATGGTAGACAAAACTCCCTGAATGGTAAGTCTAAATCAGACTTGTTCTAGCGTTGCCGAAAATTTATTAAGAGGCAGTCACCCAAAATTAACAATCCAACCTAAAGGAGACAAAAGAAAGGAGAAAAGAAAAAATGTGTCAATAACACTATGCCACGTGGAGAGTACAGTGGCTAAATACATGGAAAATCCAAAATAAATAAAACATGATGCATTGGAAAGTCTGTAGTCATGTCTCACAGCTTAAGTTAATTACAGTAGAGTGTGACTGACATGAGTGATTTATATCCACAAGTGAAAAGACACTAAGGTGGTCTTTAATGCAGTCAGTAGTGTTCTCTCAACATTATGCCTGAGTATGTGAGAGAAAAGGGGTAGTCTCGCTTACCCTTAGTACCGTATCCTTTATCTATGGACATCACGTTCCTGTGTTGTCTCCTCTGAACGCCCTCTTTCTCCTTATTCCCGCGCTAAACAAGTCTCTGTTTTCACTTTACCCCATAGGTTACCCCAGCGTATGCCCTCTACCTCTGTTGAGGCCCTCCCTTCAATCTCTAAGGGTAAGCGAGACCACAACGGTATTTTTAACCCACTTGTGCACTATCCCCACACACCAGCATTAACAACTACGGCGTTTAAAAAAAAAAAAGATCTCCGCCAAAGAACCCTCTCGTGGGGTCCGTGGGGGACTGCAGCGCCAACCCCACGAGGAGCTAAAACGCCCTATGATGAAGCATGACACCTTGGAGGGTGTGTGAAGGCATCTCTTCAAAATAGAGGAAATTTCCCTCATTAATGCTATATCAATCCTGAAACCTACCCCTTTTCTTTTCCATTTAAACCCGCAGCCCAATAGGCCGGTCTGTCTCTTCTCCCCTAGGAACAGTTACCCTTTTGTGTTTTGCATACATGTTCTTGGGAGCATGGGTACTGGACCTCTCTTTTTCCGCTCACGGTCCCTATCTTTGTGATTTGTATGTTTAGTTTTAAAACCTTTGCCAGGCCTAAAACGTTCCTTTTTAATACCTATAAGTCACCCCTGAGGTAGGCCCTAAAGCCTCATAGGGAAGAGTGCATTGTATTTAAAAATTAGGACGTGTGTACTTAAGTTTTACATGTCCTTGCAGTGAAAAACTCCTAACACCGTTTTCATTGCTTTATGGCCCGTCTCTCCCATTGACTAACACTGGGCTCTGTTATTACATTTAATCAATGATAACTTTAGATTGGGAGCAGAAAGAGGTATGTTGTTCACACTCAACCTAATTATAATTTAAAATCCCCCTTAATGGTAATGTTGGGTTTTAAGTCACAATTCTGAAAATGGCACTTTTAGAAGTTGGCATTTTCTTGTCCCAGACATTTTTGCCTTCAGCCAGTGTCCTGGGTCACATGACTGTGAATAGTTCTGCTGTTTGTGTATATCTTCCATATAGTAATATACAGGGGGCTTAGGTGTGGACAGGATAGGCCATCCTGGCAGGATGACTGGGGAGGGGCTGTACCCAGTCCCACTTACACTTCAAAGGGCTTTACCTTCTACACATGCAAAAGAACCTCACACCAGACCTGTCCTGCCTTTTCTCACCCCAGACAGTTTGGAGCCATGACAGGAGAAGGGGAAGAACTTTCCTGAACCCGATGTTAGGGTAGGACAGGGGCTCTGCCCACACAAAGGCTGGCATTAGGTGTAAATATTGGACTTCCTGAGCCACTCTTCAGAACACTACTGTACCTGAATAAAGGGTGCCCTGCTGCCAGAGAACTGCCTGTCTGAGAAGGAAGACTGGACCTGCTTGCCCTCTCATCCCAGGCTAACCAGATTGACTCCAAGGGTCAGTTGGCTGCCCTCCTGTTACAGGGGCACAACAAGCTTCAGAGGCCTCCCTGCAACTGCCCAGCTGACCTGATGCAACTGGACCTGCCTGAGCTCTGCTGGCCTCTGCTGGAGCAAGTCCCTGATCCACAAGAGGTGCCTCCCCAGGTCCTGGACCCTTGGCTGGCATCATAATGTACTTCTCCCAGACAAAAAGGTGAAAATCCTGACATTTGGGCTCCTTGCGACCTCAAACGGGCTCTTTTACATCAAAACTTTGCTGCCTGCGACGACTGTCAAAGTGAAGCTCCAGCGAACCTTGCTCTTCACACAGACAACGATCGTCCTCAGCAACCCGAAACGCAAGACCTACACTTTGCACTACAGCAACGACCATCCGCAACGACTGCCAACACGAAGCTACAGCAAAGGCCGTCTGTGACACTCAACCTGCTCTTCGTGCTACAGCAACGACCATCCATGACGCCAGCCACCTACTCATGGCATGCTTCACGTAAACGGAATGCTTCACGCCGGACTTTGAAGGCAACTTTTCAGCAGGACTAACCTGATCCCTGTAACCAACCTGTGCTCCATCACGGTTGGCCTGAACTTATGACTTTGCCCCGGTCTAGCGCGACCAGATGACCATGAGTGGCGCTTTGTGCTTTTAGGTGCTATTTTCGCTAAAAAGTTTGAAACTGAATATCTCCAGTTCTACTGATTAGTATTTCTTCATTCTGGTATCATTTTATTTATTAAAATGGACTCTATTTTTTTAAATTAATTTTGGATTTTGTCTTGTATTGTGTTTTCACTTTATTACTGTTTGTGTGCTGCATAAATACTTTACACATTGTCTCTAAGTTAAGCCTGATTGCTTTTGTGCCGACCTATCAGAGCACAGGTTCATTTAGCGACTGTAGGGTTCACCCTGACAAGAATTGTGGTTGTTGACTGATGGGACTTTCACCCCCCTCAACCAATACCCAATTTCTTACAAAGCCCAAGATAAATATCAAACTAGAAGAGCAGAAATGTAAACAAGCATTGGCCAAGCCAATTGGTATTACCTTTTTGAGCTACTGGCTTTGCCAATGCATTTTGCTGATACTGTGCAGCATTGCCAAAAACCAAAATGCTTTCATGTGAATTTTGTGTAACACTGGCAAAAAAAGATAAGCAACGGAAAAAAAGTATGATGAAGCAGCCAATAGACTTGTCATTCTCCATGCATGTGCATGCGTGATGACGTTTGTGCACATATGCATCACCACACATGCACGTGCCGAAGCCAGGGAGGGGTGGAGAAAGCATAGATGAACTTGTGGGGATGAGGAAGCATCAAGTGCAAGAGGACATCATTTGGGGGATGCAACACCCAAGGGAGAGAGCTAGAAGAACAAGTTACCTTTGATAATGCCTGATCTGGTGAGGAGTCTATCTAACTGCAGATTCCTTACCTTAGAATATCCCCAGGCAGCAGACTGGATCCCGAAGATTTTCGAGCAGTACCCCTGTGCGCTGGTTGGTGGCGTCATTTGGCTCCGTGTCAGCGTTGTCTGTGTTGGAAGTGACGTGCGCAGTACCTGTATAGAGGCCACCTTGGCCCGGTAAGGTCAATAACTTTTGCTGCTTTTCACGCCAGGAGCGCAGAGCCACGATGAGAACTGACCACTGATGTGAAAAAGACTCAGGCCCTGAAAAGAGTGTCCCTTACACCTTAACCGGTTCACAGAGCGGGGTAGAATGAAAGGGTCGGTAAGGAATCTGCACCTTGATAAGGTGTTACCGAAGGTAAGTAACTTGTTCACCTGATAGAGACTTCTAGCTTCAGATTCCTTCCTTTAGAATAGATCCCAAGCAGTACTTCCCTGGAGGTGGGTCTGTGAACCTGATTAGATCAAAAAGACCTGCAGACCTGAACAGGTGGAGTGCCCATCACGATGGACCTGATTGTCCAGGCAGTACTGATTTGGGAATGTGTGCAATGATGCCTATTTTGCCGCCTGACAGATGTTCAGGATGTCCAGGAGAGGAACGCCATGCGCTAACACAGTGGTCACAGCCTGGGTTCTGGTAGAGTGAGCCCGAAGCTCCTAGGGGGCTGTTTCTTGGCCAGTGCGTAGCAGATCTCAATGCACACATGATCCATCGCGAGATGGTCTGCTTCTGAACAGCCTTCCCTTTTTTGGGTCAGACATAGCCCACAAAGAGTTGATCATCCACCAGAAATTTGTTTTGTGCGATCATGGTAGAACGAAAATGCTCTTTTCCAGGTCTTGCCTCTTCTTTGGAGGGATGACGCAGAGCAAAGAAAGTAGGCAGGGTAATGCTCTAGCCTACATGGAAGGTAGTGACAACCTTCGGAAGTAAGGAGGCATGTGTCCGGAGGACCAGTTTTTCCAGTTAAAGGAGGTGAAGGGAGGGTGCACAGAGAGGGCTTGCAATTCACTGACCCTCTGTCAGGGGCTGTCCGCGACTGTCTGGGACACAGTCAGGGACTTGGGCAAATACTGGCGACTGGGTAGAAAATGAAGCAGATAAAGGAGTACAACACTGCCCAGGATCACACAGGAAGTCAGAGGATAAAAGGGATACAAAGGGGAAGCCTGCACGAAGGACAAGATGGCTAAGAATCAGAAAAGACAGGCACTCATGAGGCGGTTCTGCATTCAGAATCTCTACACAAAGGACGGATGTGCAATACACTTATATATAAAACAACATTAACAATAAAGGGAATGTGGGGTAAAGCACTCAGGAGCTCCACACCGTAAGACTGAAGCTCAGTAAGTTCCTCACCCACAATTGCTGTTACAGATACTGACTGCAAATACCCACATATAGGATATGCATGCAAAGGCAGGGTCTGTGGAGCTGATACCTATGGTGATGTTATAAATGTAACTCAAAGGCAATACTCACAGTGAACAAGAAACACCACCTAGGTTGTCAGCTGTGCCCACAGATCCTGGCGATCAAACAGGAACACGCAAGGCAGTAACAGCAAGGGGGTAGAACTAAATACAAGCACAATAGACAAGGAGCTAGCAAGGAGGAGTGCTTAACAGGAAAGTAAGGAAATCACAGGGCACACTTGGCAGAAAGCAAGTAACAAACATACAAGGTAACAGAAGCAAGACAGCAGAATAGAAAGACAGCAAACTAGGAACTGGAACCAAGGAAATGGGAAGAAAGGCAGGGACTGGAAAAGGATATACAGAAGGGGAGGCTACAAAGGTATACTAGAATAGTGCAGGTTCAGGAATCAAGAAAACAAAGTAGCATTGAAGGCAGTGCTGGGGCAGGAACAAGAATTGAGCAAAAGCTCAGGAGTCAAAGTAGCACTGCAGGCAGTGATATTTCAGGAGAAGGGAAACTGATGCAGGTCAGGAACAAGGAATGCTAAGGCTCCTCAGGAGTCAAGTTAGCACTGCAGGCAGTGCTAGTTCAGGAACAAGGGAAACTGCTGCAGGTCAGGAACAAGGAATGCTAAGGCTCAGGAGTCAAGGTAGAACTGCAGGCAGTGCTAGTTCAGGAGAAGGGAAACTGCTGCAGGTCAGGAACAAGGAATGCTAAGGCTCAGGAGTCAAGGTAGCACTGCAGGCAGTGCTAGTTCAGGAACAAGGGAAACTGCTGCAGGTCAGGAACAAGTAATGCTAAGGCTCAAGAGTCAAGGTAGCACTGCAGGCAGTGCTAGTTCAGGAGAAGGGAAACTGCTGCAGGTCAGGAACAAGGAATGCTAAGGCTCAGGAGTCAAGGTGGCACTGCAGGCAGTGCTAGTTCAGGAACAGGGAATTACTAAAGCTCAGGAGTCAAGGTAGCACTGCAGGCAGTGCTCATTCAGGAACAAGGAAAACAGCAGCAGCTCAGGAACAAGGAATAACTAAAGCTCAGGAAACACTGGAAACAAAAATACCAAAAGCTCAGGAAACACTGGAAACGAGCTTCGGTCTCACCGGTACACAGCTACAATGACCAACCTTGGCCTGAAGGGCGCTGCGGCTTAAAAGAGCTCACAGTAATCACATGCATCAGGTGTGAGCAGGCTAGCAGCAGCCAGCCACAGGTGAGCTGAATTCCTCCACCCATCCTTGGCCTGCAGGGGTGGAGACGAGGCAGTGAGCAGGGATTTCTAGGGAATAGAGTTTCAGGCATGAGCAGGCTGGCTTCCACAAAACCCGGCATGGATTTGGATGGATGGCCATTTCCAAGAAGAGTCCAAATGGCTGAAAGTCAGTATGTACATGAAGGGGAGGGTCTGGAAGCTTATTAGAACACTGGAGAGTCCCATAGTTCAGCCCGCTGTTGGTGGACACGAGAACGCAGGGAGCAAGTCGTGACACCCTCCTGGCAGATGTAATGAGAGAATTCTGGGCAGGAATGGTATTGGCAGGAAAGTGTACAGGAGGCCAGAGCTCGAATCGAGACAAAAAGCACCTCTGAGCGAGAGTCGCCTTGGAAATTCTAGTGTGCAAAACTGCTGACATTGCACATTCTTGGCAGTGGTGAACAGATCTAACCAAGGCTCTTTCCACTGCTGAAAGAGCTCTTACACCACCTCAAGAGGGAGACCCCATGCATGATCCACAAGACATCTTCGACTGAGCTTGTCCACTCTGGTGTTTAGAGAGCCCGCCAGATGCTGAACCACTGGGAAAATTCCCTGACATTTCAGCCATGCCCAGAGGCTCAGGGCCTCTTGACACAGGGTCCATGACTCCACCCCGCCCTGTTTGTTGCAGTACCACATGGCAGTGGTGTTGTCCATGTACACCTCCACCAGCCTTCCTTTGATCGAACAAAGAAAGGCTTTTAATGCCAAATGAAACACACAGGTTTATGTGGAGTTCGAACTCCGCCAGAGACCAGAGTTCTCTGATTTCCACCTCTCCCAGATGGCCACCCCGGCCGAGGAGTGACGCATCTGTCACTACTGTTAGATCTGGTCAGGGAAGGGAGAAGGGTCTGCCACTGATCCAATCGCGATTGTTAGCCACCACAACAGGTCTTTTGCAGTTCCCTCTGAAATGTAGACCATGTCTGAGAGATGCCCCTGATTCTGTGCCCAGTGAGCCTTCAGGTCCCACTGCAGACCCCGCATATGCCAGTGGGCATGTGTCACCAGCAGGATGCAGGAAGCCATGAGGCCGAAAATCCAGGATAGAGGCTGAAACATCGGAATCACAGCCTGAATGTCCTGGGCCTGCCACTCTGGAGGATAGGCCTTAAACTGCAACGTGTCCAGAACAGCTCCGATGAAAGGGGAGCATCTGAGAGGGAGTCAGGTGCAACTTTGGCATATAGATAGTGAACTCCAGCAAGTGCAGGAGGTTCGCCATAGTCTAAAGATTGAAGACAACTGCCTGCTGCAAGCCCGCCTTCAACAGTCAGTCGTCGAGGTAGGGGAAGACTGAAATCCCTGGCCTCCGCAGATGAGCTGCAACCACCGCCATCACCTTGGTGAACACATAAGGGGCGCTGGTAAAGCTGAAATGTAGTACAGCAAACTGAAAGTGTGCTTGGCCCACCGTGAACTGCAGATAGATTCTGTGGGTCGGCACGATGGGGATGTGGAAATATGCATTCTGCAAATCCAATGCTCCCATCTAGTCTACCAGGTCTATAGCAGAAAAACTTAGGCGAGCATGAGCCTTTTGAACTTCTCCTTTTTCAAGAAGAGGTTGAGAAGGCACAGATACAGGATAGGTAGAAGTCCGCCATCCTTCTATGGCACCAGAAAGTAGTGGAAATAACAACCACGACCTGCTTCTGATGCAGGCACCCTCTCTATGGCTCCCTTGGCCAACAGAACCTGAACCCCTTGGTGAAGCAAGGAGAGATGGTCCTCTGTCAGCCAATCATAAGTGGGTGGCATGGGTGGAGGGGTTGTCAAAAAGGGAGGGAGTAGCCCCTTTATACTATCAAGTACCCAACTGTCTGATGTCACTGACTGCCAGTGATGGTGTACCCTGCCTCCCACTGGATGCCCATGATGGTAGGAAGGCAAACTAAAGTGGCTTGGAGACAGGGGATGCCTGGGGGGTGGTGGCTTGACCCGATCGCTGGCTGCCTGTCCACCGTAGTCTATGGGACCAGCGCCCTCTGCCACGAAAAGACTGAGATGCCTGCTGGCTGTGGTGGCTGGGAGGGTATAGGCATGGGTGGAGACCCCTTCCATGGCCACATGGGTGGAAGGTGGATTGGGGTTGATGAGGGGCCATAGACAAGCCCAAGGACCTGGCCGTAGCCCTTAAGTACTTTAAGTGCTCCAGCGCTGAATCTGCCTTGTCTCCAAAAAGGCACAAGCCATCAAAGGGAATGTCCATGAGCGAAGCTTAGACATCCCCTGAAAAGTCAGATTATCTCAGCCAGACATGGCGCCACAAGGCCACTGACGATGAAATTGATCTGCCCAGCGAGTCGGATATGTCAAGCCCACATTGGATAGAGAACTTAGCCTCATCCCTCCCATCTGCAACAGAGAGTAAGAGAGTCTCTTCCGTGACCATAGGCAGCACTTGCGCAACCAAATCTATAGTGTATGAAAATAACGGCCCAATAGACACGCAGTGTTCACTGACTGCAGTGCCAGACTGGTGGAAGAGAACAATCTCTTATCGAAGGTGTCCAGCCTCTTGGAGTCCCTATCCAGCGGAGTGGTAGGGAACATGCCAGGGTGGATATGGAATGAGGAGGCTTGGACCACCAAGATCTCTGGGGTGGGGTGCTGGGTAAGGGAACTGGGATCCCCAGGAGCAGGGCGATAGGAGTGGGCAATTGTCCTATTCACAGGAGCCCCTGTGCAGGGCTTGGACCAGGCCCCAAGTAGGAAGTCCATAAGGGCTTCATTGAATGGGAGTAAGGGTTTTGAGGGGTGACTCCCAGCTGAAGCACATCAGTCAAGACATTAGTCTCGACAGCCACTGACAGTAGGTTAAGGTCCAGGACCTCAGCCGCCAGTGCACCACCATTGCAAATGAGGCTCCATACTTCATAGCCACAGTAAGAGTCGAAACCAGGCCAGTGTCAGATGAGGTGTCCAGCCCACTGGCCTCACCCAGTTGCTCATACCAATTGTCCTGTTCCTCAACCTTGTCATTTCTATAAGGGTCCTTAGACCCCTCCCAAACATCTCCCTCACCAGGCCTATACTTCAAATAAGGCACTGACTTCGCTCCTTGGTTGGCGCTAGACGCAACATCGGAAGTCACCTATCTGGCTGTGTGTTGGAAAGTCAGGAATGACGGGGACGGCGCCTTGGGGACGTCAGCAGCATCAGGGACGTCAGCACTGGAGCAGGTGCCAAGGAAGGTCTCGGTCTCGCCAGTGGCTCTGCTCCATATCCAGCCAGGGATCCCATGGGTAAGACTGGCGCCAAGGGCGGACCCGTCAGCGTGGTCCGTGTGGGGGCCCTTCCATGGGGCCCGAAAGCACTCCAGAGGGGCTGGGCCACCCATAGATGAGGCACATGTCCTCATAAAATTCTTTTAGTTGAGCGGGGGTCACTCTGGCTCCTGGAAACTTAGGGAGGCGCGGAGCGAACCCACGATCAGACCCAACCGACTCACTGGGCCTGGTGTGCCGACGCTTCCTTGTCTCGTCAGATGACTTCAACGAACACGGTGAAGTCAAAGAGCGTTTGGACTTCTTCTACTTCTTGTGTTTGTGGGACTTCCTCGACTTTCCCGATGACTTTAAATGCGACGTTGAACATCGTGAGTGTCTCCATGAATGGTCCCAGGACCTCCCACGAGAACGGGACCTCGAATATCGCGGAGTCGACCAACGTCGGGCAGCAAAGAGCTTGAGGGATTGCTCTCTCAGAGCCTTGGGGTGCATGACGCAGCAGTCCTCACACTCCTTGGAATCGTGTCCCGGCTCCATGCACCACAAACAAACCAAGTGAGGGTCTGTCACCGACATTTGCCTATGACAGGCCCCACATGGTTTGAAACTAGACAGTATCTTTGGTGACATCCTCACACCAGAAGATGAAATATCCCAATAAGAGTTGACAAAAAATTAAAAAAGACCAGTCAAAAAATGATTGCGGGGTAGCTCAGACCAGATCAGCATTATCTGGTGTGAAAAGGAAAGAACCGACGTTAGACCGCCGAGGTGGTGCTTATATAGCTACCGCGCACACCACCTCTTGCGCTGACGATGCTGACGCAGAGCCGAACGACGCCACCTACCGGCGTGCAGGTGTACTGCTCGAAAGTCTTTAGGGACCAGTCTGATGCCGGAGGATATCCTAAGGTAAGGAATACGCGGCTAGAAGTCTCTATCAGATAACCTGCACTCTCGTGGAATACTGAAAGAAAATGGAAAAAATTAGTTCCCTGAATGTGAACAGTGGAAGAATTCAAGTCTGTCAATCAAAAGGATGGTAAAAAGCCTATGGTCCAGGATAGGGATAGGGACAAACACCAGAAGAGGAAGGCAAGCCTTTGAATAAGAAGTAAGAAAATGAGAGTGACAATAAAGCCAACCAATGGTAAGCAGTAGGTAGACACTTAGCCCCCTGGATTTTTTTAGTTTGGCCCACAAGAGGCTTTTGCCTACAGACAGCTAAAAGCTGTCTGTTAGGCGAGACCCAAAAAAATGCAAATGCTTGACATCGGAGAAAATGAAAAATAGATTGGACTGGGGATCCAGCCCACATTATTAACCCCAACCAGACCCCTTGGGTAACCAGCCAACAGACATTCCATATGCACCATAGACCAATCTTGGAATCAGGACATGAAAAAGAAAAAGGTGAAACTAACCAGAGAGGAGTATGCAATGGAAAGGACACTAGAAAAAGACAGATGGAAGAATAGCGCAAAATGAACTGAAAATAGTTGAAAGTCAAAGATGGATAGGATTGTTACCCCCGGCCTTGGGGGTGCTGGGTGGGAACCGTGCATGGGCCATGGCTACGCAATAAGCCGTGTGTGTATACATCTTGTCATTATGATTATGTTATTATCCTAGTCATTAGCCCGTGAAACAGATTCCAGTGAAACGTTATCTTTTATTATTCTGCTTTTAAAAATAGCAGGTCATGATTTAGACGCCTAATCTTTTTCTTATGAGCAGATATATCGGTGTTGATTTAACACTTAACTTGGAAATAGCCCAAATAAGGTTTTTCCTGTCACAAAACCGATGATCTGTTTTTCCGGCCCAGGCGCAGCTCAGATAGCGGATTATGGCCATTTTTAGACCAGAAAGAGGCCGTGGCCGCGCGCCGCAGGAGAGCGCCTCTGCGCGTGGCATCGAGCCCGCGCTTTGTAATGTGTTTATCGCAGCTGCCGAGACGCAGCGTGTGGAGAGAAAAAGCGCGCTGGCCCGCAGCACCGAGACTCCAACTGTTCTCAAAACGGCCTCGCCGTTTACAGATTTCCTGTTAAAATAACATCGGATTCAAAATTACATTTCTGTGCACGAAGCACCACAAATGTCAAATTCCGCAAAATTCTGTGACGCTTGCATATGCTTAAAATACCTGTGGCGTTATATGGTCGCTCCGCAAGACCATGGAACATCATTTGGAAGTAATGCGAAAATTACATAAAGCTCTTGGGTAGTTTGGAAAACTCCTACACCACAATGTTAAAATTCTGCCAAATTCCGTAACATAACATCACTGGTACATTATTATGAATAATGCTGTGACATTTGCCATTTGTGCAAAACTCGTTTACATCACTTGCCAAGTCTGCAAAATGTTGTGACACCATCAAGTAACAAAGCAAATTACTGTCCAGTGTGTTAATTCTGCAAAAACGTATTGAAATGTTATAATAAAGTAAAATGATGTGACACAGTTAGCTGGTCTTTCAAAAGTCTGCAATTCAACATGATATCTCTGCAAAATTCTGTGTCATGGCTCCTTGATTCGGAAAATCTGTGGCATCATACGCAAATTTTACAAAATTATTGACAACATGCAGCTGGAGGGTTTGAAGAAACTGCAAACCTGAGTTGAAATTTTATCTTACAGATACAAAGGTATTGCAGACTGTTATGCTGATAACATCAGGATAGTGAATCAGTGCGTAATATTTAAATATGAAATGAAAAAGTAATTCAGCAAAAATCGGTGACGTAATTTTCTAATCCTGCAGCAGTTCAAGCACATCGTATGCTTGATATGTCTGTTTTTAAGGTGGTACTTGTTCAATTAGTGCACGCGGCCTGTGGGCGACCCTATGACGGGGGTTAAAGTTGCCCCTGAGAGACAGCTTCGAAACTAATGGCCCAGAGGAAGCGGCGAGACTGGGCACCCAGGGGCGTGCGGGAAGGGCATGAAATATTTATTGTCGAGAGCCTGCCAGTCGGTTAACAAAAGCAGACGGAAATTTGCATGTTTATTCATTCCGCCGGATGAGCTATTTGTTTTAAGGGGAGGCTTGTTTTTGGGCGAATACAGCTGAAGAGGAAGCTGTAGTCTGCGTCTGGCTGAAAGCACCTGTTTTGTGGTGTGTATGTGCATTGTGTCTGGGGCTTTTATTCATGGTGTGTGTTTGTGTGCAAGGTGCGTGAGTGGGTGGGGGTGCGGTGGCCACTGTGTGAAGTGAGTGTCCATTGTGTGTGCTCATTGGGGTTTTCTGCATAATGTGTGTTGTGTTTTCCTGTGATGTGTATGTCTAAAGTGCGCGGGGCTTCTATTCATGAATTGTGAGCGTGTGTGTGTCTGTGGGTGTACAGGATATATGTGGAGAGAGTGTCTCTCTGTGCAGTGTCTGCCCGCGGTTTATGGTCACGGGGTATACTCATAATGTGTGGTGTGACTTCCTACGGTACGTCCACAATGTGCGGTGTGGGGGGAAGTGCCCCTTGAGGTGCGTCTGACATGCTGTGTGGTGCATGTGTGTCAGCAGCATAGCAAGGGTGCCACTCAGGGCCGGACTGGGAACAGAAACCGGCCCTGGCAAACTGCTCAGCCGGCTTCCCCTGGGGTGAGGGGGAGTGCAGCCGAGCAGTTTGCGAGGGCCGGTTTCGGCCGATTTTGTTGCAGGGGGCCGATATTGCCGACCCCCGGTAACAAAAACGGCCCCCCAGGGGCCCAAAACCGGCCCCCACCCTAGCGGCCTACCGGGGAAACGCCCGGTGCCCGCTATGACCAGTCCGGCCCTGGTGCCACTGCGCAGGGGCGGCTCCTCCGCTAAGGTGGAGGAGCGTCCCCCCACTGCTCTGTGAGCAGGTCAAAAAGGAAAAAATAAAATGATAATAACGCATCGTTACTTTCTTTTTATTTTTCCGTCGCTATTCAGCTGGTTAGGGGCGGGGTTGGGCTGGGCTGTAACAGAGAAGCATGGGGAGGAGTGGTGAGCACTCTCTTGAGTGCGCATGACCGTTTGGCTAGCCGTTTTGGGTCGGCCAAACAGTCAGGCGCACTTTGCATGTTCTTCACCAGGCTGTATTGTACAGCCTGGGCGGAGAACATGAACAGCCTCCCAGTCCCTCTCTGAGTGCCGAACCACAGCACTCAGACCAATCACAAAGCTGCTGTAATGCAGCATCGTGATTGGCTAGGGGAGCCTGTGTGCTTCCTGCTTCCTGCCCCTGGAGTCCTGGAAGCGGGCGAAGAGACCGAGAGGTGGCGACTGGCAGGCAGGTAAGTGATTTTGTAATTTTTTTTCATTCCCACCCACGACCCCCCCCCCTACCACCGCCGTTAAGTAGCAGCCGCCACTGGTGCCATAGTCCATAAGTGGCCATCAGTGGGTCTTTCACATCCCTGGGCCCTGGTGCCACTACATCTGCTACGCCATTGGCAGCTACGTCCCTGATGTAAGCAGCATGTTTAATGCGTGTACACATGGCTGAGCTAGTGTTGAAAATGGAGAGCAAGTATGCATATCCGCAGTTTGTAGTAAAAGGTATCCGCACAGCGTGATCTGTGTGACTAGGTTGTGTGAGGGCTGCATGTAGTTTGTGTTCAGGGGTATGACGTGTGTTGTAAGTGCCTTCAATGTGCAGGGTGTATGTCCATTTTATAGCAGGTGTGCAGTGTGCGTGTCAACCAGGGATCGACTGGCCTACAGGGCATTCAGGGAGTGCCGGAAGGGCTGGTCTGACAGGTCAGTGTGTGTTCT
Organism: Calotriton arnoldi; assembly: GCA_963921515.1. NCBI lineage: Eukaryota > Metazoa > Chordata > Amphibia > Caudata > Salamandridae > Calotriton > Calotriton arnoldi. The sequence goes on from CAWUFW010000262.1 coordinate 4,898,532, forward strand.
GGTTTTTTGGCTGTTTGTCAGCCTGTTTTATGGTGTTGTGGGCCGATTTTGTTACCATCAGTTTCTCTGATATTACCACAAACACTCCCTGCAACAAGGAAAATTGCATGCAGTGGCGTAGCTAGGCACTCTGCCGCCCGTGGCGGTCCCTGCCTTTTGCCGCCGCCGAGCGCCTAAGAGCAGGGGGGGGTGCTGGCGATAAATTTACCTGCCGCACCCAAATCTCGTGCCGCCCGGGGCGTACCGCCCCCTCCGCCCCCCCCTTGCTACGCCAGTGATGCAGTGTTCCATACCTTGCATATTTACAAGTTCAAAACTGTATTTGCAAATGTGGGCCACTTTCTAACTATCTTATTCACTAATGGAGTACATTTTATTTTGGTAATAGAGTCTACTTTCTGTCCCTGTCAAACCCTGGTCTCCACAGCGTGTGAAGTGTGTGTCAAGGGTGTGGCATATATGTTCTGTGTCCCTCTACAACAGGAGTCTCCAACCGTTTCTGTAGTGAAGCTACTTCTGATCAGTGAATATCATTGCGAGCTACTGAAGGCCAAGCCACTCGCACAATGTTACTAGACGCACCCACACCCAGCTTAATTGGTTTTAAGCCTAATGTCCATAGAGCCAGATGCTATGGTTTGAACAAAATACTTTGACTAGGGGCACTGTGACAGGGCTGCCATGTGTGTCAGTGAGAATTTGGTCTTTGGGGATGTATGAACATGTGTGGGTATGAATGGGATACATGTGGACGGGTGACTGACAGGGCCGGACTGGGAACAGAAACCGGCCCTGGCAAACTGCTCAGCCGCCCCCCCCCCTGGGGTGAGGGGGAGTGCAGCCGAGCAGTTTGCGAGGGCCGGTTTCGGACGATTTTAATACAGGGGGCCGATATTGCCGACCCCCGGTAACAAAACCGGCCCCCCAGGGGCCCAAAACCGGCCCCCACCCTAGCGGCCTACCGGGGAAACGCCCGGTGCCCGCTATGGCCAGTCCGGCCCTGGTGACTGAGAGACCGTGTCATGCGTACTTGTGGCACAGGACATACCTTTCACTGTATGTGGCACCGTTACATGTATAACACAAATGGGAGAAATGTAAAGTGTAGACAAATGTTCTGCAAAAATGTTCAGAGTATGGAAAATTTTTCTGCCCTTAAAATTTCTCCAGCTTCAAACAATAGCTGTATTTTTCTCTTATAAATATGGCACTGTATTGAGAAGATTAAACTGAAGAGGTAACTTTGTTTATATTGATTCCACAAAACTCATCATTCGCATTTTCTCCCATTTCCAAGTGTTACATTTACAAACACCAAGTATCTTGCTCCCAGTGGCCTGTAGACATGGTGCCATATTTATAATAGAAAAATACATTTGTTAAAATGGGAGGAATTTTAAGTGAGCAAACAATCTTCTTAAAACATTAACAGGTATTTGGCTTAATTGAAAGTGGAGAAAGACATTAATACTTAATGTTTCATAGAAAAAGTTTTCTTCACTTTAAGTTTCTCCCATTTGCAAAAAAATGACTGTTTATCAGTTATAAATATGGCACACCGTCTACTGGCCACTGGGAGCAAAAAGCCTGCTGCTTGTAAAAGCGACGCTTTGAAATAGGATCACATTAAAATGAAGAGTTAATCACTAAGGTAACATTTCATTTTAAGTTTCTCCAATTTAAAAGCTTTCAGAAACATAATTTTGTTCTCACACTCCAATATTGAGTCGACTAGGACTTTTATTTAAGAGTTAAATACTTCAGTGGTTTGGTTCTTCACCTCTGTGACCCAGCCTGACCCATAAATCTGAATGAGCACTGCTAATTATCAGGCTCTGCTATCTGCAGCCTGATGATAATAATGCCAAGTAAACACAGCAATCCATTAACCTTAAAAGAGAAATGTGACCCTGTGCTTATTTAAAAATGAACTCAAGGCTGCAAGCTACTTTGAAGGTGTCTGGGAGCTACTGGTAGCTCGTGATCGACTGGTTGAAGACACCTGCTCTACAATGTATACAACAGATGTGCATCAATGGGTTGCCGAATAAATGCCCTTTGTGTACATTGTGAGTGCCCCATGTATGTGGGGCAAATGTGTTCCAGTATTATGAATGCATTTTAACATATATTTAATGCTCTATTGGTTGAACGTTTGTAGGTGCATGCTACCATTACATCGCAGATTTTACTTCGTGGGACTTTACATCGCAGATAAGTACACTACATTCTTTACATCGCAGGTAGTTTTTTCAATACTTTACATCGCTATACCTCTGAGGTAAGTATTTTTTTAATTGTTAAAAGTCATGTGTGTGTGTATATACACATATATATATTGTATATGATTAACTATATGCATTAATATTTACATATATATAATGATGAGGAAAGATGGATTTAAAATAATTTTATATTGATAGGTTTTTAGCAATATATTTATAACTAATTTAAATAATTTCAATAATGCCTACATTTTTATTTAAAAATAAAATATTCATAACCATGTAATGTAAGATATTTAGTAAATTATATATTAGGATATTGATATTGGAATATTAGTTAATAATGAGTATAGATCAATCTTAACTTAAAAAAAATATATATTTATAAAAAAAGGTGTAAGATATTACAAAATAATTATATTTTATATATGAATATCAAGGCTGTGTAATCTTCAATCCACCTCAGGCCTCTTTAATCCACTACCAGACACTCCCTGCCCCTCTATGTCATCCTTGCAGGTTCCTCTTTTCTCCCTTTGTGACAGTTTTATCATCTTTCTCTTCCTTCTTCTATCTCCTTTGTATGTTTTTTCCTCTTTTGCACTTGGAAAATTTCTTTTAAGGAAAATTAAGTCCCTAAAAATGAGTGCCGGTGGCCCCCACTGGCAGCCACCATCTCAAATTAAGCACTGAGGACCAACTACTGTCATACTGTGACTGGCCGTTGGGTTTCACTGATGCACCAGCGTCTTTGTGATCTTGCAGGTGTGTCACTGGCCTGCCCTGACTGGACGCAGGTGTCTCTGCTTCACCAGTGTTTATATGCCCTCTCCCTCACCCAGTCAATTTCATATCCTAGCTGGCCACTGCATCATTACAACACTAGTATGCATGCTAAGCCAGAACCTCAACATATGCCATCCTCTAAACAGACATTGGGTGCCGCTGTTGCGCTACTGTTTGCCGGCACACAACTCTTACAAAGTCAATGCAATACTCTGACTGGCCTCTTGGTGTCCTTTCAACACTTCACCAATGCTGCTCTGAGACTTGACACTTGCTGTCACCAGGGGTGTAACGCAGGTCCGTGCCATTCAGATCCCCCCACAGTCAGCCTAAGGCCCATTATATCTGCCAAGTAAAAGTCTCAAGGGACCGTCGCCACATTTTGCAGGAGGGGCACATAATTTTGTGTTGCGCCACTGACTGTCACTGGTCTCTGTCTACTGTGTTTGGGGACAAAGCAGTTGCCACTGGGTGTCACTGAGCCACTAATGCCTGCTAGCTGCAGGACTACAGCCAGTCCATCGCTCTGACTAGCCTGTGGGTGTCACTGCTGTATGTTTTTCTGCCTAAAATATACCCCGTACCATGGTCTGTCTAACAACTCAATGTCTCTGCTCCACCAGTTTCGGTCCGGTAGCTCTGGGCATTTGACAGTGATGTATTCTCTCAGAGTAGTCACTGATGTCACTGCTGCATGATTGCCTGTGTGCTCCCTTCAGCACCCCATCAATGTCATTCTGTGCCTTGACACTGGGTGTTGCTGGTGCCAGTTTGCTTCACCTGGGAATTAAAAGCTCTGGTCACTGGGCATCATTATAGACTGCTCCCTCAAGGACCTCATCCAGTTACTTACTCTAACTAGCCACTGGGTGTCATTGCTGTATGTGTTTCCCCTTTATAGACTCTCCACCAATGCCATACTAGGATTAGCCACTAGGTGTCACTGCTGTATGTCTTTTCACCCAAGATCTTAGCAACTGCTGTGGTCTGACTTGCAAATGGGCGTCACTGCTGCACCAGTGTCAATCTACCCCTAAGAGTAAACCGGCAAACATCATACTCCGATTGGCCACTGGCTGTCTCTGCTCCACCAATGTCGGTCTCCTACTTCTGAACACCAGCCAATGTTATACTCTGGCCACTGGGAGTCGCGAGGCAGAAATGCGCCTTCACTGCCTAGAATTTCAGGCAGTGTCCCAATCTGAGCAGTCACTGGGTGTTGCTGTATCACACATATCTACCTACTCACCAGCCCAGTCCTAGGGCGTTGCAATTCTTGACCAAGGCCCGATGGCTCAAATCTAGTTGCACTACTCCTCAAACATCAAAGCGATAAAAAAGGGCTGACTCCAGTGGGGCGGTGAGAGGGGGCGGAGGGGAGGAACAGCTTCCCAAAACTCCAGCTGAAATATCTAGTCCAATTATAGCCAGCACCGTGGCTATAAAATGGACAGGCCCCATCAAGTCTCAGATGCCCCCGTTTTATAGGACTACATATGGAAATGTCATTTCAAAAGCCAGGATAGATCTGTTTTTTATAACGTCTTTATCAGTAAAGGTCATAAATTGCCTTTTCAAAACTACCCAGCACTGCAGTGATCCACACCTCCCGACATTTATTAGAGAAAAATAACAAAACTCACAGGCACATCGTGAGAGAGTCCTCTCTGAGAAGGCTGGATCACAAGTGCTCCCGCCCAAAGTGAGGGGATGGACGGTTTAATTCACCGACGGCCATCATCAAGCAGTCTGAGGTTCGGCGCCATCTTTTCAAGCCAAGTGCCTACCAGCCGGGGGCTGTTTAAGGTTGTCTAAATTGCAACCCTAGGCAGGGTGGCATAGTGCTGTCCTACCTCTGGTAACATGAATAAATCAAGTACCTCCGCGCTCCCAAGCAACACTAGAAAAACTGTCACTCACACCCTAGTCACAAGCAAGTTGGACTGCATGAATACCCTGTATGGCAGAATCACCAAACAGGTCACTAGAAGGCTACAAACCATCCAGAGCTCGGCAGCCAGACTCGTCCTCAGCCTCCCACACAGAACTCACATCACACCACACCTCAGGGAGCTTCACTGGCACCAGATACACAAACGTGCTGATTTCAAACTCCTCACACACATTGTAGGCACTTCACAACTTAGGCCCCACCTACTGGAACAGTCGCACCTCATTACACCAACCACAGACATATTCGCAGGACTCCTACTCACACACATCCCACACATACACAGAACCAGATCAGGCGAACAGGTTTTTTCTTCCATCGCTCCTAAAGCGTGGAACTGCCTCCGAATCCACATCAGAGCTCCTCCTCTCTTTCTGAATTCCACAAGAAGCTGAAGATCTGGCTTTTCAATTAACCAACCTACATAGGCAGGGCAAGGCACACACAACCAATCAGTGCCAGGATACCCTCCCAGGTGATAGCGTGCTTTACAAAATACACATAACATAACAAAATCATCTTCTGCAAAAATATAGGCTCCAGAACATTGATAACCAAAATCTCTGTTATGTGAACATCTCCCTACAAAAGAATCTCCTCCCTCCTCAATTAGACTTTCCACTATAAATGACTAGCTCCAAATACAGTAGGGCTTGCAATAGTTTGGTAAATTGTCCTGTTTCTAAAATATGCGGTAAGTGGGTTTGGCTAGTTTTAAGCATTTAATATAGGCCGACATTTTTGATGGAAGATATTTATTTAATTTCAAGATTCAGGCCTATGCAACATTTTGGAGTCCATGTTTAAAGCAAAGAATGTTTTTGCAGTCTATGTTTTCACATGAAGCACACCCGTCCCTGCTTTCGGCTGCTGCAAGAGATTTGCTACTAGTTGGGGCAATCTGGTGTGCCTCGTTGATGGTGCCCTCATAGGTGGATAGCTAGTCATGGCTAGCCCTAGAACCGACCCTGATTACATCACATAATTGGCAATTGACTACATGAGCCCATCACCACCCTGCTTTTTGCCAAGTGGTGGGTGAGGATTTGCCTACCAATTGCTCCCTCCAGCACCCTGAGACTTTCTGCGAGGTGGTGGGTGAGGGGTAGGATACCAATGGCTCCCTCCAGCACTCTGAGATTTTCTGTGAGGTGGAGGGTGAGGGGTACGTTACCAATGGCTCCCTCCAGCACTCTGAGATTTTCTGTCAGGTGGAGGGTGAGGGATATGTTACCAATAGCTCCCTCCAGCACTCTGAGATTTTCTGTGAGGTGGCAGATCAGGATTAGAGTTCAGATGGGCAGATGGGCTACTGGGGTATCTCTTAGTGCCCTCTCCTCTTCAATTCATATGTAGGGGGTTCCTGGATGTGTAGCAGCCCCACTCCTTAGGTTCTCAGGTAAGTAGGAGTGTGTACCAGGACTACCATCCCCTTGTTCCATGGCCAGCAATTCCACCCTCATGCACACACCTTTCTGCTACTAGAAAATAGGCCAGCTCAGAGGGTCAAAGGGGAAGAATTGGCGTGGTGCCATCAGCTTCAGAAAGAAGATACCTCGAGGCAGTATTATTTTCTTTCTCAAAAGGGAGCATCCCAGTAATAATTTGAGTAAAAGTCAGACTCTCCGGGGGACACCTAAGCCCAACCACATGCAGTAAGTTTAGACCTGAAAAAAACATAGATCACACAGGAATAATTCAGAATTTTAGTCAAGATTCTGTGAACTCCAAAACATTTTCATGCTTTGACACCTGACTTTATCTCCCACCGACCATATCTTCTCCCAAAATTCTAAATACAGTCTAGCCAGTACAGCAATATTCCTATAGTTTATTGCTGCATATGTTTTGATTTAAAGAATTATAACTTGTAGTCTTTATAACTTTGTAAAGCGCTCTTTCACTGATCCGGTTTAGCCCTTACTACATAAAATGCTTCAATAACTGAGTATATATGGGAAAAAGTTCCCCCTGCTGTACATTATAAGGATATTGCAAGTTACTGAGGAGTTCCTTGACATATAGAGAAACGAGACTGAAGGCCACGTTCCTTTATAAGGTCATGGAACTCCAAGGTGTCCTGAAATATCATTTCAGCCCATGGCAGAAGGTATTTTATTCCTAATGATATGTAGTCACATCATCACCCTCCCCACAAACCAATCACATTTGTAGTTTCTTGTACTTTTGTGTAAGAAAGATAGCATGGTTGCAGACATGAACAATAAAAGCGAAATCTGCCGTCCAAAATTATGCACACTAAAAAGCAGTTACTCATTTGTTGCTAAGTAGATTGGAATCAGCTGATGTAAATCAGATTTAAAAGTGCTGTGGCTCAAAATGTGTAGAAACATGCTGAACCCGTCGTTTGCGGAAGTGCCGATTACCCAGAGAGCCGTGGTGGGCGTGGAAGTGCTGCGGCTGTCGCGGTGGTCGTTGTTGCCGCTGAGAGAAGCGCGGAGAGCTCTGCACGCCACCGCCGGCGCCACCGAGTCACCTCGCTGAGTCCCGCAGCCTTGCAGCACCCGTGGTGATGTGCAGTGGGCAGCGAGTTGTAAGCTGCGAGAGGTCCGGCGAGGGCCAGGGGTGCTCGGTCGTCGGAGCAGGACGCCACCCGGACTGGGATCTGGACTTGGAGTCAATTAGGCTCTGGGGGCCGCCAGCGCAGATCCGTGAAGGGCTCAGCAAAAAAACCAGAAAAAACCAGAAACACCAGAAAGGAGGCTCGGTGCAACGCGAGTCAGCAGGCAAGTGAGCAAGTGGGGTACCTTTGAGCGTGAGAGCGCGGCCGCCCTTAGCGGCGGCTGCGGAGTGAAGTGCCCGGGTGTGTCCGCGGAGGCGGCCCAACTAGGTTGGGTGCGGCTTGCGGCACCCCAGCGTGCCCTGCTTTCTCGCTCCCGCGTCCTCCGTCCTCCGCCCTGCCCTGCGCTGCTCCCGGCCCACGCCACGCCACAGTCGTCGCCCTTTACTGCCACACCCCCCAGGGACCCGGGCCCCCGCAGTAGCCAGACGTCACCCCCTTAGGGGGTCTCGCTGCCTTCAACCCCAACTTCAACTGGAAACTTAACACACCCAACACACCGTCCCGCTGCCGTTCCTCAGTTACCCTGCTGTCTCCTTTTGCTGCTGCTTCATCTGTTCTAGTTTTTTTCTCCGCTAACGGCAGTGGTTGGAGTGCATGTCCCGTGGGCCGGAGTACATTCCTGATTTATTCCTGATTCATTCGTCGAGTCACTTGTCGATCCATTCTATTACTCTCTCCAACTGCTAACCGCCAACCGCCAACGGTCAACTCTTTAATCCTGAACCCTCGCCAGCCGCCAGTCGTTACTGACTAGTCAAAAAGCACACGCTAAATTCAAGTGCTCTGTTAAAGTGCCAACCAGTACGCAATATCTCAACCGAGGCTGCGGATCCTCACCGGGTGTCTCCCAGAAGTCCAACCCCCCCAGGTTGGTGAGCACTAATCGGGTATGAGGTCAGGGAGAACAAGAGGAGGGGAGAAAAAAGATAAAAAACCTCAACCAATACCCAAAAAGGCAAAGGAGGGCCTCCCGCCCGCTGATATGGACCGTATTAGTAACTCTCCCGGAATGAACCTCTCAGCCCAAGGTGTACCAAACAAAGAAGATAAAAAAAGTATGGCAAGAGCCAACAGGAGCAACTTTAGTAACGGCAAGTGCTAAGTCAACCATTACAAAAAGAGGTACAGAGTCTGCTCCACACGTCAACAGTGAAGGAAGCAAGAAAGCTACTCTCTTAGCCCCAACTAGGCACTACTCATGCCCTAATAGCAGCAAACGGGCGTTGATTACCGATTTCTTAAAAGTAGCCATCAAAACTACTGAGGAAAACCGGGGCCGCAACGATCCTAAGTCCTCTAAAAGTAGAAATCTAACCAACAACATCACAGACCTCCAAAGTGAGGCCGATACGATTCCTCCCTGTGACATATGTTTTAATAGCCGCGAAAACAAAAGGAAAGTATCCCAGGTCACGGGATCGGATGCTCCATATGACATAAACAGAGAAGTCCCAAGCCTCCAAATTTTAACAACCAAAGTTCTTTACCCCCAGGAAACCGGTCAAAGTTTTAACCCCCAAGTCATTGAGGCACTAATTAATTTCCATTTACCCTCTTCAGACTCCCAATTCCAGCTGCAACAACAAATTTCACCCAGAAATAACGGATTCAACAGACACAACGAAGGTAACTCAACACATCAGATGAATACAAATATACTGAGTCCTTTTGGTGAGCCACATATGCCGTAGGGAGCTCCATCCCCCGATGTCCAGGGGTTCACCAAACTAAACACCATCAATCAAGACAAGTTCGACTCATCATTCTTTTCCTTGGAAACGGATCATCAACTCGGCCAAAAACTCTGTCAGTCCAAACCACACGTTCAGACCCACATTAAATTTAAAAACTTGGAAACTACGATGTCACCCTCACAAAAATACGATCAACCCAGCAGGATTCAGGGTTCCTTGGGCGACTTATCACCGGAGTTTTCATCCCACCGGGAACAATTTGTTAGTTTGTCCTTAGAACCAAGCAGCTCCCCAAGATCTTCAGTTTGGCTGCACCTGTTAAACACCATGGACACTATTGGCAAAGCAATGAACTATCACGCAGATAAGTTAGATACGCAAGTCGATCTATTGAATATCTTAGCAACTCATGTTCAGGGGGTCGAACAAAAGTTGCACAACTTTAACGAGATGATTATAAAGGTGCAGCGAGATCGGGAAACAACATACCAAATCTGTCACTGCCACTGTACTCAAATAATTGACAAATTAGCAACAGTTCCAACCTTACTGACACAAATACTGGGGACAACTAGGGATGCCCTAATCAAGTCCGCAACACCAGCTGAGAAAGAAAACAAAGTATTTAGAGAAGTGGATATGGTATGCCCCAGACCTTCTAGGGGCCAAAATATAAGCGAAATGGGGACGAACTCAGCTCAAGCACAGGCAAGCTCACCTTCACCAAATCCACCTATCGCATCTGGGAATTCAGGAGTCCTGGACACTCCACTCACAGGCCTATACAAGGCATCACCTGCAAGGCAATCTAAAGTACTAAAGCCACTAACAAAGCGGGAAAGAAAACACCAGAGAAAGGCTAGAAAAAGCAAACAAACCAGACAGGCATCCAACTCAATCACCGTCACGTCCGAGCAGGACAGGAACCAAAGTGAAGTTAACGTAACTCAAAATAGCCTGGAAGCAGTAAGCATTAATGAGCCATTGACTCCTCCAATCAACCCGGCTACCATCTCAAGTAGACAGAGTCAAGACAAAAGGGAGCAATCTCCGCCAGAAAATGTTTACAGCCTATTCAAGCCTTCCGCAAGGAAATGGAAAAATAGCTCAAAAACCCAGGTTACACAAATTGCGACACCCATACCGACATCAAGGCGCATTACGCCAGAAACCAGTACTACTCGCCGGCCAGAGGCCACTTTGGTCATGACAAATGATAGCGAAGAAAGACGTAACCCAGAAACAACTCATAGTTACGGGTTGGGAGGCAATGAAGTTTCCCACGTAAGGAACAACGAAACATTCTCACAAAACAACATACATGTTCTCCCGAACCCATCTCCGACCAACTCGGAGCGCATAGTAGTGGATAAAGTTACTGCAAGGAGCTCAGGTTATGAGCCGTAGCATGACCTCCCTAATAATAACAACAAACTGGATTTCATCCCCCACTACGTCTCAAGGGGAACCCATGATATCCTCAACAGAAGTGTATTACTTAAACTATTCAAAGCCTTTCCCTCCTTGAGCCATATTAACGCAAGCAACCTAGAAAGCATAGAGTTCAAACAAAACTCTTACCCCACCGGTCAAGAAATCACCACAGTTAAATTTTTTGATAACTCCTTCATTGAGTAGATCTGGCAGCAGAAGGATTTATTTGCCAAATGGGGAATTGAGTTAAAAAAGGTCACTCCTCCCCGTTATCCAAGCCCGCTGCATCCGCCAAACCATATAGAGGGCCTGTTAAAGGGAGCCAAAGGTCCGGATCATCCTAGTTCAGCGAAGGGCACAGATTATATAGCAAGGAAAATCACCATCACCTTTGCTCATCCAGAGGCAATCAAGCCTCTGGGTTCCCGACAGTCGAACACAGCCGGAATTACCTTCGAAACGGCATGAAGAAATTCATCAATAGCCCTTAAATCAAATCGGGGTAGTAATATCTGCTCATGGAATGTGTACGGCCTCAGCACGAAATTAGAAGAACCAGATTTCATGGAATTTATCATCAAGTATAACATCCTGCTCTTCCAAGAAACATGGCAGATAAATCCCTCACCGATAGTAGGCTACAAAGAATTTTTGAACCCGGCTAAGAGAGTCACAAAATACGGGAGAGCAAAAGGTGGCCTTTCTACTTTTATTTCAACAGATATCCCATGGCATGCTTCCGCCATAGATCTTGACTCTTCCTGGATGTTATGCATTAAACTTGAGTATCCGCCTTTTAACAGTTTGTTAATACTGAACATCTATATTCATCCCGCATCTAAACAAAAGAGGTCAAGAATCGAGAAATTAATAGCTACATTAGTAACACTTAAACTTGCCTACCCAGATGCTAACATCATCCTGTCGGGAGATTTTAACATGAATTTACTGCATGACACCAAAAAAAGTACAACAGGCCACTCACTAGCCCCCAATCGACGCGATACACACGGCAAGAGATGTGCGGCCCGTCTAGACGACCTTTCAATGTGCGTGCTTAACGGACGAGGCCAGACAGATTGCCCTGCAGCATTCACAAGGGTAACTCCAAAAACAGGATCAACCATAGACTACACATTTACGGACAAGGATCTTCTTCCCCACATCTCGAATTTTCAAATAATTGACAGGGCGGAAAGCGACCATCAACCGCAAACCTTCACGCTGTAAAGAAATACTGCAAAACCAATCAAAGACAACGCGATGTCCCTACCAACTCAAAGCTACAATCTTAAACGCCTCATCTGGAAAAGTGAATGCATTGACGATATCATGAGCACATGCATCAGTCTCCTGGAGAGACTCAAATCAGTACCACTGTGCATAAAGGCCTGGGAGTCTTTTATTCATGAACTAAACCACAAATTTCTGAATCAGGCCAACGGCCGCAAAGTTGGAAGACAAACAGGGGCAGCTTGGTTTACTAACAGCTTGAGGAAACAAAAGCAACAATTGAATAAATACCTAAGACAATTACGAACTCGGGGTCCAGAATCCTCCCAGGAAATTCTGTCCTTAATATCTAGAACAAGAAGAGATTTAAAACGGGACATTAGGGTGGCCAAGAAAATGTTCAATGAACATACCTGGGCGAAACTCCTCCACGCCAGCAAACAAAGAGACTCCAAACTCTTCTGGGAAAACATCAACCAGCTAACAAATGGCAGGTACCGACATCACAACTCGGACATAATGGAGGACACCTGGAGAGCTCACATCGAACTCCTATACAATGTAATTCCATCCCCAGGCACCCCAAACCAAGGAATACCAATAGGGAAGGGGGATTCCTGTGCAGGCCCAGTCCATGACACCTCAAATCCCGAAATACCCGAATTCTCCCCGCGGATTTCACAAGAGCAAGTCCTTAAAACAATAAAAAAATTAAGATCGGAGGGAGCGCCAGGGTCCAATGGCTTGCCAAACGCCCTGTTTCGGCATGATCCCCCATTCTGGTCTGGTTTCCTCACCCCTCTTTTTACTCATGCCTTGGCGTCTAATACGCTCCCCGACTCCTGGCGAGGAAGTATCCTAAACCCAATATATAAGTCGGGCGCACGCTCTGACCCATCTAATTACAGGTTGATAGCACTAATCGATGTGGAGGCAAAAATGTACGCTTCAAACCTGTTGGTAGACCTAGAGGACTGGGTTCGCCGAACAAATCTCATACCTCATACGCAAACTGGATTCCAGGCAGGGATGGGCACCCTCACGAATATCTCTGCAGTCACTCTCTTAGCCAATCAAGCCATTGCAAAATCCAGCACCTTGTACGCGTGCTTCATCGATCTTAAAGCGGCTTTCGATAAAGTATCGAGAGCCAAGTTATGGGCTAATATGCAAAGTTGGGGGTTACCAACCAAACTTTTGGAGGCTATTATCAACCTGTACTCACACACGTGGGTCCAAATAAGGAAAGGAGACGGGCGTAGTATAACTACCAAGATTCCAACACTCAACGGGCTAAAACAGGGGTGTGTATTGGCCCCCTGCCTATTCAACATTTACACCGCAGACCTCGATAAGCATCTCCGGCTTACCCAAGCTGACCCCCAAAATTGGGCAAAACCCCAATACCAAGTCTCCAATACTCGGACGATATCGTCTTATTAGCACAAACACCAATAGGTCTGCAGCGACTAATTTCCAAACTAGGAGCTTACATCATCTCGGTTCAATTAACAATCAACCATCAAAAAACGAAGGTGATGTGCTTCTCCAAACATCATTCAACAACGAAAAAATGTAAATTCATCTGGAAATTAGATGAGAAACCGTTGACCCGGGTGGCTTCGTACAAATACTTAGGCTTTCAACTGGATTGCCACCTTAACTTTAAGCAACACCTGGACCAAGGCCGCACGAACGCCAAACAACTGCTTTTCGCATTTAAAATCTTACAGAAAAAGCTTTCAGGTTGCTCAACAGGTCTTTTGCTCAAAGTAATTGCAGCTAAATTCCTACCCTCCATATCATATGGCTCAGAAATACTGAATACCAAAGATGCAACAGTTCTAAACACAACACAATCCATCCTCTTCAAGCGCTTGTTTTTAATTCCCCGACACATTTCACAAGCTCAAATCCGATTGGAATATGGACTAAAAAATCAGGAACCAGCCAGACAAGGCGCACTAGTCAAATATTACTGGAGGATGAGGGCAGCCGAAGATAACACCTTAGCCCACCACTGCTGGGTGGAGATCGAAAATCAAACCAGGCTAAATAATTCTATTACTACAGTCCTGAAACAATATATCTCTTGGCACTACAGTTAGAGGAGGCCTGGCTAACCATCACAACGTTTTCCGGATTTAAAAACGTTGTAAACAACACAATCAAACGGATCTCTTTATTAACTGACAAAACAGCCATTTAAAAAAAAAAAAAAAACATGTTTGGGCAGTGATACAATCCTATCATACTCTGAAACCCCAACCGTACCTGTTTGAACACTTTTCATATCATAAAAAGCATTACTTGACGCTGCTGCGGTTGGGGGCATACCCCATGAAGGACCTGACACCGAAATGGAAACATACATGGCCAACTAAAGAATGCCGCCTCTGCGGACAGGGGGACGAGTCATTATTCCATCTCCTATGCATCTGCCCTGCACTATTGGAAATCCGGAAAACTGTCCTACGGGAGGCACTAAGGAAGGCACAAACAAGAACATGCAGAGCGGTAGTTATAAAATGCCTTGGAGGATCGTCGATTCAACTGTCCTGCAGAGCCATAAACTTCTGGAAAACGGCGGCAAAAGAACTGGACAAAATAGCGAATTAATCCAAGTACCCTCAAAATAACCCGTTTACAGCTTCCCAATTGCACTGATTACAATTTTCAACATTTCTTACTCTACTAGCTGCTAAAATGCCTCAGAGGCTCGTCAACTCAATGGTCCTTTAGAGCTATAAACTCTTGAAAAAATGCGGCAAAAGAACTTTTAAAAAAAATAATGAATCAATCCGAGTTGTTCCAAAATAACTTGTTTATAGACTTCTTAATTGTATTTGATTATACTTTTTTAATTCCTTAGCTCTTATCGCCTGAGGACATGATTTCGTTGCATTTTCCTTTTTTTTCCTTTTTTTTTACATACCAGGTTTTAAAATGTTGATTCAATGTCTTATGTATCATGGTGGTATTCCCACCCTTTTATGATTTTAATGAAATCAAATAAACGTATTTTTGACTTTGACTTGACTCTTTCCTGTAATGACCAATACTGTGCAAGAAATAACTAAATTCCTACAAATGTCTCCTTTCTTCTGGTCACTGGGCATTTTAGAAAAACTGATGAGAAGACTGAAAAAGCCAGATCCTGTTTTCAATGTTTTAGCTCCTGCTGTAATGATGCTCTGTGGCTGGGATGCTGGTAGCAGGCATTATGAGGTCAGAACTGAACTGTAATAACTTATTACAGTTGAGCAGCTCCACAATTATAATAAGAAAATTCGAAATTTGCTTTATAGAGGGATTGCAATGAGCATGTATTATAAATAATTAGAACCACACCATAAGATAAGAATCTAAAACCAAAAGTGCCTTTTACCACCATTCGAAGTCCAGACCAGTCGCTCTGTCATCTTTCTAAATATTGACATGCATGTTCTGCAAGCATGTTAAGCCTGGCAAGCGCTCTACGTGCATATTAGGAAGAGTCTAGCTCATCTGCCACCATTCTGAGCTCCGCATGCCCCTCTGTCAAAATTCTAAGCCCAAACAGCTGGGTCTGGTGGGTTAGTGGATTAATGCGTCCACTGTAGGGGCCTGTGCTTGACCTCATGGTCACAGAATCAAATCCCGGCGGGTCCACTCAGCCTTTCATCCTTCTGAGGTCAATAAAATGAGTGCCATTGAGTTCGGTAACAATAAACATCTGTTCAGCGCCAAGATACCCTTCTGGATGAACGTGCACTTTACAAATACACATGTTATGTTAAACAAGCCTCTCTGCCAACATCCTAAGTACATACAAACTGCTAACACATCTAAGCCCAGGACAGACTTCAGCCATTAATCTAAGCCCACACTGCCCCCTTGCCAACATTCCAAGACCGGACACGCCCCTCGGACATTATTTCAGGCCCACACATACCATGCGAAACCCAGACGTATGAAGCATTCCAAGACTAGAATTGTGATGTTCTGGACCCCATGAAACCGCCGGGGAAATTAGATTCAGTTGAAATGCCTTCCAAAAAAACACATGCTACGAGAAATACAGCTGCACGTTCGAACAGATATTAATACTTAATGCTATTACAGGAGGTGCTACAAATAATGCCCCTGGCATGCTGCATAAATCAGCAATCGCAGGTCAGGTTTGATAAACTGTCCCCATATCCGCTGCACGAGCCTTCTTCTATCGCTACACGTGCCTGTGGAGATGTACTGTTACAGAAAGCTAGCTGGTTATGTGGCGATGCACTTCAACAGACAGATAGCTGATTATGTGGCAATGCACAGTAAGAGACAGATAGCTGGTTATGTGGGGATGCACTGTAACAGACAGATAGCTGGTTATGTGGCGATGCACTGCAACAGACAGATAGCTGATTATGCGGCGATGCACAGTAAGAGACAGATAGCTGGTTATGTGGGGATGCACTGTAACAGACAGATAGCTGGTTATGTGGCGATGCACTCCAACAGCTAGATAGCTGGTTATGTGGCGATGCACAGTAAGAGACAGATAGCTGGTTATGTGGGGATGCACTGTAACAGACAGATAGCTGGTTATGTGGCAATGCACAGTAAGAGACAGCGCAGGCAGGGATGGGCACCCTCACGAATATCTCTGCAGTCACTCTCTTAGCCAATCAAGCCATTGCAAAATCCAGCACCTTGTACGCGTGCTTCATCGATCTTAAAGCGGCTTTCGATAAAGTATCGAGAGCCAAGTTATGGGCTAATATGCAAAGTTGGGGGTTACCAACCAAACTTTTGGAGGCTATTATCAACCTGTACTCACACACGTGGGTCCAAATAAGGAAAGGAGACGGGCGTAGTATAACTACCAAGATTCCAACACTCAACGGGCTAAAACAGGGGTGTGTATTGGCCCCCTGCCTATTCAACATTTACACCGCAGACCTCGATAAGCATCTCCGGCTTACCCAAGCTGACCCCCAAAATTGGGCAAAACCCCAATACCAAGTCTCCAATACTCGGACGATATCGTCTTATTAGCACAAACACCAATAGGTCTGCAGCGACTAATTTCCAAACTAGGAGCTTACATCATCTCGGTTCAATTAACAATCAACCATCAAAAAACGAAGGTGATGTGCTTCTCCAAACATCATTCAACAACGAAAAAATGTAAATTCATCTGGAAATTAGATGAGAAACCGTTGACCCGGGTGGCTTCGTACAAATACTTAGGCTTTCAACTGGATTGCCACCTTAACTTTAAGCAACACCTGGACCAAGGCCGCACTGAACGCCAAACAACTGCTTTTCGCATTTAAAATCTTACAGAAAAAGCTTTCAGGTTGCTCAACAGGTCTTTTGCTCAAAGTAATTGCAGCTAAATTCCTACCCTCCATATCATATGGCTCAGAAATACTGAATACCAAAGATGCAACAGTTCTAAACACAACACAATCCATCCTCTTCAAGCGCTTGTTTTTAATTCCCCGACACATTTCACAAGCTCAAATCCGATTGGAATATGGACTAAAAAATCAGGAACCAGCCAGACAAGGCGCACTAGTCAAATATTACTGGAGGATGAGGGCAGCCGAAGATAACACCTTAGCCCACCACTGCTGGGTGGAGATCGAAAATCAAACCAGGCTAAATAATTCTATTACTACAGTCCTGAAACAATATATCTCTTGGCACTACAGTTAGAGGAGGCCTGGCTAACCATCACAACGTTTTCCGGATTTAAAACCGTTGTAAACAACGCAATCAAACGGACCTCTTTATTAACTGACAAAACAGCCATTTAAAAAAAAAAAAAAACATGTTTGGGCAGTGATACAATCCTATCATACTCTGAAACCCCAACCGTACCTGTTTGAACACTTTTCATATCATAAAAAGCATTACTTGACGCTGCTGCGGTTGGGGGCATACCCCATGAAGGACCTGACACCGAAATGGAAACATACATGGCCAACTAAAGAATGCCGCCTCTGCGGACAGGGGGACGAGTCATTATTCCATCTCCTATGCATCTGCCCTGCACTATTGGAAATCCGGAAAACTGTCCTACGGGAGGCACTAAGGAAGGCACAAACAAGAACATGCAGAGCGGTAGTTATAAAATGCCTTGGAGGATCGTCGATTCAACTGTCCTGCAGAGCCATAAACTTCTGGAAAACGGCGGCAAAAGAACTGGACAAAATAGCGAATTAATCCAAGTACCCTCAAAATAACCCGTTTACAGCTACCCAATTGCACTGATTACAATTTTCAACATTTCTTACTCTACTAGCTGCTAAAATGCCTCAGAGGCTCGTCAACTCAATGGTCCTTTAGAGCTATAAACTCTTGAAAAAATGCGGCAAAAGAACTTTTAAAAAAAATAATGAATCAATCCGAGTTGTTCCAAAATAACTTGTTTATAGACTTCTTAATTGTATTTGATTATACTTTTTAATTCCTTAGCTCTTATCGCCTGAGGACATGATTTCGTTGCATTTTCCTTTTTTTTCCTTTTTTTTTTACATACCAGGTTTTAAAATGTTGATTCAATGTCTTATGTATCATGGTGGTATTCCCACCCTTTTATGATTTTAATGAAATCAAATAAACGTATTTTTGACTTTGACTTGACTCTTTCCTGTAATGACCAATAGTGTGCAAGAAATAACTAAATTCCTACAAATGTCTCCTTTCTTCTGGTCACTGGGCATTTTAGAAAAACTGATGAGAAGACTGAAAAAGCCAGATCCTGTTTTCAATGTTTTAGCTCCTGCTGTAATGATGCTCTGTGGCTGGGATGCTGGTAGCAGGCATTATGAGGTCAGAACTGAACTGTAATAACTTATTACAGTTGAGCAGCTCCGCAATTATAATAAGAAAATTCGAAATTTGCTTTATAGAGGGATTGCAATGAGCATGTATTATAAATAATTAGAACCACACCATAAGATAAGAATCTAAAACCAAAAGTGCCTTTTACCACCATTCGAAGTCCAGACCAGTCGCTCTGTCATCTTTCTAAATATTGACATGCATGTTCTGCAAGCATGTTAAGCCTGGCAAGCGCTCTACGTGCATATTAGGAAGAGTCTAGCTCATCTGCCACCATTCTGAGCTCAGCATGCCCCTCTGTCAAAATTCTAAGCCCAAACAGCTGGGTCTGGTGGGTTAGTGGATTAATGCGTCCACTGTAGGGGCCTGTGCTTGACCTCATGGTCACAGAATCAAATCCCGGCGGGTCCACTCAGCCTTTCATCCTTCTGAGGTCAATAAAATGAGTGCCATTGAGTTCGGTAACAATAAACATCTGTTCAGCGCCAAGATACCCTTCTGGATGAACGTGCACTTTACAAATACACATGTTATGTTAAACAAGCCTCTCTGCCAACATCCTAAGTACATACAAACTGCTAACACATCTAAGCCCAGGACAGACTTCAGCCATTAATCTAAGCCCACACTGCCCCCTTGCCAACATTCCAAGACCGGACACGCCCCTCGGACATTATTTCAGGCCCACACATACCATGCGAAACCCAGACGTATGAAGCATTCCAAGACTAGAATTGTGATGTTCTGGACCCCATGAAACCGCCGGGGAAATTAGATTCAGTTGAAATGCCTTCCAAAAAAACACATGCTACGAGAAATACAGCTGCACGTTCGAACAGATATTAATACTTAATGCTATTACAGGAGGTGCTACAAATAATGCCCCTGGCATGCTGCATAAATCAGCAATCGCAGGTCAGGTTTGATAAACTGTCCCCATATCCGCTGCACGAGCCTTCTTCTATCGCTACACGTGCCTGTGGAGATGTACTGTTACAGAAAGCTAGCTGGTTATGTGGCGATGCACTTCAACAGACAGATAGCTGATTATGTGGCAATGCACAGTAAGAGACAGATAGCTGGTTATGTGGGGATGCACTGTAACAGACAGATAGCTGGTTATGTGGCGATGCACTGCAACAGACAGATAGCTGATTATGCGGCGATGCACAGTAAGAGACAGATAGCTGGTTATGTGGGGATGCACTGTAACAGACAGATAGCTGGTTATGTGGCGATGCACTCCAACAGCTAGATAGCTGGTTATGTGGCGATGCACAGTAAGAGACAGATAGCTGGTTATGTGGGGATGCACTGTAACAGACAGATAGCTGGTTATGTGGCAATGCACAGTAAGAGACAGATAGCTGGTTATGTGGGGATGCACTGTAACAGACAGATAGCTGGTTATGTGGTGATGCACTTCAACAGGCAGATAGCTGGTTATGTGGCAATGAACTACAACAGACAGCTGGTTATGTGGCGATGCACTGTAACAGACAGATAGCTGATTATGTGGCAATGCACAGTAAGAGACAGATAGCTGGTTATGTGGGGATGCACTGTAACAGACAGATAGCTGGTTATGTGGCGATGCACTTCAACAGACAGATGGCTGGTTATGTGGCGATGCACTTCAACAGACAGATAGCTGATTATGTGGGGATGCACTGTAACAGACAGATAGCTGGTTATGTGGCAATGAACTGCAACAGACAGCTGGTTATGTGGCGATGCACTGTAACAGTAAGAGACAGATAGCTGGTTATGTGGGGATGCACTGTAACAGACAGATAGCTGGTTATGTGGCAATGAACTGCAACAGACAGCTGGTTATGTGGCGATGCACTGTAACAGACAGATCGCTGGTTATGTGGTGATGCACTGTAACAGTAAGAGACAGATAGCTGATTATGTGGGGATGCACTGTAACAGACAGATAGCTGGTTATGTGGCAATGAACTGCAACAGACAGCTGGTTATGTGGCAATGAACTGCAACAGACAGATAGCTGGTTATGTGGCATTGCACTGTAACAGACAGATCGCTGGTTATGTGGCGATGCACTGTAACAGACAGATAGTTGGTTATGTGGCAATGCACAGTAAGAGACAGATAGCTGGTTATGTGGGGATGCACTGTAACAGACAGATAGCTGGTTATGTGGCGATGCACAGTAAGAGACAGATAGCTGGTTATGTGGGGATGCATTGTAACAGACAGATAGCTGGTTATGTGGCAATGAACTGCAATAGACAGCTGGTTATGTGGCGATGTACTGTAACAGACAGATAGCTGATTATGTGGCAATGCACAGTAAGAGACAGATAGCTGGTTATGTGGGGATGCACTGTAACAGACAGATAGCTGGTTATGTGGCAATGAACTGCAACAGACAGCTGGTTATGTGGCGATGCACTGTAACAGACAGATAGCTGGTTATGTGGCAATGCACAGTAAGAGACAGATAGCTGGTTATGTGGCAATGCACAGTAAGAGACAGATAGCTGGTTATGTGGCGATGCACTTCAACAGACAGATAGCTGGTTATGTGGCGATGCATTTCAACAGACAGCTGATTATGTGGGGATGCACTGTAACAGACAGATAGCTGGTTATGTGGCAATGAACTGCAACAGACAGCTGGTTATGTGGCGATGCACTGTAACAGTAAGAGACAGATAGCTGGTTATGTGGGGATGCACTGTAACAGACAGATAGCTGGTTATGTGGCAATGAACTGCAACAGACAGCTGGTTATGTGGCGATGCACTGTAACAGACAGATCGCTGGTTATGTGGTGATGCACTGTAACAGACAGATAGCTGGTTATGTGGCGATGCACTTCAACAGACAGATAGCTGGTTATGTGGCAATGAACTACAACAGACAGCTGGTTATGTGGCGATGCACTGTAACAGACAGAT
Organism: Calotriton arnoldi; assembly: GCA_963921515.1. Classification (NCBI taxonomy): domain Eukaryota; kingdom Metazoa; phylum Chordata; class Amphibia; order Caudata; family Salamandridae; genus Calotriton; species Calotriton arnoldi. The sequence continues at coordinate 4,920,191 of CAWUFW010000262.1, forward strand.
AGCTGGTTATGTGGCAATGCACTTCAACAGACAGATAGCTGGTTATGTGGCAATGAACTACAACAGACAGCTGGTTATGTGGCGATGCACTGTAACAAACAGATAGTTGACTGTGTGGCGATGCACTGTAACAGACAGTTGGTTATGTGGCGATGCATTGTAAAAGACAGATAGTTGGTTGTGTATCGATGCGCTGCAACAGACAGATAGCTGGTTGTGTGGTGATGCACTGTAACAGACAGATAGTTGGTTGTGTATCAATGCACTGCAACAGACAGTTGGTTATGTGGCGATGCATTGTAACAGACAGATAGTTGGTTGTGTATCGATGCACTGCAACAGACCGATAGCTGGTTATGTGGGGATGCACTGCAACAGACAGACAGCTGGTTATGTGGCGATGCACTGTAACAGACAGATAGCTGGTTATGAGGTGATGCAATGCAATGCACAGATAGTTGTGTGGCGATGCACTGCAACAGACAGATGGTTATGTGGTGGTCCATTGCAACAGACAGATAGCTGCAAAGTTACCTAGGCATAGACTGTTCAAACGCACAGTGATTTAAGGTACTGCAAAACTAAAGCAACATCTGGCATTTATATGTGGCCTTCAAAAGCGCTGATATTTGTCGGAGTGCGACAACAGCAACTTTGATAACAATAGTAATAATATGTTACCATTCTTATTGTGTTCCTCGGAAACTGATTTGTTTCTTGGAGCTTATATAACATACAATACCCAGCTCCTTGGTGTCCAGTTAAAAGCGCTCAGACAGATGAAAGGCGGAGTTTTACTGGATTCGACCACTTTATGTGCGGGTTACACACAGATCTCAGCAGCAGATTTTGCTGAGCTGTTTCGGGGGTATTGGTACCTGTAACCTGCGTATTCCGCAGAGACCTGTGCAGCTGTCGTGGTGAGCCCACAAAGCCGTCTTTGTACATTTGACTCTGTGGCATGCTAATTTCACAGTCCTGCAGGTACTGCATTAACCAACTGAGCTATTGAAGTTATGTGCCGCCGCACTCTTGAAATCAATGGTGTTATACCCTGAAGGAGCTGGAGTCTGACATGATCAGACGTCATGAACCTTAGCACACAGGGCGCCTCAGGGCGCTATGTGCGGAATAATTAGACTGAGCACCATACACTGATACCGGTTGAAGATGCCACTTGATAGTGGTCAGCATCTCATGGTCGAGCCCATATACCATGGGCGTGTGCACAAAGCCCACTTTTCCATGAATCACCACAGAGCCCAGTAGCTCCCAGTCTTTACGTACAAACCATGCTTGGTGCTAAAAGGTTCCCCGTCCCTCTAGGTTCCGGCCCTGCTAAGGGTTATGGGGCACAAACTGCCCATTTGCCACTTTCCATGTAGAAGGTGATGGGTCCAGGTCTCATTTCAATCCTAGCTCACAGAGAAAACCTGGATGCTTAACCATGGACGTCGATTCAAAATGCAAGGGGTAGTGGAAGTGATGTCACACACCCTTTCACCTTATTGACATCAAAGGAAGTGACATCATGTGACCTTTGATCTTGAATCTTCCCAGGAAGTTATGGCCCTTGACCATAACCTGGATGATATCACTATATTTGACATCACTGAAGTTACATTATAACTGTGTCATTCATATAAAAATACAACACAAATGTCTCTTTTGGATACACGTATGTTAAGGTGCTGCCATAGTCTTTGAAAGTTCTGGGGTGTAATACAATTCTTGCCCCAAATTGTACTGAGCAAAGCAAATTAACCAGAGCTGTGTTGAATGGGTTCAGGGAGAAAGCAGTTCTCTCACCCCAAAAATTGAAAAAATGGGTCGAATAGTGCATTTTAAAGCAAACATTTCACATAAATCTGTTAAAAAGCCATGGTCTATGAAAGGTCACCAGTTAAATACATAAGACCTTTCATGGTGTGCCATGCCAATGAAACCTGCCATTCCACAGGATATGACCCCTTTTTGTTCAAGATGTGCCATGGGTACCCCCATTTACCTAAAATAAACTCCATTGTGCCAGGGCTAGCTTTTTGCCATGTGTGCTCCTAAATGGCATGGGTACCCTCTTATGCCAACAGTTGCATATAATATGCCAGTCTCTGAATTTTGCTACTGTTATCCATACACCATGGGTGATCCTTACGCCACACTGTACCTGTAGTATGATAGGGCCAGCATTTTGTCAGGTTTGCCCACCTCTCTTATGCCATAGCTGTCATTCTTTATGCCAAGAATCACCTCCAACGTGCTAACGATAACATTTCGCCATGCAGAAACATATCAAGAATTACCTCCAGTATGCCTGTGCCAGCCTTTTGCCCTGGATGACCTATATATCAAGTATTATCTCTAATATGCCAGGTCCCTATCTGTTAATCATTGCCTCCGGTATGCCAACAGCAGAATTTTTTCAGGGCTAAAAGCAGACTTGCAAGCATAACGCCACATTCTCACTCAAGCTAATTTATATTCACTGACTCACACTCATGCTCACCTACGCACTCTTACTCAATCATTTCCACCCCCTTGTACTCATCCATTCTCACTCTCTTGTGCTCAGTCTTACACTCACTCACACTCATTCTTACACTGATTACCTCACACCTACTCACACACTCTGACTTGTACTCACTCTTATTCTCAACTTCATTATTCTAACTCACCCTAACTCACTCATATTCACTTACTGACATTTAACCTCATTTATTGCCACTCCTATCACTGACTGTCACTTTCACTCACACACACATGCTCACATACACACAAGCTTACACATAAACACTCCCGCTCTCACACAAACACACTTTTACCCGCAAGCGCGCACACAACATGCATTTCAAAAACTTTTTTTTACTTAACTGATGCTCCAGTTTTTATTACTATAATAGGGAATATTATACAATTATTCACTGTTAGCGAGAGAGAGGGAGAAGCTGCCCCTATCTTCTTGGCACTGATTTTGCCACCTCCGACGCCAGGAGTCTCAAAGGCAGTGCCAGGAGTCGCAGGGAACAAGCCAGGAGTCGCAGGTGATTCCTAAATGACATTCATGTGCTTAACCAGTATGCATGTTTGCATTGTCCAGCATTCCGTCCATCAATTGTTTCTTTTGCATTTGTCACCCTAAGTGGGAAGGGTATGCCCAGACGTGGGTCCCGTGCTCACTGCACCACTGGATTCAAGCTAGCCTGGCTGATGAAGGGTGATTCTCTGAAACCGGTCCCAGGATGCTTGTTTCTGGTCCAGGGAGGACCTGGCTTGGCAGTTCGGGCTGGACTGTTCCCATAAGGAACAGGGTCACGACTGATTTGCATATGGCTGGGTCCAAACTGGGGTGGTGTGGTGAGCAAAAGAATGATGGATTAAACTCAGATCCTTGTGACTGGGGGTGAATGTTTGCATTGTCCAGCATTCCGTCCATCAATTGTTTCTTTTGGGTTTAAATTTCTCAACATACGGTCGCCATCATTTTTAAAAACAATTAGGGACTTATGTAGAGTTCGGAGGATAGGTTACTCTATCACAAATATGACAGATATCCTGTCCGCTGTATTACAAGTGTATTCTATCCTATGGCACTTGTAATACGGCGGCGGATATCCATCTCGTTTGTGACAAAGTAACCCGTTCACTAAACTCTAAATCAGGCCCTTAGTCTTCAAGTCTAAAAATAAGTCCCAGGGCATGGAGGTAAGTTTGACCATAGTCTAAGTTTCAGTACCAGGTTACCTTTGAGAGAGTCAGGCTCCACGCCAATCTTCGTACAGTTGTGAAGCTTGGCTCATTTGCTCCTTTAGAGTACTGCTGTTATCCAACTTACCCTTTGAAAAAATATAAAATATTGCAAAATACAGGTACCCGGCTTATCGGGCAGCTGCCATCCAGCCATCAGAAGGGCCTGAAATGTGCACATTGGATGCCAGTCGTAGTCCAGATTTCCTGTATGTCCATAAAGATCTCTAACTTTGGGCTTGGCTTTCACAAAAACGATCCTCAAACGTTCCATGTACCAGTTATGCCACTGCTTTCTGCTCTAGTTATATGTAATTTAAATTAATAAACTTTATAGGCCGTGTAATCAGGCAGGCAGTGGCGTAGCTAGCCCTTTGGCCGCCCATGGCGGTCCCTGCGTTTGCCGACCCACGGCGGCCACATTGAAGAGTGTGGGGGGGTGCTGGCGAGATTTTTCCATTTGCCGTCTTTTGAAAACGCATTGGGGGAGGGTTGCTTGCAAGGTAAAAGCAGGGGGAGGCCGCTGCCCACAAAACTGGTGCCGCCCGGGTCAGACCGCCACCCCCCGCACTCACCCTTGCTACGCCACTGCAGGCAGGCAATGCAGTTACTGTACATATTCACCAGAGGGCATTACATGCAATACACCCGTGTGTAATTCTGTAGCTTTGATACTCTGTGGGACAGTCTAACCTGTTCCAATGAATAGAGTTTACGAAGTAATGCTCTTTGGCCCTTTGAGGGGAGTCTCAGGTGGGTTGTACCGGGAGGTGCTCCTGCAGCTCATCTGAACCTTCTGGCCAACACTTATCACTTCCAGTCCCCATAAATAGTGTAATAGGTTGTCACATTGTCATAGTACCTTTCTGCCTTGGGTATTGCTTATGCAGTCTGGGTCTGCAGTTTTGTTGGTTGGCAGCCTCAACCCTTGAGGTGGTGTTCGCCTTGCAAAGCCCACCGACGCGGACTGATTCTTTCCCCCAGACAAGCCAATGTTGGATGCAGTCTGCGGTAGAAGCGCCAGCAGGCTCCTGGTCAGTGAACTGTAGGTGGCAGCAGAACCGGCAATGGAGAGCCTGTGCAGCGGTTGCCTTGTCTCTTGTAGGGTGAGTCATGCTCCTCTGGTTCTTCTTGGGCCCAGACAACAGCCTCCCACCCAAGCAAAGCGAGGAGCCCAAACAATGGTCAGGCAGGCAACGTCCAATGTCCTCGTCTATGAACAGGGGCCATCATCCTTCCTGGTACAAGTTCAAAGAGGTCCGCACTCTTCCAAAAACATGTTAGGTACCACTCGTATGTAGCAAACACAAAATGGTTCCATTGTTTCTATGGCCATATGTGTCAAATATGCTCCAAGAACATCCTCTATACACACAAATAAGTATACACAAGCCACATTCCTGTCCCACATGCCCACATGGATGGGTGACGGAGACTATTGCTGGGGGACTTTAAAAAATGCTAGAGAGGCCCGTAAGTACCCCTACCAGGTGAGTCAGATAAAAAGGCCTGCCTTGCCTCTATACTGCTATCAGTGTGAGTCCTCTACAGTGTGGCGCAATGACAGTAGTCAAGCTCTGTAACTAGGGTGCACATGGGGTGCCCCTCCATGTCTCCCTTCCTTTATTTGTGGCTGCCTTTCCCCTCTTTCTCTTCTTGAGATAAGACAGGGTGGCCTATGCATACTTTAAGTGACAGGCGCCAGAGGAGTTAATCAGGCATAAACATCTGGTAATGACCAACACCTAATGATATTTTGGACCAAGATTTATTTATTTGAAAAGTTTTATAGAGCGCGAACAAGACCTGGCAGGGTATCAGAGTGCTGTACAACGAAGCCAGCTGATCACTGCTGTAATTATGTTTTGCTCACTAAATAGTTCAAGTCAGGATTAGAGCTGAAAAAGTGCATTGCTTTAGCTAGAGGGTCCTGTGTTGAAGTTATTACTTCATTTGTAACAAACTGTTCATGCGCTAGGTTGCAATATTGTGCTGCCCAGGACGGTGTACTGCTCCAAAGTTCACAAAATCTGGTGCAACCCAGAGACAAGTCGCCATTTTGCAGCAAACAAACAGAATATTATGCACTTCTGCAATTAAGTTAAGCGACTGAAGTAATACTTCTACATGTAGCGTCTGGATCTCAGAAGTGCCTCGAAGGGGAAAAACCCTCTTCAAGCACCTCCTCTCAAGGCAATCATACTGAAACTGCGATGTGGCGGCAAAGCCCAAAGGTCTAAAATGTTCCTATTCAACGCATTTACGAGAGGTGACACTGGTAGACCCCTGTAGGCAGATGTAAACTTGATAATTCCAACCCCCTCCCAAAAGATTAGACTAAGCTGCTTGAAGTCATCTTCCTCCTAGGTTGCCAGGGCATGCTGCGGTTGACCAGCAGACACAGATATTGATATTGATCCAATATCAAGAGCTGTTCTGGCGACAACTAGATGGTTTCGTACCACTGATGCTCTCTCACATGCCATGGAGGACGTTCATCCGTTGTCAGTGGACCCCAGCTCTAGTATGAACTCCCTTCTGGAAGACGACCCAATAATGGCACGCCATCCTTGCATAAAGTCAAGACCTAACTGTTGCTAGTGCCTCCTCCGATACACCTGCTGACAGTACTGCAGCAGGGGTCAAGGGCTTGGTTGCACCATGGATATAGCACTACCACACATTCCAAACCACCATCATCATGGCAGGCAGTCTGTGTGTGTTCATCTCAAACATTAATGTAGAAATGTACTGTCTATGTCCAAAGCCATGTCACATGGATACGACTGCATCGATCTCACGGTTAGATAGAAGATTGCCTTACTATATCCATCGCAAACATCTAGTAAGTCATCTCAAACCTTAATAGAGAAGGGGCCTGTCAGTATCTATCCCAATGTTACCTAGAAGGGGGTCTGTCAGTGTGCATCTTAATGTCACCTAGAAAGGCGGGGTCTGTCAGTTCCAGCTCAATGTTACCTGGGGGGTGGTCTCTCGGTGTCCATCTCACAAAGATGGCCTGTACATGTTACGTAAGTAGATGGTTTGTCTATGTCCAGCGCAAACATTGAAGTAGAAAGTTGTCTGTACATATCACACCCCAAACATTAGATTGACAGAGGTCTGTCTGTGTCTGTCCTAAAGATTTAAGTGGAAGATGGTCGGTTTGTGTACTATCTCAGAAGGTACAAAGAACAGTGGTCTTCAAATATTTTAATGCTGCACCCCGTCATGTATATAAAAAAACACCTGTCCCCCCATGAATGAAAAACATATTTTTTCACAATTATTCTATAGAATCGGTAGTTTAAACATATTTAATAGTTCAAACTCAGTTATCACTTTTAAAAATGCAATCAAATACATGATTGACAAAATGCTATGGACTATCTGGTGTCCCTAAAGTTTATAAGTATTCAAAGAGTGATCCTTTCTTAGAAATAGGGGGAAGAGATTTTGAGGGTTATTCAGAGTCTTTCACCCCACCCCCGCACTCTTATCTTTAACATCGCAATGTTACTCAGAAGAGGGTCTGTCTAGCCATCTCAATTTTACGTAGAAGGGGGTCTTTAAGTGTCCATCTGATATGCTATGTAGAAGGTGGTTTGTAAGTGTCTATGTTAAACAATATGTCTAGGACTTGAATAGCCCTTTCCACTAAAACAAACTCGCGATTGTCCACGAACAACATTTCAAGCCCAGACAAGTGGCTTAATTCCAAGTGCAAAAGAAGTGCTCTACAACCTTACAAGCTTGGAGGAATTTTCTAGAACATTCCGTACCGGAAAGGTTTTTTATTCTACAACCGCAAAAATGTTCTCTAGAACCAATCTCAGTGGGATTGTCTAGAACATTTCAAACTCTTCTGTGTCCTCTACAATCTGCCAAGCCTAGAGTAATTTTCTGGAACATTCAAAACATTAATTCATTGTTATTCCATACTCATAGAGTGCCTGGGGTTGTTCAATGTAACATTTCCAGCCATCTGTAGAACATTCCAAGCTGGGATCTAGGGACAAGACAAAATCTCTTCTCAAAAATGGACAGGCTAATGGGATTCCTTAGGGTTATGTGTAAGAGCATCAACTGACTCATGAGTGTCTACCGTTGGCCAAATCACTTAGGAACGTGAGATACCGCTGTCACTCATCAGTGCTGCATTGCCTGTTAAGGCTTCCACTCTGCCTTTGACAAGTCGGTTACTCCAATCGGTGTGGGCACTAAATATCAACCGTACAATATCGATGAGACACAACATCGAGGACAAAAGATAAAAAAGAATAATGACAGGTAAGTCTAGATTTTCTATACCTAACTCAACTTATATGTACCTAGGCAGGACATATTTTCTCAAGGTACGTAGATGTGGAGGTAGGAATATTAAATCTATACTTCTCTAGATGCTCTTACGTTTTGACATTTTGTCCCTCGATATTCTGTCCTTGATATTCTTACACCACGATATTCTGGGGGTCGATGTTCAGTATTACAGTCCTCCAACCAAATCCTAATTCGCCAGACAAAAGACTGCAGAGCATCAATGACTGAAGGTTTGCTCAGCAAGCAATGTGCCTGCTATTGAGAAATGCATGTAACCTTCAGGCCATAATTATAGCACCAACTCATGCTTTCATCCTTCTGAAATTAAAAACATCAGTACTCTTGTGTTAGGTAATACCAATATCTATTATTCAAGTGCCAAGAGGCAATTCAGTTTAAGCCTTGCACTATATAATATCCAGGGAAACTGCACAAAAGAGACTGGTGAGGCTGGAGGAATTTCTACAACACATAACAATGTGGTCATTGACAAAAATATTGTAGAATACAGCATACAGGATGAGGGGTAGAGAATTTGTTACAGGTCATTCTTCTCAATGATGGGGAAATCAAAAGAAATCAATAAATGGAATTAATAAGAAAAGCTATCCTGAGGAAGATCATGCTGAAATTATCCCTTTGGATTGAAACATGTAGTACAGGAAGTATAAAATCCCAGGGAAGTTGCAGTAGGTGGTGGTAATTTTGTTAATTTGACCGCAGGTTAACTTACATATGAAGCAGTCCATAACCAGTCCCTATATCTGAGAATTAAGATTTTTAGTAACTCAGTGGGTTAATGTGCCTGCTTCAGAGATTAGTGTAGTTGAATCTGAAGTGTATGGGCCAGAGACGGGGACTAAGTCATTCATCCTTCAAAGTTCTTTAACCACTAATTAATATTTGTGCTAATTTTGAAAAATACCAACATTTAGTTTATATAAGTTTTTATATGACTTATCAATATTGATATGTCCTTCTTCTTACATGTTAGTCAGAGAAGAGCCTGGGATTGCCATACTGCGGCCCACACTCTGTGGACTGGTACATGTATGTGTATTTACATGCGCACTTATGCATTTCTGCCATCGTCGAGTATGACCTGCGACCTTGCACAGCACTCAGTCCCAACAGAGCCACGCGGGGTCTGAGCCGGAGAGATGCTGCGGCAGTGCGCCAATGGGCAGAAGCACCACAAATTATAATAAAAATGTCTGTATTTAAAGATGAGGAAATCAGTGGCAGATGCTCTCAGCCCCTCAGGGAGCAGCAAAGGGCAAAAGGGTCAACGAATTCAGGCAGCGCAGCGCCTAGGGCGGCAGCGACAGCGCAGCACGCCAGCTGGCGCATTTACAGAAGGTCCTCGGATGGCATCAGGGAAGGACTTGGTTGTCTTTGCCTGTTACCCCCACCATCCTCAATACTGCTCATATTTAATGACATTCTTCCAGCGCAGGCTTTTACAGTACCGTTACATACTGCCCTGTTTATTAGCTATTTTTTAATTACAAGTTAGGTAGCTTGCAGGGTTAGTTCCAGTGCTGAATTCAAGGGACAGAGGCATTGCTTATGGGTTCTATGTAAAAGAGATGCATTTATTTCGCCAATGTGAGGCGGGTGCAAAATTCTCAAAAGTAGAAAATAACTATTCTTGCATAAAACTCCTCTAGGGAGTGAAGTGTTTGCTAAAACGGGGGTTTGGCTTTCGGTGTCATAAAGTGTCCTTGTATAGTATAAGAAAAAAAAGTGAATCTTATTTCTTACTATTAAACTATAATGTATTTTTTCGCTTCTTTAGAGTGTTGTGAGGTTTACATTAAATGTGGTTGATAACCATTGAACTGGGTTTCTCTTGGTGTCTCTTTCTTCTGTGCAGCTCATCGCGAACCTGAGTATTAACTTCAATAAAATCAGTGCTTAATTTGTAAAATATAAAGTGCCAGGGCTCTGACCAGGAGGCCACTGCAGCTTGCACCACTCTTCGCCCTTGTCATTGCTGACAAAACAACTACTAACCATCTCTCTCGCATGTAAATGCGACAGTTCAGATTATTCCAGGTCCCCAAAGCTAAAGGATTGGCTGGGGAGGCAGGTATTAGCAATTTTTTAATGTATATTGTTTTCCTAAACAACTGTTATACTGCTCATCTCTAAATGACATGAGCAGTGCCACCTTGTGGCAGACTGCCTAAAGTGTGTTGTTGACAATTAGGTGTCGGTGCCGAGCACCGGAAACCAATTAAGTGCCGGTGCTCAGCACCGGAAAGCACTGGCTCAAATTAAGCACTGAATAAAATGCTATTAAAAAAGACTGTGCATTCGCATCGCTATATGGAATTATTTCCACCCAGTCTAAATTAGCACAGGTGTAGCAACATGATTAGAGGCTGATCCAGCTCCCGATGCGACCTAGAGACTAGAGGTGGGCGAGCCACTGAAAGCTCGAGCCAGACTTGAGCCTGAAGCCTGGCTCTTGCTCAGCTCGAGGTCCTGTTGGAACCTCGAGAGCATAACAAGCCGAGCTTTCATGTGGCGTGTGCCTGCCACGCTTCCTCTACCCAAGATGCAGTGTTACTGTTAGAGCTGAACACTGTGGAATTGGGGTACCAGGTTCAAATCTGGATGCCGCCTCAACATCCAGTGATTCTGGGGACATCACATCACTTAATTTCCCCATGCCTATAAACAATGCGTGTGACCTTATGTAATGTAACTGGCGCTCATGTAAAGCACTCATCCTTGGGGTCAAGTTCGCACTGTATTAAAAAAACTTCAGAAAATGAACTGAGCTATAAAAACTAAGCCTTAATATAAGGAGAGACAAATACAGACCCATTTCCTGTTTGATTTGTACAAAGTGAACCCAGAAAACCTGGATAAATGGAGGCATCCCCACTTAAATTGTGTGATCTTAAATAAACACTTTATTTCACCAAATCTCTTTTTTCTTCACTATCGGATAGGAAAGCACTTTAATAAACGAGTTCAGACTACCAGTTGTACAAAACAATCACTTTTAATAAATACTTCTCAGTGCAGCAGCCGCAGCAGGTAAGAGCGGTGGGGCCGGCTGGGGGGTATTTCGAGAAACGACCACGAGCGAAAATTAAATAAATAATTAATTTTCCCTCGTGGTCGTCTCTCTCGAAATCCCCCCCAGCCGGCCCCACAGCTCTTACCTGCTGAAGCCGCGGCTGCAGTGCAGAACTATAACGTGCCTTATTAATGTTAAAGCTTCCACGTGTTAAAGAAATACACTTTTTTAAAATTTTGATGAGACTTTATCAGTTTTTCCATGATGTTTGTTGTACGACTTACAAAGCAAATACTTTCAGGACTCGCTCCTGCAGGGGCTCTCAGATCCGAGCCAGACCCTTAGAGCGGCTCTCCCTGTTAATTTGTTGGCTCGCCCACCTCTACCAGAGACCTTTCGGTCGATACCAAGGGGGAAGGGGAGCAAGGGCAGCCCGTCCCAAAAGCGGGCGCCAAGAGGCGTCCAAGCCCCATCCCAGTCAGCCAAGGAGGCTCCGTCGCCTCCCCCGTGCTTTTTTTTCATTCTTTTTCCTTATTCTTAATAACCTTCTTTTGAGTCAGTGGTGGACGTGGCGGTCTGACTTCTTACCCCCACCTCGCAGAATATGTCAGCAGAACAAGAAACAGACTCAGCGGGCAGATATTAAAAAGGGCGGGAAAAGGGCGTGCAGTTGCGACTGAGACGAACATATATTTGTTTTTGCAATATCTTGAGACTGACAGAGGAGAGGCGGGGGCGGTTTACCGTCCAGGGCGCTGAGGAGTGTTCGGGCCGAGAGGAAGCGGTGCACCCAGAGTGGGGGCGGTGTCAGGGACTTCAAAGCCATCGCGGCCGTCGTGTACTCGGTACTCTTCCGCACGACGAGATATGCCCGTACTCAGCGCCGTACTTCAGTTTAGATGAGATGTGTCGTGCTTCGGGCTGCGCCTCAGCCCAGGCACGTGTCGATACTCGGCGCTACACCCCAGAGAGAGCGGTGTCTTTACTGACGGGAGACAAAGCCTGTAACAGACTGAGACAATAAGGCGTAGCCATTTCTGTTCCTCAAAGGGCGACGGCGCAGCTGAACTTGGTTCTGTACTGCAGATTAGGGGTACTCCGCCGCACCTGGTGCCTTACCTGAGAAGAGGATGACGTGCTGCATTTAGTTCTATATATCAGATGCAACAGACACAACTCTACTTTGTGCTGTGCCTCGCGTGGAGTCTGGAGATGACGCGCCTGTACCTCTGATGACGAGGACACGGCTGTACTCGGTACTCGCGTCACATGGAGATGACAGTGTGGCTCCCAGTGCTGTACAGACAAAACGGCCAACGGGGCGATCGAATCTTTAAACTAATCACAAAAATCGAAAGGGCGCGTCTGCGAGTCACATGCAGACATATTTGACAAACTAAAAAGCGGAAAGTTCGGGAAAAATAAAGGCCATTCTTTCGGCTATGTCTCCTCTTCTGACACACTGCACCAGAGTGGAAGGGGGCGCGAATGGCGCCTTTTCACCCCACCCCATCCCCGATATGTATGTGAGATCATCCTTTTATTATCCTGATGAATGAATGTTAGTATTCAACCCCTTTCCTCCACCGTTTGATGGGGCGACCTTTCACTGATCCCTAACAAGGGAATTAGATTAATAGCGTGCTTTGTTACAAAAGGGTAATTTGAGTTCTTTACGATTTCCCTCTAATCCAACCTCTCAGTTTAATGGAATGGGCAGCTCCCCTGTGGCCGTTCAGGGCCGAGCTGCTCTGGGGCTGTCCTTGGTGCTGAAAGCACATAACATGGCGGTCAGCGGGGAGTCACGGGGGCACGGAAACACACTGCAGGGGTTGGGGGCAGCTTCTGGCGGCACGGTCTCCTGCTCTCCTTCATAGACCCTTGTGGTGTTTGTGTTGCCTTTACCTCGTGTTTTCGTCAAAGTTCTCAAGTTTATTAAAAAAAAAAATCAGTTTTTATACATTCATGTGATACAGCTTGAAATTATAAATTTAGCTGTACTTGGGTCTACATTAACTTCTGATTAGAGCCAAGCTGTTGTGAAGCCAGCGTCTTGTTCGGGGTTCCAGCTGCAGGAGCAACTCACTTATTATTCACTGCTCCCGGCCAGGAGATGCCCCATAATGCCCCTCAAGGGCTTTTTCACATATATTTTCCTGTTTGGTGGTGCCCCAATCTGGCCAGGGGCACTACCAATATGTTATAAAAGTATTTAGGGGGGGCTGCAGGGAGCACAGCAGTAGGAGTGGGTGATAAATTCCGCTCCGCCAGCAGAGTTGACGGAGAGAAAGCTGTCTCTCCTACTCGAGCGGCAGCAAAGAAGCAGCAGCTTCTGGCGTGCCGCGTGGTGCAGTTCGCGCTGGTTTTGTAGCGCGAAACCAGCTCCCGGCGCTAAAAATCAGAACGACCCCTTGAGGTTTGTTCTATGGCTGCATTTTGTGGCTTGAAGAATGTTAAAGAAAGACTCCACACATGCTTATGGTTGCTTTTTTTTGATAAACAAATTTTATTGATTTCACAGAAAATACCAGACAATCACCAAGATACCATGATAACAAAGGATTATTTGCTTGTATCTGGACAACCCTCGAGCCAAAAATGTACAGATTCAACAGGACAGATATTGGAGCCACCCCATCGAGATCAGACCAGACCCCCCAACCACTTCCCCCAGACCCTACGATATTTCTTGGGACAACCTCGTGTAATGTACATTATCTTTTCCTGTGTGGCACACCAGTCCACCCCGGCCCGCCACTTCCCTACGGAGGGAGGTTCAGGGCACTTCCAGGCGGAAGCTATGTCTCTTTTGGCTACAACCATTGCCGTGGTGTAGAACAGCTTTTCGTTCCTGGACCCATCCAGCCCGTCTGTGATGCCCAGGAGCGCATGTTTTGGATCGTGTGGGATCTCCCATCCCAACACCTCAGTGAGTTCCCCTCAATGTCTCCCCAGAAGCGCGCCAAGCGTGGGCACGTCCATACCATGTGGAAGAAGTCGGCGGGCTCACAACCGCATCTATCACAGGAGGGGGTCGGTCGGAGCCCTGCGCGATGTGAGCGCGCCGGCGTCAAATAGGCCGTGTGGAGGAAATAAAGCTGAATCAGGCGCAATCTAGCAGAGGCAGTAACTGTCTTGGGGGCCATAAGGGCATCGCGCCAATCCTCCTCCTCCAAGGAACCCACCCATTCCTCCCATTGAGCCCTTAATCGGTCGAGGGATGTTGGAGTGTTGTTAATGAGCGATCGGTAAATGCGGGAGATACCCCCTCTCCCCAAGTCTCCCAACATAATTTGTGCCTCGGGAGGACTATGGTCAGGGAGTCGTGTACCAATCGCTAAATGTACTTGAAGGGCGTGGCGAAGCTGCAAATATCTATAAAACTGTGAATGGTGCATAGAGTGTCTAGCCTGGAGATCTTGGAAGGAGCGCATGTGATCACCCGCCCAAATGTCGCCCAGCTGGGAAATGCCTATGAGGTCCCAGGACCGAAAGCCTTGTCAGCTCGTTGACTTCTTTGAGCCAGGTGCCCTGCCACAGGGGTGTGCACTGGGTCAGCCTGCGGGTCCATCCAGTGTGGCGCAGCGCGGCTTGCCAAGCCAGGAACACCGAACGCGTCACGTCTGGCAGGCGGGACGGGACAGGCGCCCCGTACATCATCGATTGAAGGTTGGACAAGCCCAGTTCACTAAGCTCCAGTCTGTATGCCGGATCTGACCATCCACCATTAAGCCAGTCGTGCAGGGGGAGCAGGCGTGTAGCTAGGTAATACAGGTATAGATGTGTCATCCCTAAGCCCCCGTCAAAGGAGGGGATCCGACAAACGCCCAGGGCCAGCCGGGACCTGCCCCTTCCCCAGAGGAATTTGGAAGCCAAGCTGTCCTGCTCTCGGAACCACGCTCTCGGAAAATTAATGGGAGTGTTTTGGAGCATATAAAGGAATCTGGGAAGAATCATCATTTTAAACAGAGCGACTCTTCCCATGGGATTCAGAGGTAATGATTGCCACCTCGATAGATCTGCCTTGACCCGTTTCACCAGAGGGGTGACGTTAAGGGCCCAGCTAAGTTCAGGAAGGAGAGTCACCCATATCCCGAGGTATTTAAAGGATTGACGGCGGAGCGGTATGGTGGACAGCCACTCGAAACACTCCCTGGACAGGTGAAGGGGGACCAAGACCGACTTCTCCGGATTAAGCCGGAGGCCCGAAGCCTGCTCAAAGAACCGGAGGACCTGGAGGCAGTGAGGGCCCGAACGAGCCGGGTCCGCCAAATAAATCAGGACGTCATCCGCGTATAGGGCGATTTTATCTACTGCCGTGTTGGGCCATTCCCAACCCTGGATCAGCCCGTTCGAACGTACCAGGGCCGCCAGGGGTTCCATCACCAGAGCGAAGAGCAGGGGAGAGAGGGGGCAGCCCTGTCTCGTACCCCTGCGAATCGGAAAGGGCTCGGACAGGACTCCGTTCACTAGGACCCGCGCCCTCGGCCTAGCGTAAAGTAGTCGGGTGAAACTACGGAAGCGGGGTCCAAGACCCATCTCCGCCAAGACGTCGTCCAGGAACCCCCAGTCTACCGAGTCGAAGGCTTTCTCAAAGTCCACCAGGAGAAGTGATAGATAGGGGGTAAGCAGGTTGCGGTAAGCCAGAGTTGTGTGGAGCCTCCGCAAACAGTGTCGAGTACCGCTCGCTGGCATGAACCCACATTGGTCCGGATGGACCAAAGTACGTAGGTGGGGTTTGAGACGCTGGGCGAGTATTGTGGCGTATAGCTTCAATTCTGTATTAATGAGGGAGATGGGATGGTAGTCCGCGCACCGTGGCGAGGGTGGCTGGGATTTGGGAAGGACCACAATAGTGGCCATGTCAGTCTCGAAAGGGAAGGAACCCTTCTCTATCGCCTCCCCGAATAATTGGGCAAGATATGGAATCAGCGTCTCACGATATAGAGCATAAAATTCCTGGGGAAGGCCGTCTGGTCCCGGTGTCTTACCAGATGAGACGAGGGTAATCGCCTCTCCAATCTCCGCGGGGGAGATAGGACGATCCAAATCATCCTGGACTTCTGATTCTAATTGAGGGAGCCGACCTGCCCCGGTCTGCAGCAAATCTGCGAGGGACCTGGAAGGAGTACTGGCTGTGTATAACTGGCGGTAGTACCTCGCAAAGGCCCGGGCCATGCCGGTCGAAGAACTACACACCGAACCATCCTGGTCTATAATTTCAGGAATTATACGGTTCGCTCTAGGATAGGTGGCCAATCTATGAAGGAGGGAACCATTCTTGTCTCCCCATCCGTACACCCTAGCAACGGAGGAGCGCCAGAGGAGCTTGGCTGCGTCCAGCGATAGTTGACGAATCTCTTCACGAATGTGAGCAAGGAGCCGTACTTCGGAGGCGTCCGGGTTCAGGGCGGTAGACCGTTCAAGGCGCAAGGCCTGCGCTTCGCGGGAGGTGAGCTGCTCCAGCTGCGCGCGCCGCTGGGTTTTGAGTTGTCCCTTGGCAACTCCACGTATCGTGGCTTTGCCAGCTTCCCACAAGACGCCCGATGATGACACCGACCCCTCATTAGTTTGGAAGTAGTGTTTGAGCTCCCGCCCTACCACCTCTCGGAAGTCCTTGTCCTGGAGAAACCACGCGTTCATTCTCCACGTCTGACGCGTGGAGGCGGGAGGGGCTCCCATAGCGAGTAGCACCGGGGAGTGGTCGGATATACCCCTGGGCAGGATAGTGACGTCCTGGATAAAGAGGCAATCGGTCGAGGGAATGTAAAAGGCATCTAAACGCGCTTGTGTATGATGCGCAGCCGAAGTGTGGGTAAATTGTCTAGATCGCGGGTGCCACACACGCCATGCATCGCAAAGACCCTGGGATTCGGCCCAGTCCGCTAGGTGTTTTGCCTGCGCCAGTCTACCCCGGGAAGGAGGCCCCGTCGTGTCGAGTTCAGGAGAAGGAACGGCATTGAAATCCCCCCCAGGAAAACGGGGCCCGGGGGCAAGGAATCCAGGAGGCCTACGAAGGCGGTCAGGGACACGGACAGTCGTGCTGGGGGAGAGTACACTGACACCAAATTGAGGGGGATACCGTTCAGGGAGCCAGACAGGGCAAGGAAGGTGCCCTGGATAGTCTTGGACGACTCGTGTCGCCACGAGCGGAAGGGAGCGCTGCACCAGGATCGCAACCCCACGGGACCCCCGTGTGAAGCCCGAGTGCCAGACCCTGTCGTACCCATATCTCGCTAAAAAGGGGCAGTGATTACCCAGCAGGTGTGTTTCTTGCAGCATTAAAACCTCTACCCCCTGTTGCTGCGCATAACGAAGAACCGCCGATCGTTTGAGGCGGTCAAGGAGACCGTTGACATTCCAGGACAGGAGGCGTAGGGATATGCCTTGCTGTGACATGACTGTCATCCTAGCGGACTGCCTCGGTAAGGGGGCGGCCCTGGGTGGGATCTCGTCCCCGGGTGCTGACGCCATACCGTGTGATTGGGGCCCAGATACCATGGACCATGTCCTTTGATGCCCTGGACGGGGTGTCTTGTGAGTGCTGGTGTGGTGAAACAAAAGGCAACGCAAAACCAAAGGTAAAAACCATGGGACAACGGTCCCCCCTCCCTCGCCCTACCCCCACCCCCACCCTATACTTCAGGAACAGAAGCATCTGTCGCCCTAACATTAACAACAGTGCGGAACCAAACTACAACGCTTGGGATCAAACAGGCGTGGAGGACCCCTCCTCGTAACAGGATGTCCATAGTCGAGTCCAAGAAGAGAGAGAACAGGGTACGCTGGCTCATGCCTCCGGCCGCGGAGCCAAGCCCGGCGGGCAGAGGCGGATTCAAACTGGATTACTGAGAAGAGTTTGGCTACGAGAAAGATCAGTGTCTGGAAAATCCGGCTTAGAAGAGGTCGGCGAGGTCCCCCCATGACTCATGCGGCCAGATGAGCCTGATCGTCGCACAGTCCGAAGGTCTCCCCGGGCCGGCCCAGTCACTCGGGAGGGATTCAGCGGGGAGTCAGAGCGGGCCCTCCTATGCCCCCGGCGCCTACGGGAGCGGTTACGCTGGAGCCTAGGTGCTGGCAAGCCAGTCGCGAGCGGGCGGACCCTCTGCACCGCCCTGAGGGGGAATCTGGTCATTGGGCCGAAGGGCTGCTCTTCCGTGGCCCAGGTCCATGCATCCGCTGGAGAGTCAAAGAACAAGGTTTTGTTGGCATACACCACCCGCAGGCGTGCCGGAAAGAGAAGGCGGTATTGGATATCAAGAGCTCTGAGCTTCTGTTTGACCTCCCCGAACGAGCGGCGCTGGCTCTGGACCTCCCGAGTGTAGTCCGGAAAGATCAAAATCGAGTGATTTTCGTAAGGGAGGCGTCGCTGCTTGCGAGCTTCGGCCAAGATGGAGTCCCGATCTTTGTAGTTGAGGATTCTCATTATAACCGGACGGGGCGGTGCTCCAGCCGGGGGCTTCGGAGCAAGGGATCGGTGCGCTCTCTCTATTGCGAACCACAGTCGAGAGGGAGCCCTCCGGGAGCCAGGATCTCAGCCATTTCTCAATGAATTCGGCGGGGCGTCCCTGCTCTGCCCCTTCCGGAAACCCCACCAAGCGGAGGTTGTTGCGGCGCGACCTGTTTTCCGCGTCTTCGGCCCTCCGGTGCAGCTCCTGGGTGTGCTCCTGGAGGCGCACCCACCTGCCCCTTAAGTCGTTGAACGTCGTCCTCCACTGATGATATGCGGGATTCAGTTTCTGTAATCCTGGCCGTGGCATTCCGGAGGTCCTGCCGGATGAGGGTCATGTCCACCCGGACCTCCGCAATCTTCCCCTCCACTGAGGACTGTGAGGTGTGGATAGCCTTCAGGATGGTGGATAGGTCTGTTGCCGGTGGTGCGTCCCCGCCGGTGGCCCCCCCGCAGCCCCACCGTCGGAGGTCGTGAAGCGGTCCATTTTGGTTTGGGTGGCCGGGGTCTTGACCGGCCCGTTCCGGCCCATGGTGGCGCTCCCTCAAGGGGCCTGCAGCGCGGGTGTCACAGAGGTCCAACAGGTCGTTTAGGAGGCCGACGGGCAATCCGTGGCAGCCCTTCCAGGCAATCCGCCGCCCAACCAAGGCGGCCGATATGGGGTCACCCAGCGGGGAACAGCGGGTGAGGTCCGAGGGTGGGCCGCCGAGGCAGGTGCCCGATTGAGTTCACCAGGGTACGGTACGTGAGCAGGGGGGAGAGGGCTCACGGGGAGTCCCTCTCGCCGCTCGATGAATGCGGCCGATCGCCCCTTATCATCGGCCGCACCGATCCGGGGGTGGGGCCCGAAAAGTCAGGGTCCAGGGCCCTTGCATCGAGATCCGGCGGGACGAACCAGCCACCGGGACACCGCCACCGCCCGATGAAGCGGTCGATACCACCCGAGCTCCCGAGTCCCAGGACCCTCACGGAGCCGGAACCGGGGAATCTAGCGGAAGGGCGCCCACGATCAGATCTTGCCTCCGGGAAGGGGGCCCAGGATTCAGGCAGGCCTCCGGGGAAGCCAGTCCTCGATGTCTCCCTCCCGAGCTCCGCTCCTACCCAGGGCGGAGGAGAGCCCTCGATGTGGACCCCCGCCCGTGCACGCGGCCGATCACCCTCTGCCCACAGGCACCGTCCGGGGGCAGAGCAGGTAGGCTTAGCGTTGCCGGGCACTCAGTGGGAGTGAGTGCCTGGCGGACCCAGGACCCAGGCCCAAGGGCTGGAAGGTCGCTCCTCCGTGGGGATCCCCAGCGCCGCTCGAGGAAGCGGTCGATACCGCCTCTCAGCCCCCGTCCCGAGGCCAGGGGAGCTCCGCCGCCTGATGTGGGAGTATGGTGGGCGTGACTCAGGAGGCCCGGACCCGCTAGGGCATAGCTCGGGCCCAGGGCCCCGTTCCGCAATCGGCCGCCCGTGCCTGCAAGGGGGGGCCCCCTCCCCACGACCACGGGACCCCCTCCCACAGCCGGGACTTACTGCCAGAGATGGTGCACAGCTGCGCAGGCCCTCAGGTCGTAGGCCTCCAACCTCGGCCGATCGCTGGAGTCCTCTTCTCTCGGGCCGCTACCATGCGGCCCGCCGTCCCCACCCGCTCGAAGCAGCGGTCGAAGGGACGTCCGCCACCGGGATCCCGGGAGGCGCAGGCGGCAGCTCCCTCAGGCAAGGCGGGCTCCGCGCAGCAGTTCCGCCGCACACGCAGCCCACCCGGTCAGCAGGCCCAGGAAAGGCCGATGGCACCTTGGGGCCCGCAGCACACAGCCAGACCCCCGCGGGGCCGCCCTCCCGCGCCGACCGCGACGGCGCCCGATGGGTCGGGAAGCTGCAGAGCCCGCCGATCAACGGCGGCGGCCCGCCATCTTGGAGGCCGAGGCCCGCCGGACACAGCTTTCTTCACGGAGGTGGGCCCTCGATGGAGATCGGCAGCCAGGAACGCCGCCGGGTGCACGACAGTCACCCAGGCGGCGAGATCACAGCAGGAAGGCTCTCTTCCTGAGCGGATGGCGACTGGATGGCGGAGGGGTCCGGGAGCGCACTCAAGGTGCGACCACCATCTTGGCTCGGCAAACCACGCCTTTTGCTTATGGTTGCTTTGAAGAAATTTTTTTTGTTATGTGACAGTGATTATTATTAATAATTGCCATGTACAAACATGGAAGAACGTTGGATTCAAGTTATTGATAAATTACTGTGTTGATTTATTGACAAAACCAATAACTCAGCTTCTTTATGTTGATGTGCTGACCCCTTGATAAAGTAAATAGGCCTGCTTTTTATATTTTGGTGTGCTGGCCTTTGACAAAGCCAGTAGGTCTGCCTTACTAAAAATGACACCCTTTGAATAGTTACCCTTTACCTTGCTATATTGTTACATGATAGTTGGCTGCCTGCAAGTTTTGGGTGCAGAGCCTGGTCGCAAACCAGGCCCTGTATGCAACCAAATGCCGGCCTAAAGCAGTTCGTGACGGATGACTTGGTGCCCATGGGGGGAGTTGGGCACAGCACCCGACTCAGTGCTTAATTTGTAAAAAAGTAAGTGCCAGGCCCCTTCTCGGAAGGTCACTGCAGCCTGCACCACCCATACCCTGCCAGCACTGCCAATGACAATACATACATAACACCTAACCATTGTTCTCCTACAAGTGTGACAATTCAGACTATTTCAGGCCACACACAGCTATAATAATGGCATGAGAGGCTGGTATTATCCATTTTCAATGTATATTGACTTAATAAACACGTTTGTTGTGCTCATCTCAAAATTAAAAAGATAGCTCCACCATGTGGTGGACTGTCACTAGAGCCGTTGCTGACAATTAAGTGCCGGTGCTGAGCACCCGAAACCACCGGCACAAATTAAGCACTGACTGACTGCAGGTCAAGCCCTACGTCCAACCCCATGCTGTACACAGCAATGGACATCTTAATTTATGCAAAAAAAAATATAGAAAGTCACTGAAACATACCAAAGGTTAAAGTGACGTTATAGTTAGGAATTGTAACAATATCTTACTGTACATAAAAAAAGTTAGAAATTTACTGAAACAGACCTTAAAGGGACATTGTAGTTAGGCGAAAATGTCAGTTAAAACATAATGTTTTAAACTAACAATACCACTGAAATTCAATGGTTATAGTTATTTCAAGTAACCATAACTTGTGCCCTAAAGTAACTATAACTTGCGCCCTCAACATGTACTGTATATACCCTCCCATATTACATCACTCATGGCATGTTCATATAGCTGCATTGATAACATCCCTAATGACATGTGAAATTACATTATTGATAACAACACTGTGCATGGCGGGGGTCACATGTTGTAGTTACTTGATTTGAATTTCAGTGTTTTTTTGAGTTTAATATATGTGTGTGTGTATATATATATATATATATATATATATGTATATATATATATATTCACTGAAAAAAACCATAGGTTTTAGGGACAGTTATAGTTAGTTGGACATTGCACTCGCATAAAACCCGTGGAAATTCCCCCGTTATAGTTAGTTCAGGTAACTATAACTCGCGCCCCGCAATGCACTGCTGATGACGTCACATATTACATCACTCATGACATGGTCAGTGACATCACTGATGACATCACTGATGACATCTCAAATGACATCACTGATGACATCACTGATGACATCATCCATGTGATAATTTGATGCATCTTCTCACACCCTAATATAACTTTTGATACACCCACTGTAAATTACAGACTGCCATTGTCAAAACCATAGACACTCCAACACCAATTACTATATACACACTCACTATTTCTTAGGTCTACACACACACACATCTACTCACTCACCCGTACAGTCACTCATACTTATAGTCACTCAGTACAGGACTATTATATGCACTCATACACCTATATAAACACTCACACACCGCCACTCATCCATAGAGGTACTCACACACCTAGTCAGTCATGCAAAAATTAAGCACAAACCCATTTACTCACCTATACAGTTATACACACACCAGCTCACTTACTCATACAAATACTAGCACATTCTTACGCTCTTATACAATCTCTGATACAAGCACACACTCATCCATACAGTCACTCTCACAATCACACACTCTCGCTTATAGCTATTTATATACTCCAACACACATATATATTGCCTTTCACATATGTAGTTACTCACACATGTACCACTGGGACATACATTCACTCACTAACACACTCTTACACACACTTACCCACCTATACAGTCTATCACAGATGCACTCTTGAAACCATCCACCCAGTGAATAACCCACTCACACATCTATGCACAGAGTCGCACACACCCCCACCCACACAAACACTCAGGCACCCATACAGATACTCAGACAACCAATCAATAACTCATATAGACACTCATGTAGCTATTCACAAACCCATGCAGCCACTTACACAGCAACAGACAGACGGATACAGACATTCACCCAGTTTAGTCACTAACCCATGCATTCAGTAAGATACGTTTAATCACTCACTTATAGAGTTAGTCACGCACCTACTAAATCATCCATTCAGACACTTATACACCCACTCATTCTTCAATACGCCTTTCCCTATATATATTAAACATATTTAAACTTTACAGAAACACACAGTCACTGGATGATGTCATTTGAGATGTCATCAGTGATGTCATCAGTGATGTCACTGACCATGTCATGAGTGATGTAATATGTGACGTCATCAGCAGTGCATTATGGAAGCGCGAGTTATAGTTACCTGAACTAACTATAACGGGGAATTTCACGGGTTTTGTACGATGTGCAATGTCCAACTAACTATAACTGTCCCTAAAACCTATGGTTTTTTCAGTGAATTTCAAAGGTTTTTTAAATGCTAATTTCTAACTATAACGTGCCTGAAACCTATGGTTTTTTCAGTGAATTTGTAAGGTTTTTTAAATGCTAATTTCTAACTATAACGTGCCTGAAACCTATGGTTTTTTTCAGTGAATTTCAAAGGTTTTGTAAATGACAATTTTTAATTGTATTAATTGTTATATTTATTTTTTTGATACTGATTTACTACATTTTTTTAAACTATTTAATTTTAGATAATTTATTTTTTAAATTACATTGTAATTACATTATACATTACATTACAAAAATATACTTTCTCAGAATGAATTACTTTAGATTAAATACTTTGCAAATAGGCAATAGACTTTTAAGTACAGTAGTTACAGTTGTTGCAATGGGCAACACAATTTCAAACACAATGCAACATTGAGCTCAATGTGAATTTCTAGTTAAATGCAATTAGTTACTTTATGGATTACTTTTTCTAACCACAGGACTGGATCCTAGATTCAGTCCTGGGACATCTCCTGTAAACAGTTGAGTAAAAGCGTTTTGGTTACAGTAGTGATTTTTAAGGAATATTATTGTATTTTAAAAGTTGACAGAAACTTTTTCACATAGAATCACCAATGTTATCCTATGGGAGGAAATTCACTTAGCAGGTAAGTAGTGTTATCGTTACTTTTTTCTTACTCAGTGGTGGATCCTGGATCCAGCACTGGTGCATCTCCTGTAAACAGTTGAAAGAATGCGTTTAAGTCATACAGGCTATTTTTAAGGAATATTTGTAGTTTGTGAAAATCAACACTTTGAAACTTTTCTGCTGAAAACCAGACAATGGATTCCTATGGAAGGAAATACAAGTTACTGGTAAGTACGAGTTAGAATTACTTTTCAGGGTCAGTGCTGGGCTAAAAGATGCAGCACTGGGTTCTCTCCTGATAACAGGTGAGTAAATCGAAGTCGTAGTTCAGCTGATTTTAGAGGAATATTATAAAGTTCCAAAACTCCACAAAGAAGAATTTCCAAGTGAAACCAGTCAATGTTAGCCTATGGAAGGAAATTCAAGTTACTGGTAGAGTACGGTTAAAATTACTTTTCAGGATCAGTACTGGGCTCAAAGATGCAGCACTGAGGTCTCTCCTGATAACAGGTGAGTAAATCGGAATTCGATAGTTCTGTTGATTTTAGAGGAATATTTGTATGTTTCAAAAATCGACAGAAAGTTTTCAGCAAAAAGCAGGCAATGATATCCAATGGAAGGAAATTCAATTTACTGGTAAGTACGGTTAGAATTACTTTTCAAGGATCAGTGCTGGGCTGAAAGATGCAGCACTGGGTTCTCCTGATAACAGGTGAGTAAATCGGAATTAAGTAGTTCGGCTGATTTTAGAGGAATATTATAAAGTTCCAAAACTCCACACTTAGAAGAATTTCCAAGTGAAACCAGTCAATGTTAGCCTATGGAAGGAAATTCAAGTTACTGGTAAGTACGGTTAAAATTACTTTTCAGGATCAGTACTGGGCTCAAAGATGCAGCACTGAGGTCTCTCCTGATAACAGGTGAGTAAATCGAATTCGTAGTTTGGCTGATTTTAGAGGAATATTTGCACAATGGTGAAGGGAGGGGCGGGGCCTGAGGTGACATCTGTGCAAACGCGCCCGTGGCGCGTTTTGGGTTAGGGGATTAAGTCCCCTTGAATCATGAGGGTCCCTGTGGTCCAACTAACCCACCCTGTACCTCCAGTATGCGCCAGGAGCTGCGTTGCAGAGAGGTGTTCAGAGGCCACGCCTCTTTGCACCTCTCTGCAACGCAGCTCTGTGGCGCTTATGGGACGTACCTGGTGGGCTAGTTGGCCCCAGGGACCCCTCAGGATTGAATGGGATTTCATTCCCCATCTTAAAATGCGCCCACGGGGCCTGTTTGCACACATGTCACCTGAAGCCCGCCCCCCTTCACCACTGTGCAAGCGCTGCCCGATGGCGCGTTTTAAGTTGGGGGATTAAGTCCCCTTGAATCCTGAGGGTCCCTGAGTCAGAAACTAGCCCACCATGTACCTTCCCCAAAAGCGCCACAGAGCTGGCGTTGCAGAGAGGTGTGTATAAGGCGTGGCCTCTGTACACCTCTCTGCAGCACAGCCCCTGGCGCATACTGGAGGTTCCTGGTGAGCTAGTTAGCCCCAAGGACCCCCAGTATTCAAGGGGAATTACTTCCCCTTCTTAAAACGCGCCTGGGGGCGCGTTTGCACACTGCTGCAGGGAGGGGCGGGGCCTCCGGCATGATGCCGTTTTTCTTTCCTTTTTCTTTATGGGAGGGGGCTGCGTGGCCCCCTTCCCTGGGCCTCTATTGGCCCCGGGACCTCATCCCCGGGGCATGCCCTCTCTTTTAAAAAATATTTGGAGGGGGCTGTGTGGCCCCCCTCCTCAGGCCATTAAGGCTCCGGGGACCCCATCCCCGGGGCCGGCCCTTGCTCCTTTTATTTATTTATTTTTTAATTGGGGAGGGAGGCTGCGTGGCCCCCTCCCGGGCCACTTATGGCCCCGGGACCCCATCCCCCGGGCCTGGCCTCTCGTTGGAGACTGTGGGGGTCCCCAATCCCCCACAGTCCCAGCCGGCTCCCCGCCTCCTGCAGGAGCCGGCATTGCTTTTCCACATGGGGAGCAGCTAACATGCTGCTCCCCGTGTGGAAAGCAATTGGGTTTGCATTTTGAAAGAGAGAGCAGGTTTCCTGCTCTCTGCTCAAAATGCAACCAAGATTGCTATGACAGGACGGAGCCGCGATGCTCCCCGTCCTGTCATAGCAAGCCACAGTGTCCCGGGGTAGGGCACCCGGGACACTGCAGGAGCCGGCCCTGGGGGGTGGTGGTCCCCAGGGCCATCACTGGCTCCAGGAGTGGGCCGCGCGGCCCCCTCCCAACTTGTCTCAAAGCCCGGGAGGTGGTGGTCCCGGGGCTCTGCGGGGTCCGTAACGGACTCTATATTTAAATCTTTAGTGCCCCGGGGAGGTGGCGGTCCTCGGGCGTATGGGGGGCTGGAGCCCCCCACACAGGTTTAAAAAAAAATACAGCCCCGGGGGTGGCGGTCCCGGGGGCAGCGGGAGCGCACAGCCCTCCCGCCATCATTTTTTTAAAAAGCTCCGGGGGTGGCGGTCCCCGGGGGCTTGGGGGCCTCAGAGGCCCTCCATAAACAATAAACCCTACTTCCTGCATGCCCCGGGACTTGGGCCACCTGGGGGCAATTTGCATCGAGCGCGGGAGACCGCGCTTGATTTTTTTCTCTCGGCAGGATCCGCGCACCCTGAGCGCATCCTGCTTATTTAAAAAAAAATGCTAAAGCTGCCCAGGGGTCCTTGTGGGACCCCTGAGCAGACCTAGGGGTCAGGGTGTTTCTACTCCTGCCCCTTTGTGCGCTTGCACACTTGCGATTTTTTTTTCTCAGGCGGGATTCGCGCACCCCAAGCGCATCTTGCCGATTTGTTCTAAAAAATGCTTTTCTGCCCAGGGGGTCCTTGTGGGACCCCCTGAGCAGACCTAGGGGTCAGGGTGTTTCTACCCTGCTCCCTTTTTGCGCTTTGCGCACTTGTTTCTGTCCCTCGGTTCTACCGAGGGATAAAATGGCTGCCAACACTTCCTGATTTGGAGTGTTGACAGCCAATTAAGCATGCAGCTCGTGATCGGGAGGGCACGCGGACCCTACTCGGCCATAGATATATATGTGATTTTATTTGTGATTTTCTCAGAAACTACTGAACGGATTTACACCATTTAAGCAAAAGGCACGACACTGAACCAAGGGCTACCTCTTTGCCAAATTCTGGTGTAATTCCGTTCAGCAGTTCGAGCTGCAGCCGCGATGAAAGGATCCTATGGAAAATGAATGGGGAAAACGCGTTTTGGGACCCCCTTTTCTCGGCCCCTGTGACGAATCAACCCGAGACTTTCAGGGTAGGAGCGGAGCGGAGCGCCCCAACAAGTTGGAAGCTTTCGCGAATATTCGTCAACCAGCGCAAGAGTTATTTCAAATAGAATGTTGCGGATTTCCTATGGAAAATAGGTTTTAACTATAACTATCTACTGGCGACCGCTAGTAGATAATATATTTATATATATCCACTGGAATTATGGGGATAGAAATGGTCACATTATGCGGCAGGGTTGAATAAATTATGCAGAAAGAAAAGGCAAAATATGCAGCGTAATGCAGCACATTTTGATAGTATTGCTTCATTATTTTGACATTTTTACACTTGTTAACGCTGTCTGGGCATAGGTTACACATTATTAGTACCAGTTTAACATCCAAACATAGCAATAAGCAACAGAAAGATGACCAGTTAACCTTTGCAAAAAGCCTTCTACTGCAATGGAACACGTGTTGCTATGATTTTAGTAACTTTTGAACCATTTGATGTAGAAACACATTATTTTTTGTTAAAATCTGCAGATTATGCAGCAGATGATGGATTATGTGGCAAATGTGCCAGATCCGTAATCCTGCGAAAAATGCTGTGGCTGCACAATTGCATAATTCCAGTGGCCCTGCAGTGATATATATACTAAGGGTCAGATTTTTGACATTACTTGGACGATACCGAAACTACTATAGCTTAATTTGGATTCCCTTACAATATGGAATGGTTCAATTGGGCTTTTTGTTGTTGTCACATCTCCGGTCATAGCTTGTCAGGTTAATTATTTGGGTACTATACCTTTATTGGATGTATCTGGTAATGTAAGGGAATGACGTTTGATTACCCTCCTGCCTTCATCACATTTACCGCCATTGAACCTTAACCAACTTATTCAAAAATGTTGGACATTAGAAAAATTGCAATTTATTTATTGTGGAAAAACATCATGAAGAATGTATTATTGTATCAATTTGAATTAGCGGATTTTTACTCTGATAAATATTAAAACCGTGACCTTTTTGAAATGATGACAAATGCACACATGCACTTTAAAATCAACATTGTTTCAATTTTAAAATTTGATTTAATATAATTTCTTAAGATTTGCATGAATTGGTTTAATATGGGATGAAAGAAATGGTCGGATCAATCCCTTAAAGTATTTCCTTTATCTGGCACGTCCCGTGTGACGCGGCATTTATTCCTGTTGCTGGGATACTGAGGTCATGTGACCAAGACTGATGTAGGTCGAAACCTGTTATTTTTCATCTATGCCGTATAATAAAAAAATCGTGGATTAAAGCTCCGTTGGTGTGGCTGGTTTTCCGTCTCTTCGCTGAGAGGAATCGATTCGTGTGTGTGTATATATATATATATATATATATATATATATATATATATATTTTTTTTTTCAACAGCCCCCACGAACAAGAGCAGATGCAGGCACTCCCCGTAAGCAGAAATTTCTTTATTTGATAAGTCATAAGACGATGTCCGTCCTATATATATATATATATATATATTATCTACTGGCGGTCGCCAGTAGATAGTTATAGTTACAACCTATTATCCATAGGAAATCCGCGACATTCTATTTGAAATAACTCTCTTGCCGGTTGACGTATCTTCGCAAAATTTTCAAACTTTGTGGCCCGCTCCGGTCCGCTCCTACCCTGAAAGTCTCGGGGGATTCGTCAAGCAGGGGCCGAGAAAAAGGGGGGTCCCAAAACGCGTTTTCCCCATGCAATTTTCCATAGGAAACTTTAGACACGGCTACAGCCCGAACTGCTGAACGGAATTACACCAAATTTGGCAAAGAGGTAGTTCTTGGTTCAGAAAGAACCCTTTTTGTTAAATGGTGTAAATCCGTTCAGTAGTTGCTGAGAAAATCAAAAGAAAAAAGATAGGTATATCTAGGGCCGCGGATCCTCCCGAGCACGAGCTTTATGTTAATTGGCTATCAACACTCCAAATCAGGAAGTGTTGGCAGCTATTTTGTCCCTCGGTAGAACCGAGGGACAGAAACAAGTGCGCAAAGCGCACAAAGGGGCAGGGTAGAAACACCCTGACCCCCTAGGTCTCGTTCTCAGGGGGTCCCACAAGGACCCCCTGGGCAAAAAATTTAAAAAAAAAATAAAAAAAATCGGCAGGATGCGCTCAGGGAGCGCGAACCCTGCCGAAAAAAAATCGAAGCGCGGTCTCCCGCGCTTCGATGCTAATTGGCCCCGGGTGGGCCAAGTCCCAGGGGCATGCTGGGGGGGTTCATTTATGTGTGGGGGCCTCTAAGGGCCCCCAAGCCCTGGGGACCACCACCCCCGGGGCTTTATGGATAATGGTGCGGGAGGGCTCTGAGCCCTCCCGCAGCCCCGGGGACCACCACCTCCCGGGGCTTCTTTTTATATTTGAAAAACCTGTGTGGGGGGCTCCAGCCCCCACACGCCCGGGGACCACCACCTCCCGGGGCACTAAGAAAAATGAAAATGGGGGTCCGTTTTGGACCCCCAAGCCCCGGGGACCACCACCTCCCCGGGGCTTTTCGATGTAGGGAGGGGGGCCGCGCGCCCCCCTCCTGGAGCCTGTGGTGGCCCTGGGGACCGCCACCCCCAGGGCCGGCTCTGCAGTGTCCCGGGGTGCCTACCCCCGGGACACTGCTGTTTGCAATGACAGGACGGGAGCCTCGCGGCTCCCGTCCTGTCATTGCAAACTTGCTTTGGATATTGGAAGAGAGAGCAGGAAACCTGCTCTCTCTTCCAATATCTCAAGCCGACAGCTTTTCCACATGGGGAGCTGCATCTTAGCAGCTCCCCATGTGTAAAGCAATGCCGGCTCCCGTAGGACACGGGGAGCCGGCGGGACTGTGGGGGATTGGGGACCCCCCACAGTCCCCAACGAGAGGCCAGGCCCGGGGGATGGGGTCCCCGGGGCCACAGTGGCCACGGAGGGGGCCACGCAGCCCCCCTCCCCAAAGTAACAAAAATGGGTAAAAAAAAAAAAAGTGCAAGGCCGGCCCCGGGGGATGGGGTCCCCGGGGCCTTAAATGGCCTGAGGAGGGGGGCCACGCAGCCCCCCTCCAAATAAAAACAAAAAGAGGCCATGCCCCGGGGGATGGGGTCCCCGGGGCCAATACAGGCCCAGGGAAGGGGGGCCACGCGGCACCCTTCCCGTTTTTAAAAAAAAAATTTTAATTAAAAAAAAAGGGGTAAGGCCCTGGGGGATGGGGTCCCCAGGGCCTAAAAATAGGAAAAGGAAGGGGGCCACACGCCCCTTCAGGAAAGAAAAAAAAAAGATCGGGCCCGCAGGCCCCGCCCCCTTCCTTCACCACTCTGCAAACGCGCCCTGGCGCGTTTGCAGAGGGGAACGAATTCCCCTTGAATACTGGGGGTCCCTGGGGCCCAACTAGCCCACCAGGAACCTCCAGTATGCGCCAGGGGCTGCCTTGCACAGAGGTGTACAGAGGCCACGCCCCTTTACACCTCTCTGCAACGCAGCTCTGTGGCGCTTTTTGGAGGAACATGGTGGGCTAGTTGGACTCCAGGGACCCTCAGGATTCAAGGGGAGTTAATCCCCCGACTTAAAACGCGCCACGGGGCGCGTTTGCACAGTGGTGAAGGGAGGGGGCGGGGCTTCAGGTGACATGTGTGTAAACAGGCCCCGTGGCGCGTTTTAAGATGGGGAATTAAATCCTCTTCAATCCTGAGGGTCCCTGGAGGCCAACTAGCCCAACAGGTACGTCCAGAAAGCGCCACAGAGCTGCGTTGCAGAGAGGTGTAAAAGGGGTGTGGCCTCTGTACATGTCTCCTGCAACGCAGCCCCTGGCGCATACTGGAGGTTCCTGGTGGGCTAGTTGGCCCGTAGGGACCCTCATGATTCAAGGGGACTTAATCCCCCAACTTAAAACGCGCCACGGGGCGCGTTTGCACAGATGTCACCTCAGGCCCCGCCCCTCCCTTCACCATTGTGCAAATATTCCTCTAAAATCAGCCGAAATACGAATTCCGATTTACTCACCTGTTATCAGGAGAGACCTCAGTGCTGCATCTTTCAGCCCAGTACTGATCCTCAAAAGTAATTTTAACCGTACTTACCGGTAACTTGAATTTCCTTCATAGGCTAACATTGACTGGTTTCACTTGGAAATTCTTCTAAGTGTGGAGTTTTGGAACTTTAAAATATTCCTCTAAAATCAGCCGAAATACGAATTCCGATTTACTCACCTGTTATCAGGAGAGACCTCAGTGCTGCATCTTTCAGCCCAGTACTGGTCCTGAAAAGTAATTTTAACCGTACTTACCAGTAACTTGAATTTCCTTCCATAGGATATCATTGCCTGCTTTTTGCTGAAAAAGTTTCTAAGTGTTGATTTTGAAACATACAAATATTCCTCTAAAATCAGCCGAAATCCAATTCCGATTTACTCACCTGTTATCAGGAGAGACCTCAGTGCTGCATCTTTCAGCCCAGTACTGATCCTCAAAAGTAATTTTAACCGTACTTACCAGTAACTTGAATTTCCTTCCATAGGCTAACATTGACTGGTTTCACTTGGAAATTCTTCTAAGTGTGGAGTTTTGGAACTTTAAAATAGTCCTCTAAAATCAGCCGAAATACGAATTCCGATTTACTCACCTGTTATCAGGAGAGACCTCAGTGCTGCATCTTTCAGCCCAGTACTGATCCTCAAAAGTAATTTTAACCGTACTTACCAGTAACTTGAATTTCCTTCCATAGGAATCCATTGTCTGGTTTTCAGCAGAAAAGTTTCAAAGTGTCGATTTTCACAAACTACAAATATTCCTAAAAATCGCCTGTATGACTTAAACGCATTCTTTCAACTGTTTACAGGAGATGCACCAGTGCTGGATCCAGGATCCAACACTGAGTAAGAAAAAGTAACGATAACAGTTTTTAACTTCTAAGTGAATTTTCTTCCATAGGATAACATTGGTGATTCTATGAGAAAAAGTTTCTAAGTGTGAACTTTTAAAGTACAATAATATTCCTTAAAAATCACGACTGTAACCAAAACGCTTTTACTCAACTGTTTACAGGAGATGTCCCAGGACTGAATCTAGGATCCAGTAATGTGGTTAGAAAAGTAATCCATAAAGTAACTAATTGCATTTAACTAGAAATTCACATTGAGCTGAATGTTGCATTGTGTTTGAAAATGTGTTGCCCATTGCAACAACTATAACTACTGTACTTAAAAGTCTATTGCCTATGTGCAAAGTAATTAAACTAAAGTAATTCATTCTGAGAAAGTATTTTTTGTAATGTAATGTATAATGTAATTACAATGTAATTTAAAAAATAAAATATGTAAAAAAAATTGTTTCTAAAAAATTTGGAAATCAGTATGAAAAAATTTTATATAACAATTAATACATTTAAAAATTGTCATTTACAAAACCTTTGAAATTCACTGAAAAAACTGTAGGTTTCAGACATGTTATAGTTACAAATTAGCATTTAAAAAACCTTTGAAATTCACTGAAAAAACCATAGGTTTCAGGGACGTTATAGTTACAAATTAGCATTTAAAAAACCTTTGAAATTCACTGAAAAAACCATAGGTTTTAGGGACAGTTATAGTTAGTTGGACATTGCACTCGTACAAAACCCGTGAAATTCCCCCGTTATAGTTAGTCCAGCTAACTATAACTCGCGCCCCCGCAATGCACTGCTGATGACGTCACATATTACATCACTCATGACATGGTCAGTGACATCACTGATGACATCACTGATGACATCTCAAATGACATCACTGATGACATCATCCACGTGATAATCTGATGCACCTCCCCACACTCTAATATAACCTTTGATACACCCACTCTAAATTACAGACTGCCATTCGCAAAACCATAGACACTCCAACACCAATAACTACATACCCACTCACTGATTCTTAGGTCTACGCACACATCCACTCACTCACCCGTACAGTCACTCATACTTACGGTCACTCAGTACAGGACTATCATATGCACTCATACTCCTATATAGACACTCAAACACCGCCACTCATCCATAGAGGTACTCACACACCTAGTCAGTCATGCAAATAATTAAACACACTACCATTTACTCACCTATACACACACCAGCTCACTTACTCATACAAATAGTAGCACATTCTTACGCTCTTATACAATCACTGATACAAGCACACACTCATCCATACAGCCACTATCACAAACACTCACTCTCGCTTATAGCTATTTATATACTCCAACACACATATATACTGCCTTTCACATATGTAGTTACTCACACATGTACCACTGGGACATACATTCACTCACTAACACACTCTTACACACACTTACCCACCCATACAGTCTATCACAGTTGCACTCTTGAAACCATCCACCCAGTGAATCACCCACTCACACATCTATGCACAGAGTTGCACACACCCCTCCCACACAAACACTCAGGCACCCATACAGATACTCAGACAAGCATTCAATAACTCATATAGACACTCATGTAGCTATTCACAAACACATGCAGCCACTTACACAGCAACAGACAGACGGATACAGACATTCACCCAGTTTAGTCACTAACCCATGCATTCAGTAAGATACGTTAAATCACTCACTTATAGAGTCAGTCACGCACCTACTAAATCATCCATACAGACACTTACACACCCACTCATTCTTCAATACGTCTTTTCCTATATATATTAAAAATATTTAAACTTTACAGAAACACACAGTCACTGGATGATGTCATCAGTGATGTCATCAGTGATGTCATTTGAGATGTCATCAGTGATGTCATCAGTGATGCCACTGACCATGTCATGAGTGATGTAATATGTGACGTCATCAGCAGTGCATTGCGGGGCGCGAGTTATAGTTAGCTGGACTAACTATAACGGGGGAATTTCACGGGTTTTGTACGAGTGCAATGTCCAACTAACTATAACTGTCCCTAAAACCTATGGTTTTTTCAGTGAATTTCAAAGGTTTTTAAATGCTAATTTGTAACTATAACGTCCCTGAAACCTATGGTTTTTTCAGTGAATATATATATATATGTATACGTGATATATGGTGTTTGCACTTGAGAATTTCCATTCCATCAGAAGGCCTAGTCTATCGAGGCACCATCTGATTAGGGTTAGGGGAAGCCCAGGCCCCATCAAGGAGGCAAAATCTTCATATGACTGATCGCTGTTGGGTTTTCTCATTTCCCTTGAAAAATGTAAAGGCCTATTTTAGTCTCAGGGGCCTGGGGGGACATGTCAATCTTTTGTGGACTTCAGAATCACAGATGTACCTCAGAGTGACTGTAAGACTTGGCATCTTTTGGCGTGTTTCCCCTGAGTTTTTGCTTTCTGACCTCCCGGTTTTGACTCTGTTTGTGCTGGCTTAGTGTTTCTGCGCACTTTTCTCACTGCTGATCAGTGGTAAAGTGCAAGTGCTCCTATGGTAAAATGTGTTATGGATTGGTGTTTCCATGATTGGCCTATTTGATTTACGTGTCAGTCCCTAGTAAAGTGCACTGCGTGTGCCAGGGCCTGTAAATCAAATGCTGTTGGTGGGCTGCATCACTGGATTGTGCCACCCACACAAACAGCCCGAAAAGGTAACTCAGACCTGCCATTGCAGAGTCTGCACACAGTTTGTAACTGCCATGTCGACTTGGCCAGTGCACACACTTGCCAGTCCCTAACCTTCCCTTTTCTTACATGTCAGCCACCCCTAAGGTAGGCCCAAGGTACCCTGTGGGTCAGGGTGCAGTGTATGTGAAAGGTAGGACATGCCCTGGTGTGTGTGGCATGTCCTGATAGTGAATTACTGCCAATTTCGTTTTCACTATTGCAAGGCTACCTGTTCCCCATAGGACAGAATGGGAATTTTGTTTATAACATCTTATAAACATAACTGGCCCTGGGAACTAGGTAGGAAAATAAAGTTTAGTATGCCTGAACTCAGAATCTAAAGATGCATCTTTTAGTGAAGGTGATTTTTACATTCTGGGGCCGATTCCGATTCGGGCCGGAATTCTCTCCGACCGAGCCGGACCCGGAGAGAATTCCGACCGAATCAGACCCTAGCAGTCCGACCGAACGAGTACGATGCGTTCGCATGCAATCGGACTCGATTCGGTCGGACTCCCATTGAAGTCAATGGGAGTCTGTCGTACGACGCGTACGTGGGCTCCCATTGACTCAATGGGTGCAAGGCGGTCAAGGGCGCCCCCTACAGCATGTACGCGTCCATGCGCATCGCGGCGTACATGCACAGGTAGAGGGGACCCATGGGTCCCCCCTGTGTGCGACTCGCGCGCCTACGCGTACAGGGGTCCGACGCGGACCCCAAAGTCCGGCTCCGACAGCTTTTTCGAGCCGGACGGCGCGAGTCGATCGGAGTGGTCGTGGCGCGCATCGTACTTACCCGGCCGGGAAACGTCTCCATAGCGCGGTGCGAGTCGTGTCCATGCGAGTCGGTCGGAGCGTGTTGAAGCCGCGTTCGAGTCGGTCGGAGATTTCGCGGTGCCTGCATCGTACTCGTTCGGCCGGACCCGCGTACGGTTCGGTCGGGAAACAGGGCTCCGAATCGGATCCGGTAAATCCGAATCCGATTCGGAGCACTACCGGCCGAGATCGGAATCGGCCCCCCTGTGTTTGAAAATACCACTTTTAGAAAGTAGGTATTTTCTTGCTCAGTCATCCTGTGTGGCTCTGCTGGAATGTGGATTGCCTGTCTGGGTTTTGGATGACAGCAGGCTGGGGAGCAGGAGTGGCTCCAGATAGTCTAGGTGGGTCAGGAAAGGGCTGATTAGACCTGGGCTGCAATTGGGGAAGGGGGAGGGAGATTTCCTTGCACCGCAAAGGGCCTGGTCTGCCTCTGACAATGCCGTCTCCACCTCCTGCCAGGAAGTCACACCAGAGAAGGCAGAACTGGTTCTGGCTGGGCACAGACACTCTCTGCCTAAGAGATCAAGGGTTTTGGGATATAAGTATTGGGGCCCAGACCCCTGAACTTTAGAACTCTTTTGGACCAAGAAGACTGCCAAGAAGAAGAGCTGGAGAAGCTGTGAGGAGGAACTACCACTTTGCTGTGTGCTTTGCTGTGTTGGCCTACAGTGGCTGCTTCTGTCTTGGGCAGTGAAAGGACTGGACTGGACTTTCTGCAATCTACTTTTGTGAGTTTCTCCAAGGGCTTGAGGTAGAGCTTGCCCCCTGTTCAAGAAGTCTCAGGAACAGCAAAGACTTCAAGCTCTTCTGCCCTCAGCACTGGGGACTGTGTGTTTTGTGCTGCAACAGAAGAAAAAGCAACACGACGCCGCTGCTGACTCCGTGTCCTGAAGGCACCGCAGAGGGCACCGCCGCAACGCCGCACCGCGACCCTGGTCTCACCTACGACACCTGCTGACGCCGCCACCGAGCCGCTGCTCGCACCGCGACCTTTGGGCACCGCACTCCGCATCGCCTCGCTTCACGACGATGCCTTGGTATCCCCGATGCTCCATGCCGAAATCTACGCCGCTGCTTGCACCGTGGTTCGAGGGCACCGCTCGTAAAGTTACACGATGCACCGCCCTCATCCCGCACCGCAGCCCCGGCCTACCGACGCCGGCGCCATCGACTCCAGTTCGACAGCTGACGACAGCGCTTCAGCAACGATGCCGCCGCTGCTTGCACCGCGACCAGCCAGCACCGTGACGAGCACCGCCTTCACTTCGCACCGCGACCCTGGTCTCACCGACGACGCCATCTGACGCCGCCACCGAGCCGCTGCTCGCACCGCGACCGGAGGGCACCGCATGCTGCACCGCTGCACTTCGCACCGCAGCACCTGACGCCTGCCGATGCCAGCGCTCCTAACTTCAACAGAGAGGAGTTCGATCTGCAACGCGTGTGACATCGAGGGCCCCGACGACCCCTGCACCGACCTCCGGATCCAACACCTGCGGACGCCATGCTTTCGGAAGCTCAACGAGAGGTCGCCGACGCCCTGCATTTCTAAAAGGTACTGTTTGCGGGTCTTCCCGACACCGTAGCTGGCCCGCGACGCTGCAGTCAGCCAGAACTGTTTGGATTTGTTTGTTCACGACGCCGTGATAGCCCCGGACGGAGCTATCGACATCAAGAAACTGTTTTTCAAGCATATTTTGATAATTGAAGATATTTAAGTACTGTATTGTGGATTTTTATCGTTTTTGGTCTTGTCTTAAGTATATAAAAATATTGGATATTTTTCTTAACTGGTGTGGTGTCCTCTTGTAGTGCTTACACTGTATTACTGTTGGTTATGTGCAAATGCTTTACACACTGCCTCTAAGATAAGCCTGACTGCTCGTGCCAAGCTACCAAGGGGGTGAGCAGGGGTTATTTTAGGAGTGTAACTCCCTTATCCTGACTAGAGTGGTGGTTTTTGCCTGGCTTTGGCACATGCCCTAGCCTACCAAAAATCCAATTTCTAACAGTGACTCTTTAAAAATGGGCAAGGGTCATGGTTAGGTGCACAATAAAAACTTGCAAGGTCAGAGTCTTTGCTCTGGAGCTGCTCATCTGGTTTTTCTCACAGTCACACACTGCAATTATCCAACAACTTATGCCTGGACCAGAAGGCTTCAGGCCAATCTGTGGTTTTATTTTTGAGGACTGAAATAAAGACCAGGGCGTAGAAAGTGTAGAATCCAGCAGGATTTATTTAAGCTCAATGTAAGCACCTCGGCCTCCACACTTGCCTCTCCTAATTTTAAATTCCAACATTCCAGCACCATGGAAACTCAGTGCCATGAGCTTTATACTCCACAGCTAGAAGATTCCACCCTCAGAGACAAGCACAGAGGCAGGTGGGATACTAATCACAGAATATATTACAACATAGAGAGGTTACCACACACCTCCCTCTTCTTAACACAACAGATAATAAAATCATTTTCTAAAATCTTACACTGTAAGAAAGGGTATTCGGACATACCCCTTAAGATACTCAGGTCTCTTTGACAACCTGGAACGTCTCCTCACTTCTTGCTCACTTGCAACATCTCTTTGTTTTATTGATACCTCACATTTCTTATTACCATACTTGGTTACCTCAG
Source organism: Calotriton arnoldi (assembly GCA_963921515.1). NCBI lineage: Eukaryota > Metazoa > Chordata > Amphibia > Caudata > Salamandridae > Calotriton > Calotriton arnoldi. The sequence continues at coordinate 4,958,584 of CAWUFW010000262.1, forward strand.
ACTTTACTGACTCATTTCTGACCTTCATCACTCTTCCCAATTTCCTCATCTTATGATCTTCAGCATTCTCAAAAACCTAAATGGCTTTAAGAGAGGCAGAAAACTTTGACTGAGAATTCGAAAATCCTAACTCAAGATTCCTGACCCTGATCACATTCCCAACCTGAATTTCCATCTTTTTTTACCACCTTTCGACTGTCATACAAGGCCTTTCTTTCCAATTGTTCTTTGCTCTCTCTCATTTCTTTCTTTTCTGCATTACCATCTACACTCACTCTCTGTTCCCCCCTTTTCATTTACCCAAGATGGACAAATCAATATGTTTGCTTTCCTCCTCTTAAACAATTCAAAAGGAGATGGTGTGTGTGGTTATCCTGTAGTTCTTTATCTTACTTAAAATGTCCTTCTTCCAGCACTCATTACTTGCCACAACCCTTTGTATGATCTCCTTTAACACCCTGTTCAGCCTCTCCACCATACCATTTGTTTCGGGGTGGTAAAGAGCGGACTTCTTGTGATTGATTGCCTCCGTCCCCAAGATATTTCTCCATCTCATGTTACACCAGTTGAACCCCATTGTCCATTAAGATAGATGTGGGAAACCCTTCTCTTTCAAAAACGCGTTCCAGAACATTTATCACATCACCTGTTTCAACAGAATTGGTTAGTCCCAACTCAGGCCATCTGGAATACATATCAATTAAAACTATAATGCATTTATCCATGCTGGAGTGTCCTATCGGACCAAGAATGTCCATGGCTACTTCTTGCCGAGGTTCCTTGGGTCTATCTCTCACCAACATCAGCTAAACTCTGAATGTAAGGCTTTTGTCCACATTGGCCCACTGCACACACTCTCTCACACCCCTCTCAACCTAGATATCCATCCCTGGCCGCCAGTACATTAGCTGGAGTCTCTCCTCTGTTTTTGAGATCCCAGGATGACTCTCAAATGCCAATAAGATTAATCCTTCTCTCAGCGACAATGGCGGCACTAATCTAGTCCATCTCAACAGTATCTCATCCTGCAAAGACAACTCATCTTTGACCTTCCAAAATCCTCGCAATTGATCCTGATCCTTTCTCATGTCCACTTCACTTGTTCTTCAATCTATGTGTCACTTGCTGAATCACATCATCCTTCTTCAACTTCTCTACCCATTGTACTTCTTTAATAATTCCCTCTCTGATCACACAACCCTCAAAATCCTCACCCTCAGCTTCCAGCTCATCTTGAATTGCATTATTGTCAACCAACTGTGAACAACAATCAGCAATGTTGTTCCTAGCTCCAGGTACATACATCGTGTCAAACTGAAATTCTTGCAGGGCAATGACCCAACATCTAATTCTCCCGAACAAAGCATCTAACGCCCTTTTTCTAAAACATTTCTCTAAGAGGCTTGTGGTCTGTCTTTATCAGAGACCTGCTGCCCCAAACAAATTTTCTGCACAGCCCAGAACACCGCCAAAGCCTCCTTCTCAATAACAGAGTAATTAAGCTCTGCCCCCTTCAGCCCTCTTGAGATGAACAGAATTGTCCTTTCCACACCATTGTGTCTCCGCAAAAGCACAGCACCAAGCCCCTTAGCACTGGCATCAGACATGATTATAGTTTCCTGACTAGGCTCAAAACTTTGTAAACACAAAGCTTTCCTAAGATCCTGTTTCATTTCTATAAACTCCATTTCACACCCTTCACTCCCCTTGAATGTGGTACTCTTTTTTTACAAGCATCCCCATATTCTTTTCAGCAAAATTGCACACAAATTTATTGTAATACTCTGTCATACCAAGAAACTTTATCATCTCTTCCTTAGACACTGGATGTGCTAAACTGTCAATAGTATTCACCAACTACTTATTGGGTTCAATGCCCTCAGACGTTATCTTGTGACAAAGATAATTGATTTCGTCCAGATTAAAGCCACACTTTTCAACTTTTAAAGTCAAACGACACTCTCTCAGCCCACGAAGGACCTCACGCACCAGCTCATTGTGTGTTCCTTCACATTCGCATCATACACCAGAACATCATCTTGGTATATTTTGATGCCTCGTACCCCTTTCAACACACACTCATTACATGCTGAAATACCGCTGCCGCAGTCAATCCAAATGGCATACAGACAAATTTATAAGTGCCAAAAGGTATGACGAATGCTGTCAAATCTTCAGAATCCCTGTGTAACATCACCTGGTGGTACACAGAGGTTAAATCAACCAGCGAGAAACACTCCACCCCCTTTAACATGGACAACATCTCGTTTATATTTGGCAAAGGGTAGTGGTCAACTATTATGCCCTTATTCAGTTCCCGCAAGTCCACACAGAGACGGACATCCATTAGCTTTCCTTGCCATGACAATTGTAGCAAGCCACTCTGTGGCCTCCACCTCCTCAATTATACCATTCTTTTGCAATTTTTCTAACTCAGGTCTCATTTTATCCTTGACCATCAATGGTACATCCCTCACTTTACTGACCACCAGTGTTACTCCTTTCTTCAACCTGATTTTGTTCACATAATTTTTTAGACATCCCAAGTTTTTTTGAGACACCTCAGGAAATTCTTGTTCATACTGTGGCCTTTCACCACTCACAGCACCAACCTCCTCCACCTGCTTAAGTCTTACTGAGGTAGTCTCATTGGGATCAGATATACCGTTAAGTCTTGTTGGTGGAACCAAATATTGGGAGAGTCACCTCTTATGGAAACATAAATCTTGCCTGCTGTAAACCTAACCTTAAACTGTATGGACCAATTGAAATAACCCAACAATTTGATAGGTTCTCCACCATAGCCTTTCGGACTTATGTGAGGCTTGTACAATTCGACTCTGCCCACCAAGGCTCTATCAAAAATTTCCCTGAGAATCAACGTGATTTTTGCTCCAGAGTCAAATAGCATGGAGACCGCCACACCCTCAATCTGCACAACCTCCATGGGACCACTCATTCCATCTTTCACTTGTAAAATAAACTCATCACACGAAGAAATATCCTCTTCACACACAACCTCTTGCACTTTCTTTTTCTTCAAATTGGAGCTTCTGCAACACGTAGTTACATGCCCCTTTTTAAGCACACAACCCTTGCAAATAGACTTCCAACTATTCCACAGCCTTTATAATCTGCAGAATGACCAACCTCCCCACACCTGTAGCGTCGTCCCTGACTTTTCTTCACATCCTTCATGCCTTTCACAAACTCTTTTTTCTCTTTCTGAATAGTTCCTTGATCACCGTGCTTCTTATGTTGACCGACAAGTTCTACAGCACCATCTTTTTCATTCATACCGCCTTTTTTTATTTCCTCAACACATGCTAAACTGTGTTCATATGTTTTAGCAATGGTCACCTCCTCTGTAAGTAAGGGATTGTCTTTCTGCCAAAATGACTCTTTTGCCTTCTTCAAACAACACCCCAACATGAATTGGTCCCTCAGACGTTCTTCATTTGTCCCCCAAAATTGCATGTTGATGCTAATTTTCACAACACCATCATGTATTCCTCTATCGACACCCCCAGAGCGTTGCAACCGTTTGCCAAACTGATACCTCTCCAGAACTGTGGACATTTTTGTCAAATAGTGCAGATCTAACTTCTTAAGGCAAATTTTATAGTCGTTCAGCTCACTACTCTCACTCGGCGTAAGATCAGGTGTGTGTTCAAATATTTCTTGGCCCTCAGGACCCAAACAATGTAGTAATAAAGACATCTTCCGCTCAGCACTTAAAGAAGTACTGCATACGCTCGCATAATGTGCAAACACAGACTTCCACTTCCTCCAAGGTATTTGCAGTCCACCAGGACTTGATAGAAAACATGGGGGAGGAGTTACATTCTGCATAATGACCACAGTAAGGTAAACCTGAAAGATTTACAAAATTATGCAAAATATCCTGTTGCAACCGTCACTAACCACAGCACAGAATGCAGAATGCCAATAAACAACTGTAAAGGTGTACCCGTAACAGAGCACCAAGCACAAATTAAACTGTGTATGGGTGTGCCCGTTACCGAGCACAAAGTTTAGCGTATAGGACGTTGGTGTGCCCGTCACATAGCACTCCAACAATATGCTCCTAAAGAATGAAACCTATATTGTTAAACGTTGAACAGCAGTACCTGTGACCAGTAAACTTGCAACAAAAAGGCTTCCAAATGTGGCAGAATGGGACTTTCAAACGTGGCAGAATATAGGTGTACGCGTCACTGAGCACTGTGCTGTCAAAATATGGGTGTGCCCATCACCGAGCACTGTGCATACGAATAAGTGAATAATAAATGCAACAACAATTGGTGAGCCTATCACTGAGCTCCTCGTTCTGCGGTATAACTGTGAAGCTTAATGCAAGGCTGCCGAACGACCCAAAATGGCGCCCGTCGACGTGACCACGTAATGGGACCTTGGGGGGGCAGCCGACCGCAGGGAGGATTGCCCCCGGGGTTTTTTGGGCCAGTGGTGCAGTCCAGAGCCCAATTGGGCTGGTTGGGCTACCTTTTTGGGCTGGGGTAGCGGGGGTTTATAATCGGACATTTTGCATGCCGTGTCACCAATTTTGTAAGGTGACACGGCAGCCGGTTGTAGGTCGGGGTAGGCAGGGAGATCGAGGAATGTTTCTCACCCCCTCTGTCTGTGGGCTCTTCAGGTGACTGCCTGTTTCTGTCTATAGCCTCACTCACTGCCAGCAGTTCTCTCGCAGGGCTCGCGGCGACGTCTCTCTTTGTGTCTCTCTCTTGTTCACCCAGGATGACCCAGTCACTAGACCTTGTGTGCTCTTGCTGACTGTTTTTTCCTGCTAGTTGTATCTTGCTGTGGCAGTATGCCCTGGTGAGTTCTGCTGCTCTCCCCTGTTTCTCTTGCGGTTTCTGAGTATCTTCTTTTGGCTGTCTATTTTAGTGTCTGGGAATTTCCCGCAGATAGTATTGCACTCTTGAATTTTTGCACGGGTTGCCTTTTGCCGTCCCTCCTGCAGGCGGGGCGCCACGCGGCGTCCCACGCTCTATTCCGCGAGGGGAGCTGGCGGGGGGTTAAGGAGTAGGGCGCATGTGGTCGCTGAGGCCGTGCGCGGCACGGGCGGCGCAAAGGCTGGGGTAAGTCCTCTCATGGCGCCAAAGTATCAGATTGGGGGCATAAGACAGAGGAAATTCCCTGGAGGATGGGGGGAGAGCCCCCATAGCCAGTATTTCGGGGCAAGGAGACGTCCTCCAGCAGCAAGGGAGGGGGGGCGTAGCCGGCATCATAGCAAGAAGCTTCCAGGGGGGGAGGGGCAGGGGGGAGTTGCGGAAGGGGGGGCAGCCCGATAAAGGGGGGGAGGGGCGGAGTGTCTGAGGCCCACAGAGGGTTTGAACCATAGGAAAAGGGGAAAGGGGGGGTTTAGTCAGGGGGGGCTCGGCCAAAGTGGGGCTGAGGCGGGGTTGGAAGGGGGGGAGGGGCGTGAGGGGAACTGCCACAGCCCATAAGAGTAGGCAACGGGGGGAGGGGGGAAGACGGGGAGAAGGCACACGAGGGGTGCCCGACGTAGAAAGAGGTGGGGTCATTAACCCCGGTTTGCCGGACCTTACTTTTAAATTACAGGGTCAGCAGGCGTGGGAGGTAATGGTCCCGGGTAAGTCGCATGCGGCTCCGCGTGACCGAGAAGAAGAGATGTCAATGTCAAAAGCGGACAGCCGGAACATCGAGGGACGGGCAGGACGAAATGAAACGGCGAACAGAGGAGTTAGCGGTGGTACAACAACCCCAATGGGCTGCGGTGGTATAACAACCCCAAGGGGTCGATGCGGCACGGGGACAGCGGCAGGAGATGCAGGGCAAGAGCCCAGGAGGGGTCAGAAGGGCGGTGTGCCCAGAGGTATACCGGTAAAACCCTGGAGGAGCGATTGAGCAGTAGGAGGAAGGGAAAAGGAAAGAGGGGGTGGGGCATAGTAACAATGTGCATAGTTCATTTCAGGCTGAAAAGAAAAGACAGCGGCTGGCCCAGGACAGCGTGATGGAACCCATGGACGACTGGTTAGGCAGCGCAATCCAGGGTGGACGACGACCTTGACGCCAGGTAAGGGCGAACAAAGGGGGATTTTATTGTAAGGTCTCGCAACGGCGAAGATCAGCGGGGACGGGAGCGTATAAAGACGACAGGGAGGGGGAGGTACGTCAGATGGAAGGTGTTACATAAAGGATACAGAGGTCGGTACTGGAATGCAAATTTGGACAGCGAGGGAACAAAAGGGAGGTGGTAGAACGTCGACAGGACGAGGGGAGGGAGACAGCGGCTGGTAAGGATGAGACGAAAACAGAAGATCGCAACAGGGGCGGAGGTAGTTGAGGACAAAGAGAAACACGAGGTACAGCTCTAGGGGCTGACATACGGAGGAGTGGCGTAAGCTTTGAGGACCTTAACCCAGGTGGGAGGTGAAAGAAAGATTAGGAGAGGAGATTTCATAGAGACGTTGAGGTTGCACCACAGGGAGATTAGGACTAAAGAGGGTGCAAAAGGGGGAAGAAGTGGAATTGGCGAAGACCTAAGGTAGACATGATCATAGGGAATTGGTCGGCGGGGGTCTGGATTTTGCGAGCTCGGAATGCGAAAAGTAGCCAGACGATAGACATGGACTGGTATCAGCAAAAAAAAATAAAAAATGGGGGCATTCAGGTAGGGGAAGCCTTATTACACAGCCAGCGGTTTTCTGTTGGTATACCCCCCCTTTTTTGCTTTTTAGAAGCACCCACCAGAGGGGTATGGCGATGTAACGCAGACGAACCCCAGGGGGGAGTACAGGAGGCCTTGGGTGATTTCAATAAAGGGATCGTGCACAAGGGAGTACAAGGGACTCAGCATCAAAGAGGGGGCATAAAACAGGGGGCAGCGGGGGAAGAAGAGCACAGGGTACTATGGGGAAAAGGCTCGTACACCCATCAAACAGCCAGGCGTAGATCAATGGCTGGCATACTATCCCTAATGGAAAGATGCTGCCTCATTAGGCGTCGGGTTAAAGAAGGTGTCCGGCTGGGTACAAGGGGCCTCGGTATGACAGGGGGGGGATAGCTTGAAATCAGTGAGTACACGCAAGAAAGGGAGTGCGGGACGAAGGGCATAAGGAAGTGAGGAGGGGCGTAGGGAAGGCCCAGACGCGAATGGGCATACAAGTTTGGAATAATCTCGCCAATAGGAGTTGGGCCCAAGAAGGAACCGAGGCAAGTTCGATGGAGTCAACAAAAGTTCATGGCCGGAGGGGGCGGCAATATAGGTTTTATAGCGGAAGAAATGACATCAGGATCATATTTGTTAGTAGACGTAGCCAGAGGACTGTGGGAGAGGGTAGGAACAGGGGCCCTGAGGGCAAAAGGTCATAAAGGCTGCTTGCCTTTTACTACCGGTACACCCCGAGGAGTTTCAGTGGCACAGTATTCAGTTGAGGGCAAATAAGTGTGGACAAAGTGCTACCAATGGGCTGTTACATATCCTGTGCAGGGTGAGCGTTTCAGCTTCTTGTTGCAATGGGCCTTTCGGGGCAGACGAGAAAAGAGATGGTGACACACTACCTTGACAACTTCTTCCTGTGGGGCCAACCCGGTTCTGCGGACTGTCAGAAACAGCTGACAAGTTTAAAAGAGCTCATGGGGCAATTGGGAGTTTCCCTTGGCACCAGAGAAGACACAAGGTACAAGTACGATGTTGTCATTTCTGGGTGTTGATTTGGACTCGGAGGTGACGGAGGCACATCTACCGATGGAGAAGAAGCTGCATATGGTGAAGGGTAAACAAGTGTGGACAAAGCGCTAACAAAGGGCTGCACAGTATACGGTGCATGTTTTGAGCGTTTCAGCTTCTTTTGGCAATGGGCTCTCCGTAGCAGACGGAAAAAGAGGCGGTGACACACTACCTTGACGACTTCTTTCTGGTGGGCCAACCTGGTTCAGCGGACAGGCAGCAACAGCTGACCAGTTTACAAGAGCTCATGGGGCAATTGGGGTCCCCTGGGCACCAGAGAAGACACAAGGTCCAAGTACGGTGTTGTCATTTCTGGGTATTGATTGGGACTCAGAGCTGATGGAGGCACACCTACTGATGGAGAAGAAGTTGCATAGGGTGAAGGTCTTAAATAAGTGGACAAAGCACTAGCAAGGGGCTTCGCTGTATCATGTGCAGGTTTTTGAGCGTCTCAGCTTCTTTTGCAATGGGCTGTTCGGGCATTCGGGAAAAGAGACAGTGACACACTACCTTGACGACTTCTTCTTGGAGGGGGGGGCAACCTGTTCGATGGACTGTCAGCAATAGCTGACAAGTTTAGAAGAGATCATTGGGGGTCCACTTGGCACCAGAGGAGACACAAGGTCCGAGTACAGTGTTGTCATTTCTGGGAAGTGATTTTGACTCGGAGGTGATGGAGGCATGCCTACAGATAGAGGAGAAGCTGCATATGGGGATGGTGGTAGGCGACATGCTGGCTCGATGAGAAGTGAGGGGTAGAAACGTACAGGTGCCTATTAGGACAGTGTAAAGTTGCATGTAGGGTAGTACGGACAGGAAGGACACTATCAGATAATGGGGAAGGTCATTAACGGGCTTTACGTTGACACAACATGACATGCGCCGGTCAGCCGGGACAAAGGAGGATTTACACAGGTGGCAAAAAATTTGCGAGGGTGAGGGAGGGGGCGCACAAAGGGGTTAAACTTAGAGGGCAACATTTGGCGCTTGTGCGATTACTGTATACGCAACCAATAGCGCGCATTCGACTTAATGGAACGTTATCGCCCGAATTTCTCCTCGAGCGTGGCACCCGGCAGGGGTGTCCCTTATCCCCCTTACTGTTTGTGCTGGTCTTGGATCCGCTGGTGCACCACCTACAGGAGCGACATTACCATAGGGGTTTACAATTTCATACTAGCCCGTTGTTACTCACGCTATATGCGGATGACATTATATTATATGTCCGGCGCCCCAATGATAACCTGACGCCGTTATTGGCTGAGGTCACCAGGTATGGTAGTCTCTCCGGGTTGTGTATTAATTGGGAGAAATCAAAGGTGTTCCCGCTCACTGTGGCACCCTGTCATAAAATTTGTGAGTACCCCCTGACCTGGAATGAGGACTCCGTTAAGTACCTCGGAATCCAGATTCATAGGGAAAAAGATCGTATCCTGCAATTGAACTACGGTCCGGTGCTTGAGCGGCTAGGGCAGAACATAGAGAGCTGGTTGGCCCTGCCCTTGTCCATGGCGGGGAGAATCGCAATTATCAAAATGGTGGTCCTCCCACAGTTTCTGTATTTATTTAATAACATCCCAAATCCACTGTATAATAGCTTCTTTTCCAATCCCCGCACTTTACTGATACGGTTGGTGTGGGGAGGTAAACAACCCCGCATTAGCTGGGATGTTCTCATGCTACCTTATGAAAGGGGGGGGGGTTGGGGTGCCAAATTTTCAAGTTTATTACCTGGTGGCGCAGGCAAGTTTTGCCCGCCTCTGGTACCACGTGGATGTACGTATACCCTATCACCGCCCGGAGGCTGATTTAGCGCTTCCTGCATCCCTCGATCCCTGCTGACTGTGGGATATCCACGGGACCCTAATGATATTCAAACTTTGTCTACAACTTGTTGGGCATGGCATAAGTTATTGAAACTCACAGGCTCCCGGATTTTGTACTCATCCGCATTGCCAGTGGCTGGTAATGGGTGGATCCCTATCCTGCAGGAGGCGCTTGTGAAGCGCACACTTGCCAAGTTTCACCTGGTGACCTTCGGCGACCTCTTCCCAAAAGGGCATGTATTCTCCCGAACAGAGGACCCTCGCTTTCGTGATGCAACTGTTATGGATCACTTTATACTCCAGAGGTTGCAGGGAGCTTTGAGGGCCACCATATACAGCTACCCGTTGGAACCGCCAGAATTCCCACTATTGACCGGTATCATCAAAGATGGGGATGGCACACACTTGGTGACTAGATTATTTAAGGCCACAGTGGCACTGTTGCCCTCCCGTGATGCGGGAGTGCGTGGGGCGTGGGGCGTGGGGGAACGATCTCAGGCACCCCATTACTGACACACAGTGGGGTAGGTACTGTGCACAAATTCGTCGAGTTTCACCGAATCACAGGCATAAATTGTTGCATTTTAAGTTCTTGTGGAGGGCGTACAAATCGCCTAGTGCAGTGGTTCCCAAACTTTTGACTCCTGAGGACCCCCATTGAGTCACCACTGGAAGCCCGGGACCCCCAAGCAATTTGTATGATTTAAATGTCAAACATTAAAACAGTAATTCGAAAGAAATAAACACGTGTGCATACAAAACAAATACTCGAATTACTAACGATTTTACTATTTTGCAAAAAACAAAACATTTTAATGGGAAGTTTGGTGCTGCATCTCCGTGACTAACTTTTAAATGGTTGGTTTTATTTCGCAGTACGAGGCTCCTGCTCCTGCCAGGGCCAGACTGGAAACCCAAAGCAGCCCTGGCAAATGTTTTCAGACCAGTCCCCCTACAGTGCACACCAAGTGCAGTGAGTGAGCCTGACCACTACAAAGGGGGCTGTGGGAGGCTCTCCCCCCAAGAAAATGTAGGAAACAATGGTGCATTCTACAACACATTTATCATATATATTGAATTGTATTAGCTTTTAAAGAATAGTAAATGATGACCTTACTATGCACCAGGATACGACAATCTTTGTTGGGGTTCTTGAACGATTCCCTTATTATCACCCTCCAACAGTGACTCTCATCTCTCCATAGCCCCTCTGTCACATGTATTTCATTTCTTTTATAGCATCTCTCATATCATTGTAGGATGTCAGAGCACTTTACATCACACACATATAGAGACTATGAATCATATGTGTAAATCAGTGTATAGAAAATGTTACATAATGCAAACAGGACTACAAAGTGTAGGATTCACATGTCATTCATACTGGTAGGCATTTTTAAAGAGTGCTTGGTCTGGAGAAGCACAAACTCAGGATTCATAACACAGTGTTTGCATTGACTTTAACAATAAAAATGTATTTCCACCCAAATAAACCTTTTTAGCAGCATCAGAATAATGAAAGACCGGGACAAAACATGTTACTAACTTGTACCATGCAGTTTGCAATCAGTTCTTTGATGACAGTTTATAGTACACTGTGCTAGATTACGATTGTCACTTATGAACTGCAAAGTAACAAAAAGAATCTCTGTGACAAAAGCAGTAACCCAATGACCTATGTACATAAAATACTGTTTTTTAAAATGCATGGTACACCTTCTTTGCAGTAGGCATATTAACCCTCTGTGCTACATTAGATAAGTCAAAGCTGCCACTGGACAAAACTCTCATCTCTCTCCAGCAGGTACATTAATCACTGGCGTTATCTTGACACTTTTATTGTTGCTTGACAACTGCTAATTATACAAGGAACTTTGCAGTGCTTTTAAAACTGCTGCCTGAGGACCCCCTGGGAATGTGTCACGGACCCCTGGGGGTCCGCGGACCACAGTTTGGGAAACACTGGCCTGGTGCGTTACACCGCATTGACCCATCTAGATCACATTTATGTCCGAAATGTCAATCCCCCGAGGCAGACTTCGTACATCTCACATGGACCTGGTAAAGGTGGGAGGTTTCTCGTCAGCTGTGTTTGTGGAACTTTCCAAAATGTTAGACTTTACAGTTGCACCAACGCCCCTAATGGCGCTCCTTGGGTATGTCCACGACCTTCCTAGATCCAAGCGGCGTTATGCTGCCATTGCACTGCTTATTGCTAAGCGTGAAGTGGCCATAAACTGGGGTAGTAAGCGTACACCAACGATCAAGTCATGGCTGCGCAGTATGACATATTGTAGCACAAACAGTGACACTTATTCACAACTACAACCACCTACGGCGAGACCCTTAGATATATGGCAACCGCTACACCTGTATCTCCAGGACATACCGGATGCCACAACTACACCAGCAAATACACAACCCACGAGTGCGCCCCTTGTGAGGGGGATAGTGGACCCGGAGGGGGGTGAAGTATGGTGCCCATTGTAATGTCAGTAACAGTGATGCATTTTGTCTGCCCCTTGTGGTATCATGGACTTAGCTTTGATATTGTCTGTACGTACCTGCATGATGCATAGTATCCTACATATGTATTAATGTATGTTGCACTGTAACCGCTGTTATTCTGGTATGAAATTAATAAACACAGTTTAAAAAAAAAACTTAGAGGGCAACATGGCAGTGGTGCGAGTGGTCGATATGCAATACCTGAGGTTTGCACAGGTACTCGAGCCAAGATGAGGGTCAGTATTAAGTGGTCTGAAATACAATAGTTGGTGTCAAGCCAGGTAGGGTCTTGGGTGGTAGTACCCGGAGAGCGCAGGGATAAGCATAGGGGAACTTTTTAGAGAGGGGCTCAGGAGAGATTAGATAGGTGGGAAAGGGAAGTAGTTGCTGTACAGGGTATGTGTCTAGGATTGACAGAGGGGTTGGAGGGCACTACTGCAGGCAAGGTGGCAGGGATGGCTTTCATGGGGGAAGTAGTTGTTGGGGTATGCCCCCTCGGAGGGTGAACTGGGCAGGCGCAGGTTAGAGGGTGGGGGCAGAGAGAAGGAGACTGGGCCACGAGTGAGGAAACAGGTGGCCTAGGCTTTAGGTAAGCCTGTTCACGCATGCGGATGAGTCGCAGGATTCTTGGGGATAATGTATGGTTTCCCTCCTTGGCGCTATGTAGGTTCTCGGGGCTCTCCTGGGTTCTGAATTCCGGGTAAGAAGGGACAGCCAGGTGACTGATGGGATGAAAGGGATCAGGCAGCAGCTGGTGAAGCATGCCCGGTGATATGGGACTGCCCATCACAATTAAGGAGGAGTTTTTCTGCAGGTTTTAGGACAACAAGATGTCGGCAGCGCAGCTATGGTGGGTTATGCGTAGAGCATCATTAATTTAGGGAGGCCCGGGCGATTATGATATTCAGCCTCTTTGGACCAGGGTATCGATGGATGCAGCAAATCAGGGCTGGAAAAAGGGCAGGATTATGAGACTGGGGCGAGGGAGAGCTGACGGTTTTCATATACATTAACCGAGGAGAGTCGAGGTTGGGGACAGCTTGTGTGCATATATTTACGCTTGTGTCTTTTCAGGTACCGCGGCGAGGCCAGCGTTTGAGGAAATGTCCACATGGATAGTGGGCTTTCCGTTATAAATGGGCGGTGCGTCATGAAGTTGAAAAGGGAAAGGTTTGGCCTGGGCCGGTACACAGAGGCGATTAAAGTTTGTTGGCAGAGGAAAGGTGGCATGCGTTCGCATGGATGGTTTACAATATTAATAAGTAATGTATGAAAGTGCTGTTGCGGATAATTCCCCTGGGAGTATAGGACTTTGAGGTGAGTAAGGGGCTTTTCCCTGTTTTGGTAAGAAATTGTAAGGTTCCTCTTGGCAGGTAAACACCAGTGATAGGAGTGGTGTATCATACCGAGAGGCCTGCAGCAATAGACAAAGCAGGAGAAAAATTATCAGGTACAAGAGGCTTTTGCGATAAGGAGGGTACTGGGAGAATAGAACATATGGAGTTAAGGTACGCTGCAGTAGACTTTGCAGAGATGATGGGGGCTATTGTCTCGCTTCGGGATGGAGATAATCCTGGTACAGAGAAGGATATTACAGAGGGGGGTTGAAGTTACAAGGATCCTATGAAGCCCTAGGTTGGGGGGGTCAGAAAAGTCAGAGGCAGGTAAGGACTTTTCTGAGTGGCGTGTGGTAAATCGTTTTTATATGTTTACAGGTTAAGTTTATGGTTGGGAACAAGTTACTCCGGGAGCAGGCAATAAGGGGAAGTTGACATAGGAAATGCTTAGTTAGGTAGATGTTTTGGGAGGGAGATAAGAGGTCACAGGGTTAAAGTTCAACAGTTAAGAACTGAGTGGGGGTTTATAAATTGTTGCAAGGAAAGGAAAAATGGGAAACCTTAGGGGTGGGGGCAGGAGGAAAGGTAGCTGAACAAATGTATAGCGAGGTTTAGTTTTGTACAGCAAAGGCCAAGGAACATGTTTGTGAAGTGCACCTGTCTTCAATAAAGCGGCCTTTTACACACATTTAGAGCGTTTTGTGGTCTGTGCTGCATCCCCCCTCTGGCCCAAGCAATCTAGTAGGTTTCTGTGGGAGATTGAGTTTGCCCATGAACCTTTGGCTTTGTTTCCACAGATGATGCACCTTGTTATTGTTAATTTGAATTTATAGAGCGCTTAATACCAGAAGGTCTCTAAGCGCTGCAAGAAGAGTGGCGCCAGTCCAGAGCAAGTGGAAAACAGTTAAGCCCAGGCTTCAGTGAAGAGAATGGTTTTCAGTTTTTTTTCTGAAAGGAAGAAGGCGGTTTTCTGCACGGAGCTGGCTAGGCAACTTGTTCCAAAGGGTGGGTAGAAGAATGGAGAAGGCTCGGCCCCCATGGTAACATAGTTGAAGCGTGGGCAGACTAAAGGCCCATCGTGGATGACCTTAGCGAGCGACATGGGGCATATTTCTCAAGGCGTTGTTTAATATAGATGGGTGCCTGTCCATAAAAAGCCTTGTGAGCAATACAGAGGCCCTTGAATTTGGCCCTCTGTTTCATGGGCAGCCAATGAAGACTTTGCAAGAGGGGGGATGCACGCTTATGCCTGGGTACTTTAAAGATTAGTCTTGCCGCGTCATTCATGACTATCTGCAATTTGCCTACTAAAGAATCTGGCAGTCCAATGTAAAGCGAGTTGCCGTAGTCGAGGCGGGACAGGATCATGGCAGTCACGACTGTTCTCATGGTCGAGAAGGAGAGGATAGGGGAAAGTCTCCTAAGTAGCCTGAGTAGGCCCACACAGGTTCCAAAAACAGTGGAGACCTGGTTAGCCAATGAAAGCTTAGCGTCCACTTTAATTCCCAAACTTTTTACCACTGGGACTGGGGCCTCTTTAGGTTGAGACGCAATGGCAAAATTCTGGGCCACGAAGGAACAGACACGCTTGGAAGGGAGCTCGAATGAAAATGGAACCCCACAGGTAAGCTGACTACGCTTGTGACAAACACCGGGTGGCATACAAAAGTAAACAAGATTTCAGCAATCGCTCACACTGCTTCTCCACCTGAATGTGCACCGCTCAGCTTCACGTGATTCTTCAAGGAATTGGCAAATAGTTATCTTCAACACACTCAATTCCATCGTCGTGCACAACTTCCAGAAACTGAAAAGTCACGCAGCCTAAGTAGGAAAGGGGCTTTATGTTAGAACAAGCGCTTGTTTTTCCCCTTTTTTCTCTTAATATTCACGAAGTGGTTGACACACAAACTAAAAGGTCTCAATAACAGGTAGCCACACCACACTGGAAAGCGTTCATAGAGCAGGGAGAACACAGTGAGACCGAATGTAATCACTCACCTAGTCACGTCCTGGGCAAACCTGGGCTTGGTCGTTCGTCCAGAAACCACAGCAGAATATCGGTTGCTGTAGAGTGTGAGTTGACATGCTCCTTCTGGCAGGTTAATGCACTCCAAGTCGTCACCAATGAAATAAAGACCAGGGCGCAAAAAATGTAGGGGCAGATTTACAAGCCCCTTGCACTGCCAGTACGTCAATTTTGTGACACACTGGCAGCGCATTTCTCTGCCCCATATTTACAAGGACAGGAAAAGCCACCCTGCGTGGCTTTTCCTGTCCTTGTAAATATGGCCCCTTTACACGCATCACTTTGCGTGAAAGGGGCGTTCCATGGGTGTTGCTGTGGGTGTTTCCATGCAACACCCATGGAACCAGACACATTTCAAGATTTACGAGGAATTGTAAACCTGGAAATGAGTCAGTATGCTACGCCACCCTAGGGGTGGCGTAGCGAGCATAACGAGGAGAAATGTTTTCATTTCTCCTCGTTTTCCTCTTTCAATGCGTGCTGCATTCTACAGCACACATTGAAAGAGGAAAATGCCTGTAGTGATTGTTTTTGTGCAGGAAGGTGCCCCTTCCTGCACAAAAACAATCTCCCCATGACGCAGGCATCCTTGCACCATGGTGCAAGGGTGCCTGCGCCGGCGCATGGCAGCTGTTTGTGCCCCAGCGCAGGGGAGAGCACAGGAATGCGACATATCATTGTAAATATGTCGCATTCCTGTGCTCTGAAAGTGCCGCAGCCAAAGGGCTTGCGGTGCCACGCTGCGGCACTTTCTTGTAAATCTGCCCCATAGAATCCAGTAGGATTTATTTAAGCTCAATGTAAGCACCTCAGCCTCCACACTTGCCTCTGCTGAATGCCTCTCCTAACTCCTCTCATTTTAAATGCCAACATTCCAGCGCCATGGAAACTCAGTGCCATGCGCTTTATATTCCACAGCTAGAACATTCCACCCTCAGAGACAAGCACAGAGGCAAGTGAGATACTAATCGCACAATATATTACAACATAGAGATGTTACCACAAGGATCCTGTTTGCTGATGGACATGTCTCCTCTTGCAGATAAGCAATCCTAGGGAGTCAGGCAGGTGTGAGACCAGAATATTGTTGTCAGAATACTGTCTTCCGTAAATTGATCAATATTTTGTAAGCTATTTTTAGGAGAGGGTGTGGCCTAACAGCCAGAGCTGCTGACTTTGGAGCTGGGGAACCAGGTTCGAGCATCGGCGTTAGCTCAACATCATGTGATTCTGGGCAAAAATCTTAATCTCCCCGTGCCTGCCAAAAATGAATGTGTCCTTGTGTAACGTGACTGGTGCTAATGTAAAGCGCTCTGATACCTTCGGGTTGCGTTCGCGCCATAAAAAACTGCAAAAAAAATATAGGCTATTTATGTCAGACAATATTTCTGTATATGATATTCCAACATATAACAATTTTGGATTTTGTATAGTAAACAGTATTTTTTCTGTTGTTTAGTGTTTGGTGTGGAGATGGAAAAAGTGGTCACCCTTTGGTTAGGAGGGACAGAGAAGTATGGGCCTCGGGTGAAGGGAGTATGTGGGGGTGAAAAAAGAAGCTCTCATGGAATGAAGTAATATGGTCTCTAAGAGAGAATGTGATTGCGGTGGTTTGAGGGTTTGGGATACAGTGGTCACCCCCTGGTGAAGATCACATGCTTGCAATAGGGCTTAAGTGGGTAAGTAACACATTGCACTACTTAGCCAGCACAGCAAAGTTAGGTCATATGTTTTCTGCCAAGGTTTCATGGCACTAAAATCACTAACAGAAAAACATAGCAATTGATAGAGCAGCATGGAGAGGAAAGCCAAGTCTTTCATTGTTCCCTGAATGGGTGAAAAGAGGGGAATAAGCAAAGCTTAATGAGTAGACAGAGTTCCACAAGGTGGGTGCCAGAGTTCCACAAGGTGGGCGCCAATACCGAAAAGCTTTGCCAACCACAGCGGTGTCTGCATTGCTGAGTAATATGGAGACTGTGAAGCAGGGCAGGACTGAGAACCCAAAGCAGCTATGGCAATTTTGTCAGGCCAGACCTCGGGGTGGGCAAGTGTGCATTGCTGCTTTTGTTACTGGGTGCCGATATTGCAGCACCTCTGTAAAACCGGCCCTCAGTAACAAAACCAGCACCCACCGCTGAAAAACCGGCCCTCACCCTTCCAGCCTCCCGGGGAAATGCCCGACGCCCGCTACAGCCAATCCGGCCCTGCTGTGAAGACTAGCAGAGTGATGAGACATGCAAATGATGGCGATTAATGGCTCCAGGAGATGGGCCATTCACAGCTCTATACTAGGTACATGGGAATCGGCAGCCAGTGGAGTAGGCAGAGCAGGGATTTAGCTTGACTAAATCTTGAAGCTCCCAGAATCAGTTTAGGTGCCAATTACTAGGAGCATGGCTTACTGAAACTGGGAAAGACCTAAATAAAGAGAGTAGCAGTAGTCGAGCTACAAAAGGAGAGAGAACTTTATATTTAAGCTCTTCTGCGAGGAAAGGGAGGCTACACCAAGTGGAGTAGATCAAAGTGCCATGAGGACACATCCATAGAAACTTGAGCTGCGAAGATTAAGGAGTTGCCGGTCATGATACCCATGTTTTGTATGACTTCTACTTATACAAAGCTTCAACACCCAGACAGCCCCAACTAAGATCGATGCACCAGACCCACCACACACCATCGTCCACGACCCCCTGCCAGCCTGGGCCAGCGTAAACATTGAGGACACCATCAAGACCATGAGCACAATACACTCCGGCTCCCCGTCAGACCCTTTCCCGCACCACATCTTCAACAAAGCCAGCAGCTCCATCGCACCCCACCTGTGCAACGTCATCAATCTCTCCTTCGAGACCGCGACCTTCCCAGAGAGCTGGAAACACGCAGAGATCAACGCCCTACTCAAAAACCCAAGGCGGACCCGAGAGACCTCAAGAACTTCCGGCCCATCTCCCTGCTTCCGTTCCCAGCCAAGGTCATCGAGAAGATTGTCAACAAACAGCTAACCCGATACCTCGAAGAAAACAGCATCCTGGACCCATCCCAATCGGGGTACCGCAGCAACCACAGCACTGAGACTGCCCTCATCGCCGCCACCGACGACATCAGGATCCTGCTGGACAACGGTGATACCGCAGCCCTCATCCTGCTGGACCTCTCTGCCGCCTTCGACACTGTCTGCCACCGCACTCTACGCGCACGCCTCCACGATGCAGGGATCCGAGACAAGGCCCTGGAATGGGCCACCTCCTTCCTCACCGGCAGAACCCAGAGAGTCCGCCTCCCACCATTCCGATCCGAAGCCTCCGAGATCATCTGCGGCGTACCCCAGGGATCGTCCCTCAGCCCAACACTGTTCAACATCTACATGGCCCCGCTCGCACGCATCGCCAGACAGCACGACCTCAACATAATCTCCTACGCCGACGACACTCAACTGATCCTCTCCCTCACCAAGGACCCCTCGCCGCCAAAGCCAATCTCCATGAAGGAATGAAGGCCGTCGCCGATTGGATGAAGATCAGCCGACTAAAACTGAACACGGAGAAGACAGAGGTCCTCATCCTCGGCTCCAACCCCTCAGCCTGGGACGACTCCTGGTGGCCAACGACGCTGGGAGCAGCCCCGACACCCACCGACCACGCACGCAACCTGGGAGTCATCCTCGACTCAACGCTCTCCATGGCCAGGCAAGTCAACGCAGTCTCATCCTCCTGCTTCAACACCCTCCGCATGCTTCGCAAGATCTACAGGTGGATCCCGACAGACACAAGAAGAACAGTCACCCAGGCCCTCGTCAGTAGCAGACTGGACTATGGGAATGCCCTCTACGCGGGAGCCCCGGCCAAGCTCATCAAGCGACTGCAACGCATACAAAACGCCTCCGCACGCCTGATCCTCGATGTACCACGCCACAGCCACATCACCCCCACCTGAGGAACCTGCACTGGCTCCCCGTCGACAGGAGAATCTCCTTCAAACTCCTCATCCACGCACACAAGGCACTCCACAAGACTGGCCCAGCCTACCTCAACAGACGACTCCTCTTCTACGTCCTCAACCGCCAACTCCGCTCCGCCGACCTCTCCCTCGCCACCGTCCCTCGCATTCGAAGAACCACCACCGGCGGCAGATCCTTCTCCCACCTCGCCGCCAAGACCTGGAACACCCTTCCACTAAGCCTACGACAGACCCAAGACCTGCTGACCTTCAGGAGGCTACTCAAGACCTGGTTGTTCGACTAGTAGCAGCACCCCCCCTTTTTTCTCCCCAGCGCCTTGAGACCCTCGCGGGTAAGTAGCGCGCTTTACAAATTCTGTGATTGATTGATTGAATCATGGGCAAGTACCCATGGCCATGGGCCAAAAGGGGTCGAGCCAAAGATTGGAAGTACCCCCACACTATCCAACACTTCCATTCTGTTAGAAATTCTCTTCAGGAAAAGCTTGTCCATCTCATCCTGTATCAGGCAGAAGCAAAGATGAAAATTCTTTGTTTCAGAGGGACCCCCCGAGAAGAAAACAAAGCTGGTAGTCATCCACATAGTGGAGAAGTGTGGCTCAATGGTTAGAGCGGCAGACCCTGATGCAGATATCTGGCCCGGGACCAGGGTTCAATTCCCGCCTCGGCGGGTCTTGGGCTCAATTTCCTCGGACCTGATAATTCTCGCCTCGGTGCCTATTCTAATCATGGGTCCCACTCTGCAACTCTGGGCAATAGCTTGCTTAATCTCCACAATGGCCCCACCAGCGCTGGGATGCCTGGCTTCACCCTGGGGGTGCCCAGGAGTGGACATTTCACAGGGAAAAGCCAGGAAGGGTTCCACAGCGGTATGCGTACAGCGCCTGGACACCCCTTTGGGGGTATGGGTGCGCTTTACAAGTACAAATTTCATTTCATTTCATTCATTCACATACCTGTAAAAGACATAACCATGAGCGCAGATGAACTAGGGGAGAGGCTCAATACAAATGTTGAATAGATAAGGGAACCCCTGTGGTACCCCACAATTGAGTGGAAAGGGGAAGGAGGACAAAAAGGTGGTAGAGATACTTCCTGAATACTGTCTGTAGGCAGTACTAGCCTTTGCCAATTCGTGAACAATAATAGTAACTTGGTTCTTATATACCACTCCATACCACATCTCTGCTGCTTCTAAGCACTGTAAATACCAGATTGTTTCTATTATTCGCTCTTGGTACTGACATTTGGGAGGATGGAAAGCAGAGTCCAACTCGTGACCTACCAATCACTGCTTTGTTTCAGCTACAAGCGTTCAGCTCATTGAGCTGACCTTCCATCAAGACTGGAGTAGGAAGAGGGGTGTTGATGATGTCAAATTCAGCTCATAAGCCCAAGAGTAACAGCGTGTGGCCACCACCGCCATCCAGACAAGAGAGCTACCCCTTAGTTCACGCAGATCATAGACGTTCAAGCATCAAATGGCAGAGCTATCATTGATTCACACCATCAGGCCTCAAATAACAGAACTGGATCTCAGTACACACAGATGTTAGAGGCTACTGCATCAGATGGCAGAGCTATCCTCAGTTTACAGCAGATGTCATAGAGGCTCGCCTCAGACGGCTGGGCTAACCCATACTTTACACAGATGTTAAAAGCTCGGGCATCTGCCAGCAGAGATATCCCTCACTTCATAATGGCCTTAGAGGTTTGTTCTTCAGTAGAGGATTATTGCTACGACCCCAATTCAATTTATTTATTTACGTATAGAGTGCACAGGTATCATGGTGCTAGGAGGGATCCAATGATCAAATCCGTAGAGGGAGTCTAAAAATTTGCGAAAGAAACTGACTTTCCAAAACCCTGAATTTGCAAGATCTGTGCCGACTCTGAAAAATAACTACCTTGACACCCACTTTCTTAATCTTGTGTTTTGAGGACTGATCAGCGGAATCGCAACCGTGTGTAAGATTAGATCCTATAATAGATGGGATTATGCAGCCCCTGTATGAAAACCTGTCTCTAATTTCTTGATAATAGGTGACTTGTGAGCACCCAGTTGCCTATGATAAACAAATGATGCCAGAACTCAACTGTAATAACTTATTACAGTCGGGTTCTGAGGTCACAATGCTTGCTGTCAGAGCCAGCAGCTTAGGCTAAAGGCACGTCAAGTCATGGCGCATAATTAAAGTTGCTGTTTAAAGAAAAACTAAACGTGGTCTTCCTTTCTTTTGCTTTGTTTTTCTAGCTTACAGTGACAAGCAGAAAGGAGATATTTATTGCAACATGTTTATTTGTTGCAATTAGGTAATTATATAAAAGTCAGAATCTTTCTGCATGTTTCTAAACATTCTGAGCTACTGTGGCTGATTCTAATATATTTTTGCAACAAATATCTAACAGCTTTTTTGATGTGTTTAAAATGTCTAGATTCTAGTTTTATTCTTCATATTTGCAAACCTGCTGCCTCTTTCATATGAAAGAGCTACCCACTAAGGATTTCAGTGGATTGTGGGAAGGATGATATTGTGGCCATGTATTATATGGGATAAAGTACCCTATCCCATACATGATAATAATATTGCAAGACACCTTGGAGTGCCATTACCTCAAAAAGGAACATGGCCTTCAGCCTTGTTCCTCTATATGGTCATGGAACTCCTCTGTGACTTGCAATATCCGTATAATTTACAGGGGGTACTTTATCCCATATATAATAGCATTTGAAATAAAAAAATCCATGGATTGACACCTAAACAACTCTACAAGCACACCAGCTGCCTGAATTCACATTCATGCTGAAAAACATTTTAGTCCATCCTGACAGATTATGTAAATGTGCACTGAAACATACAGATGCATAACCAAGCACATTTGTGGTGTTCGCACTGCGAGATGCTCTGCACTTCAATCCCCAGAATGCATTGTGCTGGAAAAGAAGCAACCAGAACTGGAATATGTGCAGATCTGCCTCTGAGCACTCTCAACCACCAACATTGCAGGCATTTATATGAAGGGAACGTAAATTTTATTGCAGAATATCAGTGTATCATGTTAACACTGAAAAGCACTGAGGCCTACAAGGATTCTTTAATGAGGAAGAGAAAATAAAACTTCCAGTGAACGCTTCCTTTCTCCAATAATGCAACAGTTAGACCATAGAGAAGCTACAGCACCATGGAAGCCAAAACTAAAAAACCTACAGAAAACATTTAACTAACTGTTACTCTGCAACCTGCCTATGGCTCTAGGTGATTATCTAGATCAATCACAGAACGCCATAAATTGTGCACAAAATTGGCAGAAATTGCCCAGAATATGTGGCATAGTAACCTATTCACCAAACTGACAATCCACCTGCTCTGTTTAGAGTCAATGAATGTCATGTTTCTAACAGCAATGCTCCTGTTAGCTCCAGCGGCAAAGACAGCCCCACAGGCTAAAGGCATCAGTGTAGGTCCATCACACCGGCCCCACCCTGTTTATCGCAGACAGTGTGATATACTTTTTTTCAGTTCAGGACCACCAGGTTTGCAAATTGCCCTCACGCCTTCAGAGAATACTCCCATAGTGTTTGGGTCATTAGTTTTTGTTTCTCTAAAATAAAATTCCGCTTTGAAAAACAAAAAAGTTTGCCAGGTAGACACCTAAACATGGCATCTGCTTAGCGAATTATCAGTGCCTTCAGAAGACCCGCCGTGGCAGCGGCTCCTCTGAAAGTAGAGATCTCCACAGGGCTGGCAGAGATCACTACTTATGGTGGGCAGTAGTCAGGCAAGGGTGGAGGAGGACGGAGGTAATTACTACCTGCCATACTCATAATGAGACCCTTAATTACTTGTAGCCATTCCAGGGATGACCTGAAGCCAGCAGAAGAATTTTTCTAATTGTGCCCACTCTGAGGGGCTATGTCAGGCAATGAAAGACTCTGTCTGCACTGTGCACCATTTTGACATCACTTTCCAGTATTAAAGAAAAAAACTGAGACTTGGACTAATAAAACAAACACTTTGCACACATCACCATGACCTGCACACAAAACCTCAGAACCATTTGAAAGACACCCAGTAGCGGCTGAGACCGATCAGGAGTGGTGGGGCGGACGCGGGTGCAGGGGCAGAGGGTGCGGGATGGAACAAAATAAAAAAAAAACACTTACTTGGGCTGGCCAGCTGCCACCTCTTCTCCATCCTCTTCTTACTGTCTACGCCAGCTGCAGAAAGGAGCAGGAAGCACCCGGGTTCCCAGGCTCCCCATAGCCAATCACAATGCTGCAATGCAGCGTTGTGATTGGTCTGAGTGCTGAACCACAGCGCTCAGACGGGAACTGGGAGGCTTTGCATGTTCCTCACCAGGCTGTGTAAAGCAAGCATGTTGGGGAAGATGTAAAGTGGGCAGAACTGTTTGGCCGGCCCAAGAGGGCCAGCCAAGCAGTCATGCGCACTTAAGGAGTGCAAACTACTCCTCTCCCTGCTCTGGCCAGCCCTGCCCTGTTCTGCCCCACCCCAAGAGCCACTCACTTCAATAGGAAAAATAAAATGATAATAACGATACGTTATTATCATTTTATTTTTCCTATTGAAGTCAGTGGGGTGACGCTCCTCCGCATTAGCGGAGGAGCCACCAATGAAGACACCCCTACAAAAGCACCATAATGCTATACCAGTGGCAGTACACGTCTTATATACATACCAGTAACAACAATTATTACATTGGGGCTTCTTTCACTTTGTGTAGCTTGTACCCATGGCTTTGGCTCACATCCCACAACAGAGTGAAACATCCACGTAGAATTTGTGCATCAAGAGATTGGAAGAAATGTGAAGAGTGAATGGGCTTTGCAGTGTTCGTCAAACTTTGGGCCTAATCTAGAGTGTGGCAGGTAGCCAGCCAGCCCACCATGTCAGCGGAGGCTATGGCCGTGGTTCCCTTGGCAGACAACTACCCGCCATATTTAGAGATCCCAGGCATTGGAGCTGTGCTGATCAGCCGCCATGTTTAATGCTGTGGTCCGCAAAGTTTTTTGTTTTCTAAAAACAAACGAATGACTAATGCAGGTGATTAGTAAAAAACAGTGGCCCAAGGCATGGGAAGATTTCTGCCTGCACATGATGACCGCGGGTATGGAAAATGAGTGATGCTGACTCTGCCCTAAATACAGCTAGGAACCTCCACTTTAACCTGACAGCCCTGTGGTGGATGGACTGTCAGGTTAATGGTATCAGTGTAAACCGAGGGCTTCACCTGACTGTAAATAGAACAGAGGCACCACGCTGGGCCGGACTGGCCGTACTGGGCATCAGGTGTTTTCCAGGGAGGCTGAATGGGGTGGGCTGGTTTTCTAGTGGTGGTTTTGTTACTAGGGACCGGTTTTTCAGCAGTGTTGCAATATCAGCCCCCAGAAACAAAAGCAGCAGTGCTTGACACTTGCACTTGCGGGGGCTGGCCCAACAAAATTGCCAGGACTGCTTTGAGTTCCCAGACCGGCCCTGGCTCCACGAGTTTGGTAAGGTGTGGGCACTGCCATCATTCCTGCTCTACCAGACTCCAAATGATTCCCTTGTTTTCATCTTGCACTCACTGACACTTCTTGTTTTAAGAGGCCTAAATCTAACAAATGTGGGTGCCAAGCCTCTCCAAAGCAGATTTACCTATATATATCTTTCTCTGTTTGAATTTTAGGGGTTTTATGGGACAATGAGGGGCATTATTAGGATGTGTAGTCTTGTGAGGTTATGTGCTTCACATGACTTTTCTTCGTTTCAGTAGAAATGAATCAGTTTCTGTAGTCCTACTGCTTACAGAGAAGCACACCCCCGCCCACCCTCCACACTATGGCTTCCTGGGAGCTCCCCGCCACAGGCTCAGTAGGGATCAGAAGGCCCTGACAGCTTTAGCGAGGATTAGCCACCAGCCTAGAAGACCAGCTCAAAATCTCATGGCAGAGTTACACGTGTACAACCAAAGCTTAAGAACCTAACACTTTGCACGCTGCAACCCGGGGGCGGTGATCGCGTTTAGACGGGACAAAGCATCAAGAAAAGTAAGGATTAACCCGGTCACCAACAACAAGCGAGTCACAAATCTGCTCCTGATACAGCAATTATACTGTAAAGCAGTGGTCTTCAAACTTTTTAATGTTGCACCCCCCAGTGGAAAAAAAAATCATCGGGCCTCCCCCTCAGACTTTTTCACAATCATTCTATTAAACTGGCAATGTTCTAAATATATCTAGACTAATTTAAACATTGCAGTTTACTGTTTTAAAAATACAATCAAATTCATGACTTCCAAAAATACTATTCTGGTCAGTCAGGCCTTACTAACATGTAAAAGTATCCACAGTGTGATTATTAGAAATGGAAGGGGGGGAGTTTGAAGAATATTTGGAGTCCCTTCCCTTTTGACACATACTCCCAGCCAGATATAAATTATAAAAGATGCTAGTGAGGCCCATTACAGAGCGGCTTTATACCGTACTTTTTGTTCCGCTTAAAACTAAGCACTGTTATCAGCATAATGCTTCTTATGGCCAGAGCCTGGCGCCCACCCTGGGGTCACCTGAGCCCCCCCCCTAGGGGGGGCTGCCCCCCAGTTTGAAGACTCCTGCTGTAAAGGGTTGGGGCACTGAACCCCATTATTAAGGGCTATCAACCAGATCACCTGCTCGTTGTAACTGGTTAAAAAAGTCCTGTGTAACCTGAAAAACAACTACAGATCGAAAAACTGGAGGATGTTGTACTATAAATCCAAGGTTCAGATTTTTCCCGTTGCTTTGAAAGGTGTCATGGTTGCAGAAGAAAGACTGATGTGGAAGCTAGACTACTGGGTCGTTTTGGCTCCCAATTCACAGGGCTACCTTTCAAAACTGATCTCGTGTTGCGATGAAGTAAGTGTTCTAGAGACGAGATAACGCTGTTGCAGGTGGACTATTAAACAGGCCCCAGTAAAATTTCCATTACGCTGGCATACTCTTGAATAGTTTTGTGAATTTTGCTTGGTATGCAAACATCTTGCAATTACCCCATTATGCCACATGGTGCAATTAGAAAACACGTGCGCCAAGATTTTCGCACTGGAACAACGTGTACAACCAGAATGT
The DNA here is from genome assembly GCA_963921515.1 of Calotriton arnoldi. Lineage (NCBI taxonomy): Eukaryota > Metazoa > Chordata > Amphibia > Caudata > Salamandridae > Calotriton > Calotriton arnoldi. The sequence goes on from CAWUFW010000262.1 coordinate 4,985,063, forward strand.
GAGCAGCTGTGGTGCACAGAATTTGGTTTTATTGCACATAGGGGCCGATTCCGATCTCCGCCGGTAGTGCTCCGAATCGGATTCGGATTCACCGGATCCGATTCGGAGCCCTGTTTCCCGACCGAATCGTACGCGGGTCCGGCCGAGCGAGTACGATGCAAGCACCCGCGAAATCGCCGACCGACTCGAACGCGGCTTCAACACGCTCCGACCGACTCGCATGGACACGACTCGCACCGCGCTATGGAGACGTTTCCCGGCCGGGTAAGTACGATGCGCGCCGCGAGCAGTCTGATCGACTCGCGCCGTCCGGCTCGAAAAAGCTGTCGGAGCCGGACTTTGGGGGTCCGCGTCGGACCCCACTGTACGCGTAGGCGCGCGAGTCGCACACAGGGGGACCCATGGGTCCCCCTACCTGTGCATGTACGCCGCGATGCGCATGGACGCGTACACGCTGTAGGGGGCGCCTTGTCCGCCTCGCACCCATTGAGTCAATGGGAGCCCGCGTACGCGTTGTACGACAGGCTCCCATTGACTTCAATGGGAGTCCGACCGAATCGAGTCCGATAGCATGCGTGCGCATCGTACTCGTTCGGTCGGACTGCTAGGGTCCGATTCGGTCGGAATTCTCTCCGGGTCCGGCTCGGTCGGAGAGATTTCCGGCCCGAATCGGAATCGGCCCCTTAGTGTGCTCACAAGGTGCAACTCGCCGCCCCCCACTGAAACAACTCCCAATGAGATAGCCAATTGCAATTAATGTGGTTTAACCAAGGGCGTAGCCTTTTATTCACATAGTCACATCGCATCAGTAAGGAATGATAACCATAGTTAAGCATACATCGTTGTTATGAGAATACAGTAAGATCGACCATACATTGTTATGAGGATACAGGACATAAGCTTTAGCAAAACAGCTCAACGATCGTACAGGCATTAAAACAGTTGTCTCCACCCATTACAGCGCAACACTTCAGAATGCACTTGTAAAATCAGTCCAAGACATTATTGTTCTGAGAATACAGTACATAAGATCAGCAAAACATCTCAAGGATTGTGCCAGCAATAAAACAATCGACAACACTTCGGAAAGCAAAAAGTGCCAGCAGGCCCCTTTTCCATATCCATTGCCCAAGCCCTCAACCCAAGGCATCCGGGGCATAACTTTGCAGCAACTTCCCCTCTATCACTCAGAGGGATGGGTAATACCCACAGTTCCACATACCAGGGCACCGCATAGCACTTCGTCCCTGCTGGGGTACCTGTCACCAGGCCAAACCCCCAAAAGTTCCACTCTGGGCATCCCTGGGTAGGGCAGAAAAGTCCAGGACCACCAGCAGGTCAGTCCCCCCTCCTGCCTGCCCGGCGCCCCACCAAAACCCCCCTCCAAGGGGTAAATTCAGTATATCAGTCCACATTTTGGGGTAGCTCCCCTTTTTCTGCTGCAATAAATTCCGCCAATTCCTCCTCCCTCCAGGGGTGGGTGGGTGGGTATTTGATGCAGTCTTCAGGCTGCTGCGCGGTGGAGAGAAAAAGAGACCGGTCTCCCCTCTTGCAATGCCTTATAAGCCTCCGGGCGCCCCCCGATGACGTCACCAACCAGCGACCCTCTTCTCATCCTGAAAACAGACGAGGGCCCGCTTTTAGGCTACTGCACTTGGAGCGACTAAGGGCACCCCACCGCTATTTACGGGGGGCACCTGGTCATTATGTTTTTTGCATGAAATGTATCATTGCATCTAACATGAACGCGAGGATGCATCTTGCACTTAAATATAGCGCTACATGTTGGTTTTGCATTTTGTGTAATTTTGTGTGTGCGAAAGTATGAATTTCGCACACCCCTCATATTTAACATGCTGTTGGAGTTGGATCAGAAAGCCAAGCTTTCTGCCTGTTTGACCAAACGTGGCCAAATCCGGGACAGCGGTGCTACATGCAGATTCAATTTCTAATTTGAATAGAACAGTAAACTATCAGAATATTTTAACCCCAACCTGGCTTACCTGCCACCCGTGTGTCCCACAGAGCATGGAATCCACCACCTGGCGATACTTGGCGCCACGCAGGAGCCATCTGCGGCATGTAATGTCAAACTGTGGTAGAACAAATGGTGTAAGTGACTATTAGCAGTAGGAATTGGTAGCTAAGCTGACATGTTCCGTGAAATTAATTCAAAGTATTTAGGAATTGATTAAAATTATTAACAGATAAAGGAAAACAATTTTTCAGTTTGTAGAAAGTAAAATTAGGAACCAGATGTGGGTAAACCATGCGGCATTAACAGTTTGATAGGCTCTAGGGGCTTTCATATGAGTATCTATTCGGTGGCAGCAAGGGTGTCACTGGCACTAGTGCAAGAAAGGAGAAATGGGCCTACCTTACCACTGGTTGGCTAGTGACAAACAACAATAATCAGGGTTCAGCTGACCCATCACACCTCTTTACCCTGGTGCCACTGCACCTACTGCACATTGATAGTTAAGTCCCCGAGTGCATTAGGAGAAGAGGAGGTTCTGGGTTAAGTCTTCATCCTTGATGCTTAGTGGAAGTCAGCCATGCGAGAATACCCCGTCTGGTTCTACACCACAATGTACCTTAAATAAGTGCCTCTTTCCATACAGGTGTGACCGTGGGTACGCTATAGTTCCAGCAGGGACACCATCTGCCATCATTTTTCTTCACCTTTTTTTGTGAATAAGGAATTTTGACTCAAGATCTGGCTCTTGGACGGAGACTCAGCGCCCAGATACCCCTAGGGGTGACAGTGCTGCGCTTTACAAATGCTGTTTGATTAATTGGTTAAAGGACCGTTGCTGATGGTGACCACGGGCTTTAGTAAGACACATTTTGGTTATTTGCCTGTAGTGTACCAGGAAAGCAGTGCACAAAGTGACACGTAACAACCAGGCACATAAAGAGAGTCGATTTTAAAGCAGAAGTGGTGTCGAAGTAGGGGAAAACGTTGGGAGGAGAATACACCAAGGTATTTCTTTTGACTGGAGAAGGATAGGGAACCATGAACGTGTAGCACCAGGTCTGGGGGAGACAAGGAAGCTGGTACTGTGGGACATTTTAGATTAAGGTTCCATCGGTGGATGTCGGGCAAAAGAATTGTGGGTGGAAACTATCAGTTCACCCCGACTTTGCTTTCAGAAGCGTCACAGGAAGAGGACCTGGACACTGAAGCACAACTTAAGACCGAAGAAGTATAAATCCATATAGACAACAGGGATAGGACTCGAACTAGGTGAGTCCAGCAGTTAAACGAGAGCTGGTTCTTCAACGCGCCCATGAAAAGCTGGGATTGTATTCGTCTGAGTGCCACTGGGAACCTAAGTGCAGCGGGCACTTCTGGATATCACATACCACACATGTAGCCTCCATGAATGAGCTGCACGCTGCTCACCATCGATATGGGAGGAGCAGTTGGGCCTGTCACATGACATGATGGTCAAACGGTACATAAAGCAGAATATTGGGACACTGTTCACAGGGGTTTTTGTGGCACCCTGCCATGCTTTATAAGCTTACAAGTGAGGTGTATGTTTGCGCCCGCTGACCGCTTATCATAGAGGCAAACTTGAGATATGCCTTTTATGGTAATCCAGTGAAGCATTGTTGGTTCACCATCAACGGGTGAAGCAGGAGAGAGACTGGAACCTACAGCGGGCCAGGAAGGGCTAGCCGAGGAAGTCACACGAGACCTTGTCTCGGACTAAAGCTGAGTGGTGTCAAAGTGTCACAGGAAAAGGAAAGGGGATGTGTTACGGGTTGACTGCACGGGTGCTTGTATTTGTCTTCCACAAGGACAAGGAGCAATGCATGAAAGAGTTGGCTTCCTAGCCACAGAACTTGAGCCCCACTTAGACCTACAAACTATCCCTGTGGAAACCAACTCCCAACACAAGATCTCTTCCTTTTAGCAGGCGTTCTGAGCCCGGACAAGCTCGTGTCCGGAGAAAGAGAGAGAAACCAGTACAGATATTCCGTTGCCTCTTTCTTTGATGTCTTTACTGGTTATTGCCTTATTCTCTATTGGCAACCATGTTCATTCATCGGTCTGGACTGACTTCCTGGTAGGCTGCACAGGGAGACGACAAAAGGGGCACTCAATTACTCCCTGAATGTCTTTGAGGTCCATCAATGTTGTACCTTGAGTGCTACCCAAAGGATTTTTGGGGCCACTGGCGAGAAATATTTTAGGGTACCCCGGTTCAGAACAAGTTTGAATTTTACTACCCATTTTCTGCTAATTAAAGCCCGCGTGATGCCAAACATTACTCAATTATACTCAAACTTTCAGAAATGGGGATAGCACTGCTGAAATAGGTCTTGCCTGGTGTCACAAAATCCTTAGGATGACACTGGGCAGAGATAGGGAGAGTGGCTGAGATGAAGAAATAGACTGAGGTGAGGTAAAAAGAGAGAAAAATCATTTCCCCAGGCCCCCTTGGAAGGTAGGGCTCAGGGCAATTGTCCACTTTCCTCACACCTTAAAATATCTTTGGTACATTGCCCAATTGTCTTTGCCTCGGGGCTCGGCCTATTCAGTTTCATGCAATAGTGACCTTCAGTTTGGATCACATTCAGACTCATGTTCCTGCTCCCCTAGTCTGCGCAGAGGCTGGAAGCACACAAAATGTGCTCTGCAAGCCCAGACTGTGGAAGGTGTGAGCCAGTGACAGCAATGGGCTGGAGTGATGGGCAGGGTCATGAGGGGCAGAGACAGTTGATGCATCATTTTTTACATACTCTGTCCCCAAAGATTTTCAACAAAGAAAAATGCATGGTAAAGGTATTTTAGCATACTTCGTTTGACACAAAATACTGTTTTTGAGCTTGTTTATGTTGTTAAGCTACTTGCTGAAAACTTCTGTGTAAATCCAGTATGTTTCAGGATTCTTTACTGGTAGGATCACTCTTATGGTTAATACATTCACCAGAAAGATCAGTGTGCATTCAGTCAGGATCATTCTTATGGTTAATACATTCACCAGAAAGATCAGTGTGCATTCAGTCAGGATCACTCTTATGGTTAATACATTCACCAGAAAGATCAGTGTGCATTCAGTCAGGATCACTCTTATGGTTAATACATTCACCAGAAAGATCAGTGTGCATTCAGTCAGGATCACTCTTATGGTTAATACATTCACCAGAAAGATCAGTGTGCATTCAGTCAGGATCACTCTTATGGTTAATACATTCACCAGAAAGATCAGTGTGCATTCAGTCAGGATCACTCTTATGGTTAATACATTCACCAGAAAGATCAGTGTGCATTCAGTCAGGATCACTCTTATGGTTAATACATTCACCAGAAAGATCAGTTTGCATTCAGTCAGGATCACTCTTATGGTTAATACATTCACCAGAAAGATCAGTGTGCATTCAGTCAGGATCACTCTTATGGTTAATACATTCACCAGAAAGATCAGTGTGCATTCAGTCAGGATCACTCTTATGGTTAATACATTCACCAGAAAGATCAGTGTGCATTCAGTCAGGGGCGTAAGAAAGGCCCCTGCGGCACGGGGGGGAGGGTAGGGCAATGTTGCAGGGGTCCCCCAATCATTTAAGGGGGCCCCATTAAGCCCAAGGTCAATGAACAGCTGTGAGATATGGGAGGCTCGGGGGCCCCTCGTCACCTTCTGCAGGGGGGGTGGGGGGGCATCATTTTGGCTACTCCTGCATTCACTGGCCATATCGCTGAATCACCGTAAAATAGCACCGAGGGTCAATGTACGTCCTGCAGAGCACAGCATGTAAATGTATGTTACATGTTTGTATTTTATGTAAACTAACTCTATAGATTAATAATTTGGTTGAAAGAAATTCTTGTGTCCGCAGGGGTTCTCGTGTTACAGTCCTCATAATCGTGTGCTGAGTTATGCATCAGCATTTGTAAGCTACATCATTTTGAAACCCTGAAGGCTTGAATTCAGAGTTTCATTATTGCATGGTTGTGTGGCCTCTGGGCCATAGGCACAGGTCGGGAGGGGCCAAGACAACAACATTTAATGCTTCAGAGGTCGATAAAATGAGGACCACCGAGTACAACAATAACAGTGATTATTTAAATAGCAAAGGCGATCCAGTTTGAGGGTTGCCCTTTAAAGATGGTCAATATATGGAATCTCTGTGCAGTAGGGCCTCGGTGGTGCAAACGCACATGGAGCTGGCGTAAAATACCTGTAGCTAAACAAGCATTTGCAGTGCAATAGGTCTTGCGTTAGTGAAAGTTAGAGCTATTGCAAATTATAATGTTTCTATTCCCGAGCTGGCTCCGGTGACGCTGGAGAAGAAAGATGGCAGCAGGAAGCAGTAATGCCTTGTTTAAGTTGACTACTTAATTTCTGGGGGTTTTTTTTACGGTGAACTTTGCACAACTAAAGAAAGGTGCACGGCAGCTATCGTTAAAGTTGTTCAAGATGAAACACTATTAATAAAGTTAAAGTGCGGCACGGCGCGCTGTTGGTAAAAAAAATGTTGCAACAATGTGTTCTTCAGCTGATAGGCGCAGATAGTAGCCCAGAATCAGTGCCATTGCCGGATGTCAGCTATTGTGAAGTGTGACCAGTTGTCAAAGAGACGATGGAAAAGTAAATAAACATGTTTACAACTTTGCGCTTCTATCCCCGACCTGGCTCCGGTGACGCTGGAGATCAAAGATGGCGGCAGGAAGCAGTAATGCCTTGTTTGTGGTGACTACTTAATTTCCGTTTCGGAATTATTATTATTTTTATGGTGGCCGCGCACAACTTAAGAAGTGCGTGCAGCCGCCATAGTTAAAGTTGTTCAAGATGAAGTGTCATTATTACAGTTAAAGCGTGGCATGGCATGCTGTTGGGGAAAAAAAGTTGTAAACTTTAATGTAGGCGAGACGTGCAGCACAAAAAAAGGTGCGCAGCAGCCTTGTTAAATATGAAGCGCAGTGTGGCACATTGTAAAAAAATATAATATTTAAAGCACGACATCAAGAAAAAAAGAATGTTGTAAAAGTTGATGAGGCGAGCCATGCAGCACAAAAGAAAGGTGCACGGCCACCCTGTTAAATTTGATGCGCGGTGTGTTTCATTGTAAAAAAATGTAATACTTAAAAAGCAACGTTGCAGCGAGTATTTTTATAAATATAAAGCAGCCACACAAGAGGTACTGCCACCATATTTTAAGTTAAAGCTAGACGTCGCAGCGACATCCAAAGCAGCTGTAGCAACGAGGGGGAGCGAGCGGTAAACGAAAAAAAGAGTGTTCAGATACTAATAAATAACATGACGAGTAACACCACATGCAATAGGGGCAGTCCTCATGGGAGGTTACAAAAGTAAAAAAGGAGAGAGTAGTGACCATATTAACCAATGAAAAGCAGCCATTTACAAAGGACAATAAAAGGAGCCAATTAGAAAGGTGGGTGTTGCTTAATGCTCATATCGAATATACGACGTTACATCGCGGTGTTTACACCGCGATACCTTTACAACGCAGGCATTACAACGCAAGTCGTTACAACGACTTGCATTGGAGGGCGCTGGACTTAGGAATAGTATGATTTACTATTCCAACTCCAGCCGACGTTACAGTAGGGAAGGTGTTGGAATAGTAAATCATACTATTCCTTAGCTTAGAGCGCCATCCAGCGCAAGTCATTGTAATGACTTGCGTTGTAATACCCGCGTTGTAAAGGTATTGCGGTGTAAACACCGTGATGTAACCGATGTTTCCCGCTCATATTCTGAATACAGCATGATGACTCGAGGAGACAGCGCAAGCGATGGCTAGGCGAGACATAAAAAAGGGAATTTGTCTATTGACTTGAAACATGTCTTGAATAAGAGCTTTTTCCTGATTGAATCAAATTACATTCCTTCATGATTTGGACGTGTGCGCCGAGGGCGCAAGGCACAATGCAGTGCACAATTCCAATTATACACCATCGACCAAACCCAGTATTTACTACAAAACTCTTCTCTTTGCTTTTGTACTATTTAATGGGGCATATATTTTTTCAGTTTCGTCTTTGCTACCTTGCCTGGACTGACAGTGAACTAATATTTGTTATTTTAACAGTTAAATTACATATTCAACTTAACTAGCTACTCCCATCCAGGGCCAGCCTTGGGCATGGGCAAGCTGGGCCGAGGCTCAGGGTGCCAATATTCCGGGGGGCATAGCAGGGAGCCAACAGCAGCTTGTCCATCCCCACTTGGTATCAATCGGGTCCTGTTAAAGACTTTGTAATCAGCCCTTAATGTACCTCAGGGTAATTGTTAGCACCTCATCAAACCCCTACCCTCCTCTCATCTTCCTCACATCTCCTGTCGTCACACCACAATGACCTCTCGCCCCCACAACAAAAACAAATTTTCTTTCCGCCCTGTCTCGCTGTCCCAGTCAAACCAATTTAGGGCTGGCCTTGCCCCAATTCCTCCTCCTCCCCTTTGAGGGGTAAAGGCCGTAGTCGGACTGGGACAGAAATAAGCACCGATTGGCAAATCAGATAGCTAAACAAGCAGTGCCAAAGCGAATAGGTGTCGCCTATGCAAGAGCTATTGGCTTTGCCAATATGCTTTAGCCATGTTGTATACCAGCGTTGCTGCTGTTCAGCATGGGTAAAAGTTAGTGGAGTAAAGGTGAGCGGAGTGGAGTGGAGTGTCATAAGTGGAGTAGAGTGGAGTGTTATGGAGTGGCATAGAGTAGAGTGGCATGGAGTGAAGTGGAGTGTCATAGAGTAGCGTGGAGTGAAGTGGAGTGTCATGGTGTGGCGTGGAGTGGTGTAGAGTGTTGTGGAGTGTCATGGAGGGAGTAGAGTGTCAGAGTGGAAGGGTGTAAAGTGGAGTAGAGTGTTGTACAGTGGAGTGGCACAGAGTGTCATTGATGGGTGTAGAGCAGAGTGGAGTGGCTTGAAGGGTGTTGCGTAGAGTGGAGTAAAGTGTTGTAGAGTAGAGTGGTGTAGAGCGGAGTAGATTGTCATAAAGTGGAGAGGCACAGAGTGGAGTAGTGTAGGAGAGTGGAATGGCATTGATTGGAGTAGAGTGTTGTTGAGTTGAGTGGCGAAGAGTAGAGTAGACTGGCATAGAGTGGATTGGTGTAGAATGGAGTAGTGGAGTGGCGTATAGTTGAGGAGTGCAGTAGAATGGAGTAGTGTGTCGTAGAATAGAAGTGAATAAAGTAGCATGGCGTGGAGTAGTGTTTAATGGAGTAGAGCGTTGTAGATTATCACAGAGTGTAGTGTAGGAGAGTGGCCTACAGTGAAGTGGCATAAAGTACAGTGATGCAGTAGGTTGGCATAAAGTGCAGTGGAGTAGAGTGCATTGGTTTTGAGTAAAGTGGTGTAGAGTGCATTAGCGTAAAGTAGAGTAGCATAGAATGCAGTGGTATAGAGGATAGTGGTGCAGAGTAGATTGCAGTGACATAGAGTGCAGTGGTGGAGAATGTAGTGGCATAGAGTAGATTCTTTCAGAGTAGAGTGAAGTTGCATAGAGTGGAGTGGTGCAGGTACAGTGCAGTATCGTAGAGTAGAGTGGTGTAGAGTGCAATGGCATGGAGTGCAGTGGTGCAGAATAGATTAGGGTGGCATAGAGTGATGCAGAGTGGTAGTGGCGTAGAGTGTAGTGGCAAGAGTGCATTTGTGTAGAGTGCAGTAGAGCGGCATAGAGTTGAGTGGTGCAGAGTAGCATGCAGTGGCAAAGAGTGCAGTCTTGCAGAGTGCAGTGTCATAGAGTGAAGTGTCATAGAGTTCAGTGTCGTAGTGTGCAGTGGCGTAGAGCAGAGTGGTGCAGAGTTGAGTGGTGGCATAGAGTACAATGGTGCAGAGTAGAGTGCAGTGATATAGAGCACAACGGTGTAGAGTGGCGTAGCGTGCAGTGGCATAGATTGTTACAGAGAAGAGTTTAGTGGCATAGAGTGCAGTGGTGTAGAGTTGTTGGCGTAGAGTGCAATGGCATAGAGTGCAATGATTTAGAGTAGAGTGGCATAGAGCGCAGAGGCATAGAGTAGAGCAGTGCAGAATAAAGTAGAGTGGAGCAGCGTAGAGTGGAGTAGTGTAGAGTGCAGTGGCATTGAGTAGAGTGGCATAGAGTGCAGTGGCGTACTGTAGATTGTTTCAGAGTAGAGTAAAGTGGCCTAGAGTGATGTGGTGCAGGGTGGAGTGGAGTGGCATAGAGTAGTGGTGTAGAGCACAGTGGCGTAGATCGTAGTGATCTAGTGTAGAGTGGTGCAGAGTAGAGTGGTGTAGAGTGCAGTGGCGTAGAGTAGATTGTTTCAGAGTAGAGTGAAGTGGCGTAGAGTGGAGTGGTGCAGGGTAGAGTGAAGTGGGGCATGATAGAGTGGAGGGGCATTGAGTAGTGGCGTAGAGTGCATTGCGTAGAGTGCAGTGGCATAGAGTGGAGTGGTGCAAAGTAGAGTGGAGTGGCCTAGACTAGAGTGATGTAGAGTGCAGTGACAAAGAGTGCAGTGATGCATAGTAGAGTGGCATAGAGTGCACTGGCATAGAGTAGAGTGGTGCTGAGTAGAGTGTAGTGGTGTAGAGTGTAATGGGTTAAAGTGCATTGGCGTGAAGTACATTGGCGTAGAGTGCAGTAGAGTGGCGTACAGTAGAGTGGTGCAGAGTAGAGTGCAGTGGCATAAGAGTACAGTGGTGTAGAGTAAAGTGGCAAAGAGTTAAGTGGTGGAGAGTGCAGTGTTGCTGAGTAGAGTGTTGTAGAGTGCAATGGTGTATAGTAGAGTGGCATAGAGTGCATTGGTGTAAAGTGGAGTGGAGTAGAGTGGTGCCGAGTAAAGTGACGCAGAGTGCAATGGTGTAGAGTGGCATAGAGTGCAGTGGCGTAACGTAGAGTGCTGCAGAGTAGAGTATAGTGGCGTACAGTGCAGTGGTGCAGAGTAGGTTGCTATAAAGTGCAGTAGGTTAGAGTGTACCGGTTTTGAGCAAAGTGTGGTAGAGTGCATTGGTATTGAGTGCAGTGGTGTAGAGTTCAGCAGCGTAGAATAGAGTGGTGTGGTGTAGAGTGGAGCAGGCTAGATTGCAGTGGAGTGGAGTGGCGTACAGTGGAATGGTGCAGAGTGGAATAGAGTGGCATAGAGTGCAGTATCATAGAGTAGATTGTTTCAGAGTAGAGTGCAGTGGCATAGAGTGTAGTGCTGTAGGGTGCAGTGGTGCAGAGTAGATTAGAGTGGCTTACAGTGGAATGGTGTAGAGTGTAGTGGTATAGAGTGGAGTGATGGAGAGTTGAGTGGCGTAAAGTGTAGTGGCGCACAGTGCATTGGCATAGAGTGCAGTAGAGTGGTGTAGAGGGGGCAGAGTAGAGTGCAGTGGTGCAGAGAAGAGTGGCATAGAGTTCAGTGGCGGAGAGTGCAGTGTTGCAGAGCAGAGTGGCATATAGTGGTGTGGCTTAGAGTGCACTGGCGCAGAGTAAAGTGGTGCAAAGTACAGTGCAGTGCCATAGAGTGCACTGGCGTTTAGTAGTGTGGCACAGAGTTCCATGGCAGAGAGTGCAGTGCTACAGAGTAGACTGTTGTGGAGTGAAGTGGTGTATAGTAGAGTGGCGTATAGTGCATTGGTGTGGAGTGCAGTGGCCTAGAGTGGTGCAGAGTTAAGTGGCATATGGAGCAGTGGTATAGAGAACGGTGGTGCAGAGTAGAAATGAATGGCATAGACTGCAGTGACACAGAGTACAATGGCATCGAGTGCAGTGGCGTAATGTGTTGCAGAGCAGAGTATAGTGGCGTAGAGTGCAGTGGTGCAGAATAGATTTTCGTAGAGTGCATTGGTTATGAGTAAAGTGGTGTAGACTGCATTGGTGTAGAGTGTAGTGATGCAGAGTAGAGTGCAGTGGTACAGTGTAGAGTGCAGTGGCATAGAGTAGAGTGGCGCCAAGTGCAGTTGTGCTAGGTGCAGTGGCATAGTGTAGATTGTTTCAGAGTAGAGTGGAGCACGGTACAGTAGAGTGTCGTAGAGTGCAGATTAGATTAGAGTGGTGTAGAGAGAATTGGCATAGAGTGCGCTGGCGTAGAGTGGATTGGTACAGAGTAGAGTGCATTGGCGTAGAGTGCAGTGGCATAGAGTGTAGTGTTGCAGAGTAGAGTGGCACAGAGTGGAGTGGTGTAAAGTTCAGTGGCGAAGAGTGGAGTGGTGCATAATAGAGTAGTGAGGGGTAGAGTGCATTGGCGTAGGATGGTGCAGAATAGAGAGACATAGAGTGAAGTGGCATAGCGTGGAGTGGTGCAGAGTAGAGTGGCCTAGTGTGGAGTGGCGTACTGTGGAGTGGTGCGGAGTACACTGCAGTGGTGCAGAGTAATGCAGAGTGCAGTGGAGTATGGTAAAGTGGAGAATGCATGATGTGGTAGCGCACTGCCATTACAGGCAACACATCTTCAATTTAACTGGCCATTACATTTGCACAGACATACAGTTTTACTTATAAAAGTATACAGCACACAAACGATAATGTGTGGAAATGTCATCACCGAGTGGATTGGTTTGTTTTGAACGTATTAAAATATTTGTATCCACCACACTTCAGAATTATAAAAAAATGTGTTTCATTTGTACTTTTCTAATTCTGATATATTCTGAAATATCTGCACAGTTAATTTACAGACATTTCAATTTTGATGTGTTGAAAAAAAATTAAATTGTACAGCCTTTCTCAAGCACATCCCCAGTAGCAAGCATGATTGTCACATAAATCCTCTCACTTTGAAGTCAGAGAAAGAAAGGTAACTCCAAGCTCCCTGGAAGATAGAGCCTGACATTTGACCTCTGTCTTTGAATCCACAGCAAATGTGACAAGATAAGAACAAGATTTAAAGGCCTGTTTAAAGAAATTGAGCACTGGTGGAAGAATACAGTAAATAGGGTTTGGGCAACAGAATGACAAACTCAAGCTGGACAGCCTAATACAAATAGAGCTACCAAAAAGAAAGCAAGTAAACGTGAGTGACAAACCACAAAGCCAATGGTAAGCAAACGGCGGAATGCATTCCCAAGGAAGTTTTCTGTATATCCCCAAGATGGCGTAACCAAATCAGACAGCTGTGCTGTCTGTTAGGCTTCAACCTACAAAGTGTCTGGCATGTGCAAATCAGGACAATTTTAAAACTTATAAAGACACGCCATATAAGTGTTTTGCAGGATGTGGCAGCCTGCAGGCATGTGTACTTGCTGCAAAAAATGTTTGGGGTATTATCTGAGAAATTAACAATAAAAAACGGTCCACTAGACCATAAAACAGGGCCACAAATAGCCAAAAAGCAGCCCATACACTGATCTGTGAGAACAACCCTTCAGGCATTGACAGATTGCCCTATTGGCAGGGCCACTGGAGTTATGCATACAAGGAATGATCATATTATGATGCAGAGTTTACTAAATTATGCGGTAGGAAAATGCAAATTATGCGGCACAATGCAGAACATTTTGTGATAGCATCAGGTCATTATTTTGTCCTTTTTACACATCTTAACACTGTCTAGACAAAGGTTTCCTGTATTAGTACTAGTTTAACACCCAAATAGAGCAATATGCAACTAAAAGGTGAACATTCAACCTTTGTGGAGTGCCTTCTGCTGCACACCAATTCATGTAGCAGCATTTTCAGTAACCTTTGATCTGTTTGAGATATAAATGTTTATTTCCAATTAAAATCTGCAAATTGTGCAACAAATGATGGATTATGTGGCAAATGTGGCAGATCCATCATTATGCAAAAAATGCAGCAAATGCAGAATCGTATAATTCCAGTGGCCCTGCCTATAGGCCAGTTCGACCCTAGTGTGAGGCTTAAATACAGTTCTCAGAGCCAGGTCACTGCTGCCGTGAAGGCAGTTACCACTGTAATGTTATTGCAGTGAGGTTGGCTCCCAGTGTCATGCCACTAAGAAAAGTGTGCCTTCCGGTGTCATGTCACTGCAGTGAGGGTGTCTCTCATTGTCTTTTAACTGCAGCGGGGGCGCCTCCCCGTGTAATTTCACTGCAGTGATGGTAGGTCCCAGTGTGATGCCATTGCAGTGAATTGAGATCACAGTGTCATTTCACTGCAGCAAGGGAAGCTGCCAGTGTCATTACGGAAGCTGGGGCGGCAGCCAGTGTCTGTCGCTGCATCAGGGGCCACATCCAGTGTGATGTCACTGCAGTGAGGAAATCTCACACTGTGATGCCATAGCAGTGAGGGTGGTTCCTGGTGTAACGTCACTGCAGCAGGTCAGCACCAAGTGTGATGTCACTGCAGTGAGAGCGTCTCACACTGCCATGTCACTGCAGAGAGGAAGGCTTATAAGGGTCTCTTTGCTGCAGTGAGGAAAGCACTCAATGTACTGTCCCTTGGAGAGGGTGCCCCCCAGTATCCTGTCACTGCAGTGAGGGCGACCCCCAGTGTCCCACCAGTGCTGTGGAGGCAGATCCCAGTGTGATGTCACTGCAGTACGGGCACTTTCATTGTCATGTCATGCAGTGCGGCTGGCTTTCAGTGTCATGTCACTGCAGTGAGGGCAGCTTCTAGTGTTAAGCAGCTGCAGTGAGGGTAGTTCTCACGGTGATGTGAGTGCATACCAGTGTCATGTCACTGCAATGACGGTAGCTACCAGTGTTATGTCACTGTAGTGAGGGCAGCTCCCACTGCTATGTTACTGCAATGAGGGTGCTGCTGCTGTGATGTAATTTCAGTGAGTGCTGCTAGTATTGTCCTGTCACTGAAGAGGGAGAAGCTGCCACTTTAATATAACGTAATGGCAAGCAGCTCACACTGTCATGTCACTGCAATGGGTGTAACTCCCACTGCCAAGTCACTTTAGTGAGACAAGCCTCCAGTGCCATGTCACTGCAGCAGGGCAGTATTAAGTGAAAGTGGTTTCTGGTGAAATGTCACTGCAGCAGGGAAGAATCAGGTGTGACGTCACTGCAGTTAGAGGGGCTTACTAGTGCTATCTCGCCGCAGTGAGCGAGGCTCCCACAGTGATGCCACTGAAGTAAGGACAGCTCCCAGTGTGATGCTCCTGCTTTGAGAGTGGCTCCCATTGTCAAGTCACTGGAGTGCGTCAGTGGCGGCTCCTCCGCTAAGGCGGAGGAGCGTCGCCCCACTACTCTGCAGCAGTAAAAGAAAGGAAAAAATAAAATGATAATAACGTAATGTTATTATAATTTTATTTTGTCCTCCTGCTGCGGCAGATTTGCATGAGGGGGCGGGGCTGAAGAGCAGGGGAGGAGTGGTAGAACCCTCCTAAGTGCGCAATCACGGGCCGCCCAAAACAGTCATGCGCACTTTCTCTGTTCTCCATGCAGGATGCATTACAGTCTGTGTGGAGAACATGCCCACCACTCCAGCCCCTGGCTGAGGTGTCGTATAACGGCACTCAGACCGATAAGAACGCTGCATTGCACCGTTGTGATTGGTCAGGGGAGCCTGGCTGTGCTTCCTGTTCCTGGAGTCAGAGGCAGGAGAGCAGAAGCAGAGACACAGGGCCCAGCAGCAAGGTAAGTGTTTATTTTTTAAATTTGTTTTTACACTGCGACCCACGCCCCCCACGCACGCCCCTCCACCCCCGAGCTGTGTTGCCCGCCTTGCAGTGCGCGCAGCTCATAGTGTCACGTCACTTCAGTGAGGGCGACTTCCAGTGTCGGTGACAGTGAGGCCTGCTCTCAGTGTCATGTCACTTAGGTGAGAGACACTTTCTGTGTCATGTCACTTCAGTGAGGGCAGTTCCCAGTGTCACGCCAGTGCAATAAAGGCGGCTCCCTCTCTCATTTCACTTCAGTGAGTTCAGCTATCAGTGTTTTGTCGCTTCAGTGGGGGCAACTCCCTCAGATATATCCATGAACACAGGGCAGCTCCTGTTTTTTTTAATTTATAGCACGAATCTGAGTCAGGGGCATTAGAACACTTTATAACAAAACTAGACTACACTTTTTGGTGTGGCTTGGCAGTGCAGCTCTTATAAACCTTAGGTGATCAAAAAAGAGCTTTCAGGAGTACTGCAGAGAGGGACTGTAGCTCTACCCAGATGTTTGTAAAGCTTTTTTTTTTGTCAAAAACGGTGTGCTTCCACAGAAAGAATGCTTCCCTCCAAGCAGTTGTGCTCACTTGTTTATCCAGCAGCATGAGCCAGGCTCTTTATCGAGTAAACCTATTGAGTTTTGATGGGATGGAGGTTGACATTTAAGGGCACATACATGCCACTGCCTTACTACTAAAAATCGTCTTTTATACAATTATGGCGAACAAGGCTATTAAATAAATCTGTTTATTATGAAAAGTGATGATATAATCAGTGGGGCTGATTATTTATTTGGAAAAGGATGTGTTGAAGTCAGTACACATTTGAGGGTGGATTGATATCATTCTGCATTGAAACCTGCAGAGAGATGTTTCGTTAGAAATAATCTCGTAGTTTGCTATAGCAGGCAATGGGTTTTACTGTTGGTTCCCCACTCTGACTATAATAATCCTTATTAGGCCCGCTAAGGAAACATATTTTGCTTTGCCAACTGTAACATTGTTTACATTTCTAATTTTGTGACTGTATGCCTAATGGTTGCCCTGTGGGAAAGCTTACACTCAACACAGTAGGCATGAGTTGGTTATGGTGACAAGGGAACAGTAAAGGCTTCAGACCTTAGTGGTTCACTGGAAGAAGTTATGTGTGATCCATAAATCCGACCTCTATTATAAAAAAAAATTGACAATGGTGGAAGGCTTGGCTTAGTTTTGTGAAAAGCATTTCTTAAAGCCAACAGGCCTTTAAAGGTGGATTGCTATCACACTAAGTTACAGGCTAAAGATGGGTATTTTGTTACGTGAAATCTCACAAAGTATCACAGTAAGAAATCATTTTATTGCTGGGCATCCCCAATGACAAACCCTGGGGGTCGAAGACTTTCATTGTGATAATCCCTGTTGGACCCTTTTGAGAGGGGTAGCATATTGTTTTGCCAACTGTAATTTTGAACACATTTGCAATTTTGTAACTGTGCAAGCATGATGGGTGCTAGTTTATGCACACCTCTGTAGGCCCGTGTTCGTTATGGTATCAAGCCTATAGGCCTTACTGGTTCACTGGGAAAAGTTATGTCAGTTTTCAAAGCTTTGGTCTGTTTATGAAGAAACGTTATGAGCCAGTAGGCCTGAATTACTTATTTTGGAAAGCATGTGTTAAAGCCAATAGGATTTTAACTGTGGATTGATATTAATCTGTGGTAAAGCATTTAGGCAGGAATTTTGTTACATGGAATCTCACAGATTACTGTAGTAGATAAGGGTTTTGGTGTTGATTATCTACTTGAACAAATCATGGGGAGTAGAAAATTTGTAGCATCATAACTCATATTAGGCCCTATACTTTTGACAACTGCAAATTTGAACATATTTGTCATTTTATTACAGTGTGCCTGATGGTTGCCTTGTGGGAAAGTTTATGTTCAACACAGTAGGTTTCAGTTGATTATGATGACAAGCCAGTGTTAAAGGCTTTAGGCCTGATTGGTCAACTGGGAATAGTAATGTCAAATGCCATAGTTCTGATCTGTTTTTATGAAAGTTACAAGAAAGGCTGTGAGCCTTATTTATTTATTATGAAACACACGTGATAAGGCCAATAAGCTTTTAATGATGTTATTGTACTGTGTTACGACTGCAGACATGTATTTAGTTAAAATAAATGTCACAGATTAGCTTTGTTGGTAAGTCTTTTAGTGTTAATTATCACCTCTGACAAACCTTAGGGGTTAGAATATTAGCACTCTAAATTCTTGCTAGAATCTCTTCAGAACGTCTGACAGGTTTATGTGTCTTCCAGGATCTTGTAATAAAACTTAAAAAATACTATATATATAGTCTTTATTTCAGACGCATTCTGAGTCTTGTTTGGATATATATATATATATATCACTGAAAAAACCATAGGTTTTAGGGAAAGTTATAGTTAGTTGGACATTGCACTCGTACAAAACCCGTGAAATTCCCCGTTATAGTTAGTTCAGCTAACTATAACTCGCGCTCCGCAATGCACTGCTGATGACGTCACATATTACATCACTCATGACATGGTCAGTGACATCACTGATGACATCACTGATGACATCATGCAGTGACTGTGTGTTTCTGTAAAGTTTAAATATGTTTAATATATATAGGCAAAGGTGTATTGAAGAATGAGTGAGTGTATAAGTGTCTCAATGGATGATTGAGTAGGTGCGTGACTGACTCTACCAGTGAGTGATTAAACTTATCTTACTGAATGCATGGGTTACTGACTAAACTGTGTGAATGTCTGTATCCGTCTGTCTGTTGGTGTGTAAGTGGATGCATGGATTTGCGAATAGCTACATGAGTGTTTATATGGGTTATTGATTGGTTCTCTGAGTATCTGTATGGGTGGCTGAGTGTTTGTGTGGGTGGGGTGTGTGTGACTCTGTACATAGATGTGTGAGTGGGTGATTCACTGGGTGCATGATTTGAAGAGTGCATCTGTGATGGACTGTATGGGTGGGTGAGTGTGTGTATTGGTGTGTTAGTGATTGAATGTATATCTCAGTGGTACATGTGTGAGTAACTACATATGTGAAAGGCAGTATATATGTGTGTTGGAGTATATAAATGGCTATAAGTGAGAGTGTGTGATTGTGAGAGTGGCTATATGGATGAGTGTGTGCTTGCATCAGTGATTGCATAGCAGCGTAAGAATGTGCTAGTATTTGTATGAGTAAGTGAGCTGGTGTGTATAACTGTATAGGTGAGTAAATGGGAGTGTGATTAATTATTTGCATGACTGACTAGGTGTATGAGTACCTCTATGGATGAGTGGCGGTGTGTGAGTGTTTATATAGGTGTATGAGTGCATATGATAGTCCTGTACTGAGTGACTGTAATTATGAGTGACTGTACGGGTGAGTGAGTAGATGTGTGTGTGTAGACCTAAGAATCAGTGAGTGGGTATGTAGTTATTGGTATTGGAGTGTGTATGGTTTTGAGAATGGCAGTCTGTAATTTAGAGTGGGTGTATCAAAAGTTATATTAGGGTGTGAGAAGATGCATTAAATTCTCACATGGATGATGTCATCAGTGATGTCATTTGAGGTGTCATCAGTGATGTCATCAGTGATGTCACTGACCATGTCATGAGTGATGTAATATGTGACGTCATCAGAAGTGCATTGCGGGGGCGCGAGTTATAGTTACCTGAACTAACTATAACGGGGGAATTTCACGGGTTTTGTACGAGTGCAATGTCCAACTAACTATAACTGTCCCTAAAACCTATGGTTTTTTCAGTGAATTTGTAAGGTTTTTAAATGCTAATTTCTAACTATAACGTGCCTGAAACCTATGGTTTTTCAGTGAATTTCAAAGGTTTTTTAAATGCTAATTCCTAACTATAACATGTCTGAAACCTATGGTTTTTTTCAGTGAATTTCAAAGGTTTTGTAAATGACAATTTTTAAATGTATTAATTGTTATATTTATTTTTTGATACTGATTTACTACATTTTTTTAACTTTATTTTTAGATATTTTATTTTTTAAATTACATTGTAATTACATTATACATTACATTACAAAATATACTTTCTCAGAATGAATTACTTTAGTTTAAATACTTTGCAAATAGGCAATAGACTTTTAAGTACAGTAGTTACAGTTGTTGCAATGGGCAACACAATTTCAAACACAATGCAACATTGAGCTCAATGTGAATTTCAAGTTAAATGCAATTAGTTACTTTATGGATTACTTTTCTAACCACAGGACTGGATCCTAGATTCAGTCCTGGGACATCTCCTGTAAACAGTTGAGTAAAAGCGTTTTGGTTACAGTAGTGATTTTTAAGGAATATTATTGTATTTTAAAAGTTGACACTTAGAAACTTTTTCACATAGAATCACCAATGTTATCCTATGGGAGGAAATTCACTTAGCAGGTAAGTAGTGTTATCGTTACTTTTTCTTACTCAGTGGTGGATCCTGGATCCAGCACTGGTGCATCTCCTGTAAACAGTTGAAAGAATGCGTTTAAGTCATACAGGCGATTTTTAAGGAATATTTGTAGTTTGTGAAAATCGACACTTGAAACTTTTCTGCTGAAAACCAGACAATGGATTCCTATGGAAGGAAATACAAGTTACTGGTAAATACGGTTAGAATTACTTTTAAGGGTCAGTGCTGGGCTAAAAGATGCAGCACTGGGTTCTCTCCTAATAACAGGTGAGTAAATCGGAATTCAGTAGTTCGGTTGATTTTAGAGGAATATTATAAAGTTCCAAAACTCCACACTTAGAAGAATTTCCAAGTGAAACCAGTCAATGTTAGCCTATGGAAGGAAATTCAAGTTACTGGTAAGTACGGTTAGAATTACTTTTCAGGATCAGTACTGGGCTCAAAGATGCAGCACTGAGGTCTCTCCTGATAACAGGTGAGTAAATCGGAATTCGTAGTTCTGCTGATTTTAGAGGAATATTTGTATGTTTCAAAAATCGACACTTAGAAACTTTTTCAGCAAAAAGCAGGCAATGATATCCTATGGAAGGAAATTCAAGTTACTGGTAAGTACGGTTAAAATTACTTTTCAGGATTAGTACTGGGCTCAAAGATGCAGCACTGTGGTCTCTCCTGATAACAGGTGAGTAAATCAAAATTCGTAGTTCGGCTGATTTTAGAGGAATATTTGCACAATGGTGAAGGAAGGGGGTGGGGCCTGAGGTGACATGTCTGCAAACACGCCCTGTGGCGCGTTTTAAGTTGGATAATTAATTCCTCCTCAATCCCGAGGGCCCTAGGGGCCAACTAGCTCACCAGGAACCTCCAGTATGCGCCAGGGGGCTGTGTTGCAGAGAGGTGTACAGAGGCCACGCCCCTTTTTACAACACTCTGCAACGCAGCTCCGTGGCGCTTACTGGAGGTACCTGGTGGGCTAGTTGGCCCCCAGGGACCCTCAGGATTGAAGAGGATTTAATTCCCCATCTTAAAACGCGCCACGGGGCCTGTTTGCACACATGTCACCTGAAGCCCCGCCCCTCCCTTCACCACTGTGCAAACGCGCCCGTGGCGCGTTTTAAGTTGGGGGATTAAGTCCCCTTGAATCCTGAGGGTCCCTGGAGTCCAACTAGCCCACCATGTACCTCCAAAAAGCGCCACAGAGCTGCGTTGCCTCTGTACACCTCTCTGCAACGCAGCTCCCTGGCGCATACTGGAGGTTCCTGGTGGGCTAGTTGGCCCCAGGGACCCCCAGTATTCAAGGGGAATCGTTCCCATCTGCAAACGCGCCAGGGCGCGTTTGCAGACTGCTGCAGAGAGGGGCGGGGCCTCCGGCATGATGCCGGTCTTTTTCTTTTTTTGTATGGGAGGGGGCTGCGTGGCCCCCTTCCCTTGGCCACTTTGGCCCCGGGGACCCCATCCCCGGGGCCTGATGATTTTCTTTTTTTTTTAAACAAAACGGGAAGGGGGCCGCGTGGCCCCCTTCCTGGGCTTCTATTGGCCCCGGGGACCCCATCCCCGGGGCATGCCCACTGTTTTTTTAAATTTACATTTTTGGAGGGGGGCTGCGTGGCCCCCCTCCTCAGGCCATTTAAGGCCCCAGGGACCCCATCCCCCGGGGCCGGCCTTAACGTTTTTTTTTTAATTTTTAAAAATGTCTTTATGGGGAGGGGCTGCGTGGCCCCCTCCCAGGCCACTAGTGGCCCCGGGGACCCCATCCCGGGGCCTGGCCTCTGGTTGGGGACTGTGGGGGTCCCCAATCCCCCACAGTCCCGCCGGCTCCCCGCATCCTACGGGAGCCGGCATTGCTTTTCCATAAGGGAGCTGCTGACATGCAGCTCCCTTATGGAAAGCAATTCTGCTTGCTTCATTGAAGCGAGAGCAGGTTTCCTGCTCTCGCTTCAATGAAGCAAAGCAAGTTTGCAATGACAGGACGGGAGCCGCGAGGCTCCCATCCTGCCATTGCAAACAGCAGTGTCCCGGGGGTAGGCACCCCGGGACACTGCAGGACCCGGCCCTGGGGGGTGGCGGTCCCCAGGGCCACCACAGGCTCCAGGAGGGGGCCATGCGGCCCCCCTCCCCACATCTGCAAAGCCCCGGGGAGGTGGTGGTCCCCGGGGCTCCGAAACGGACCCCCACATTTATTTTGTTAGTGCCCCGGGGAGGTGGCGGTCCCGGGCGTGTGGGGGGCTTGAGCCCCACACACAGGTACTATTCATTTTTAAAAAGAAGCCCCGGGGGTGGCAGTTCCGGGGCTTGGGGGCCTTAGAGGCCCCCCACATATTATAAATAACCCCCCGCATGTCCCCGGGACTTGGCCCACCCGGGGCCAATTAACAACGAGCGCGGGAGACCGCGCTTCGTTTTTTTCGGCGGGATCCGCGCACCATAAGCGCATCCCGCCCTTTAAAAAAAAATGTTTTTTCTGCCCAGGGGTCTTTGTGGGACCCCTGAGCAGACCTAGGGGGTCAGGGTGTTTCTACCCTGCCCCCTTTGTGCGTTTGTGCACTTGTTTCTTTTTTTTCTCGGCGGGATCCGCGCACCCTAAGCGCATCCCGCCGTTTAAAAAAAAATGCTTTTCTGCCCAGGGGTCCTTGTGGGACCCCTGAGCAGACCTAGAGTGTTTCTACCTTGCCCCCTTTTTGCGCTTTGCGCACTTGTTTCTGTCCCTCGGTTCTACCGAGGACAAAATGGCTGCCAACACTTCCTGATTTGGAGTGTTGACAGCCACTTGACAGCCAATTAGCATGCAGCTCGTGATCGGGAGGGTACGCGGACCCTACTCGGCCATAGATATATATGTGACTTTACTTTTGATTTTCTCAGGAACTACTGAACGGATTTACACCATTTAAGCAAAAGGCACGACACTGAACCAAGGGCTACCTCTTTGCCAAATTTGGTGTAATTCCGTTCAGCAGTTCGGGCTGTAGCTGCGACTAAAGGTTCCTATGGAAAAATGAATGCGGAAAACGCGTTTTGGGACCCCCCTTTTTTCTCGGCCCCCGCTTGACGAATCACCCCGAGACTTTCAGGATAGGAGCGGACCGGAGCGCCCCAACAAGTTGGAAGCTTTTGCGAAGATTCGTCAACCGGCGCCAACGTTATTGCAAATAGAATGTTGCGGATTTCCTATGGAAAATAGGTCCTAACTATAACTATCTACTGGCGACCGCCAGTAGATATATATATATATATATATATCTTGAAACAAACAGTCCGTAATCGGTGCGCGCTTTGCTCCGCTGGTGCATGTGTCGAGGTCAGACCATACCTCGCAGTAGTTTCTTCAAACAAAATAAGGCACTGCACTCCAGAAGTCGTGTTATTTAAGAAAGCTTTTTAATAAAGCATAATTACCGCCACCATTACCACCACCAAACGTTTCGACCAAGAGATGGTCTTTGTCACGGTTACGTGAGTCCTTTGTCGATTTCACCCTTTATAGTGTTGAATTATATTTCCAGTTCCAATGCATTCTGGGACTTGTATTTTTAAAAAAAGGTCACATTTGATGAATTTACATTCTACATTAGTCCATATGTTCATATAGGCACTCTGACAATATTACCCAATTGTTATAATGCACTTTATAAGGTTTTAGCGAGTATTTCTCCAACTTTATTTCTGTTTCAATTTGAATAAACTTAATTTGCACTGTTTATTATGCACATGACGGGCTCGTCCGTTTTCTCTTTGTCTATTCTAGGTTAAGTACCTAATTCAAGAGTGACTCACATATTTATTAATTGTTATTTATAAACAGTTTATTTTCGGGTTAAGTACCCTAATATTGAAGAGCCAGTTCACTTTTTAGAACAATTTATAAATGTACATGTAATTCTTCATCTCCGTTAAGCCCAAAAGGAGTCTTGGTTTTGAACTTAATGATTAGGCGCGATTCCAATCTTCTTAATTTAAGAGTGCGGTTGCCTCCTCTTTCGTGGGTTGGGATAGTTGCAATTCCAAAATATCGTATGTTTTCCCAATTTGTTTTATGTTGTGTGTGAAGATGTTTCGATATCGCATAGTTCATATCTTTGTTGTGAATGGCTCTGAGATGTTCCAATATCCGCTTGCGAAGAGGACAGATGGTGCTGCCAATATAGCGTAATCCGCAGGTACATTCTATCATATACACAACGTAGGCTGTTTCACATGTGATTCTTTCAGTTATCATGAATGTCTTTCCTTTGAAATCCTTAATGCTAGTCATAGATTTGCCAATTTTGCAAGCCTTGCATTTGTTACAATGAACAAATCCTTTTTGTTTTTCTGTTAACCACACTTTTGGTTTCTGTGATACAAAATGGCTATTCACAAGTTTGTCTTTTAAGGATGCAACTTTGTGATACGTTATGTTGGGTCTAGGTCCAATTGTTTTTCCTATGTCAGGATCTTTTTCTAGAACATTCCAATATTTTTTGTAAGATCTGTTTGATTTTGAAACTCTCTTTGCTATAGGTCAAGATTAACCTTGTTGTATCTTCTGTTTGATTTTTTACTTTGGTAATCAGAGTTTCTGCTCGTGGGATTGCTTTTGCCCGCTCTAGACCTTCTTTTACATCTCTGTATTTGTATCCTCTCCTCATGAATCGTTTTTCACTTTCTTTGAAGTTTTTTTCAGCCATATCGTTTGTAGAACAGTTTCTCCTCATTCTAATAAATTCCCCATATGGGATACTTTTTATTAGATTGGCTGGATGAAAGCTTTTACCATGGTGTATGCTGTTAGTTGATGTAGGTTTTACGATAGACTTTAGTTTGTATCTGATTTTCCTCTATGTACACTTGGACATCCAAATATTGAATTGTTTTGGAACTGATGTTGTAGGTAAATTTTAAACCTACATCGTTAGTATTTAAGATGTTGAAATATTCTTTGAATTCACTTGGGCTGCCATTCCAGATTAAGAAGAGATCATCGATATATCTCAGCCAGAGTTCTATCTTGGCTGTATATCCTTCATTTTCCTCTCTCCATGCAACAAATTTCTCCCACCACCCCATGGGGAGATTTGCATAACTGGGTGAAAAAGATATTCCCATGGCAGTTCCGCGTTGTTGGGTGTATACTTTTTGATTAAAAAGAAAGATGTTATTTTTCAAACATAATTCCACCATTTCCATTAGCATCTTTGTGTGCTTAAATTCCTGGATGCTCCTTTGACGTAGAAAATATCCTATTGCATTCAATCCGATTTCATGATCAATAGAGGTATACAAGGATACCACGTCAATGGTTACCAGCTGGAACCGTTTTTGCCATCCCATGTCTGACAATGTTCGTAAAAAGTCACCAGTATCTTTGATATAGGAACTTAGATTTGTAACTATTGGTGAGAGATATTTATCCACATAGATAGAGATGTTTTCATATAAAGACTGGCAACTGGAAACGATGGGTCTTCCTGGCGGATTTATAAGAGTTTTGTGAACTTTAGGGAGAAAATATATAGTAGGCATCACAGGACTCTCATTGAGGAGGAATTGAGCTTCATCATCATCATTTAAAAAGCTTTCTTAAATAACACGATTTCTGGAGTGGAGTGCCTTATTTTGTTTGAAGAGATATATATATATATATATATATATATATATATATATATATATATGTGTGTGTGTTATATATCTATGTATAAATATTATATATATATATATATATATTTATATATCCAACAAAGAGGTCGCCCACTGTGAGAACGACCACTAGGAAATTAATACCTCTTCCAGCGAGGTCAGCAGCCCACTCAGCATTCGGCTGTCACCACTTTCTATGGCTCAACGCGTTTCGAAATGTCACTTTCTTGTTCACGAGCCTCACAGAAACAATCACGGCAACTTGGGTAAGAACGTCTGCCTTTATTGATAAAGAGTCCCGCCCTTTTGGGCCCGTTCTCCCGTCTCCATAGGCGTGTGCTGCACCAGCAGCATTCTGGTATTTGCAGTTTCTTAATACCCCAGTGGGTTTCACAGTTGCTTGTCAGTTCCATATTACTTGAATAAAATCCCTCCGTGGGTTGATGGCGGTCACAAAGGCTGAGGAGGCTGTCTCGTCGTAGAACACTCGCTATCGAGTAACATCCATCCCAACATCGGCCCTTGGAATTCCAACTGCCGTGGGTCCGCCGTTCAGCGGCGGGTCGTTCTCGCGGCTCGGGCACAGCCGCTAAATATCCAACAAAGAGGTTGCCCACTGTGAGAACGACCACTAGGAAATTAATACCTCTTCCAGCGAGGTCAGCAGCCCACTCAGCATTCGTCTGTCAAACACTTTCTATGGCTCAACGCGTTTCGAAATGTCACTTTCTTGTTCATGAGCCTCACAGAAACAATCACGGCAACTTGGGTAAGAACGTCTGCCTTTATTGATAAAGAGTCCCGCCCTTTTGGGCCCGTTCTCCCGCCTCCATAGGCGTGTGCTGCACCAGCAGCATTCTGGTATTTGCAGTTTCTATGTATAAATATTATATATATATATATTTATATATATATATATATCCAACCAAAACTTGCCCTTAAGCAAAGACGCCCCCACAGTGAAATCTTCATCCGAAGCGTTATTGATAAAACCAGAATTTGCATTCCAGAGATTCTCTTTGCCTTGCCTGACGCGTTTCAGGGCTCCTGCCCCTTAATCATAGGCATAAACTGTCAGTCCACAGCAGCACTCTCACGCATTTTCTCCTCTCTGCATGCTTATGAAAGGTTGCCCTTTGGTGGGCCTCACAGGTGAGTTCAATTGATTTTGGCATGCTGGGAGTTGTAGTGCGTGTCTGCGCAGATTATTCCCTACGTGGGTTCCGTGTCCTTTCAGTGATTTCTTGAAAAATGTATTACCCCAGTGGGCCTCAGATAGCAAATCCGTTTTTTTAATTCAATATTCACTGTGCTGTTCAGAGGCTGACACACTCCCAGCCCCTGCAGCCCCACATTACCTCTCAGTGGTGGTGCAGTCTTTCACGGCCAGGCTGCCATGCTAGAAATCCAACCAAAACTTACCCTGAAGCAATATATATATATGTTGCCAATTCCTGCTGTGACGTAATGACAGGTACCGACACTGCTGGGGATCAGTTCTTTTTTATGTATTTTTATTTATTCCGTCAAGAATGGCATAACGCGTTTCGGCAGACGCAGCTGACTTGTTCAAATAAATAAGACGTCAAATTCATCCTTTAAATACACATCATCCTGCTGATCCTTCAATCAGCATAGAAATGGAAGATATACTTCCAACTACTTGGCATGTATTTAAATATAATTCTGCCGCATTATCGATTTTCCTTTCCTTCAAAATACATAACTTTAATTTATAAGAACTTATTCTAATTTCTACTTTTCTGTTTTTTTTATAAAGTGCCAGTGCTGTAGACATACAGTGAAATTGTTAAACTTTTTTCAGTTCTCTTAATTCTTTTAAGGTGCTATAGTCGTGCAAATCATGTTTAGATGCAGTGATAATACACTTTTCCACCATTCCTGTTCTCTTCTCCTCAGTCTGTTTTACATATAGATCACAGTGCCACTCTTCCTCTGTGTATCTTCTATGAGAGATTTTCTACATTCAAAAAGCAAACTTCTAAACTCCACTATTAATGAATTCATAAAAAACAGTGGGCTCTCCCTGTTCAGAAAACCATAATATTATGAAAACTCTACTCCTTATTCTTCTCATTTCCTTTTTGAAAAATCAGAAATGATGGACTCATAATCGCACATTTATGGCTCTATCTTTACCCAAACTTTCCAAATCAATAAAGTTCTAAATAACAGTGCCTAATATGTGTCTAAATTTAAGGTGCCTTATATTTTTTCACCTCATCTTGAAAACTGGTGTTCTTTCTACAGAACCAAAAAAGTGTTTTGACCAAACTTTTCATTAAATATATATATAGAGCTCTTGGTCAGAATTTAAACCTGAGGGGATTTTTGTATTCAAGATAATAATCTATCTTGAGTCAAGCTGTCTTAATGTTAACTCTCTATTACCTCCCCTCCTGTTCTTCGGGATTAAATCAATGACAAAGTACTGCAAATCTTCACATCTGCCATTATGATATTCTTGAATGTGGCGGGCGACTGGATGGCTCTTGTCAGCATTTTTTATCGCCCTCAGATGCTGCAATATTCTCACATGCACCATATGTATGGTGCTCCCCACATATAATTTTGGGCAAGGACATTCCAGTACATACACCACATAATCACTTCTGCGAGTGCAAGAATTCTGTATTTTAAGTGGACTTCTCAATAGTGGCGACATGATTTCTTTCTTATTTACACCATGTTTGCAAGCTTTGCATCTCTGACATTTCCAAAATCCAAGTGCCAACTTTTTGCACCTCTGGACTGCTCACTACTAGTTCTTGGCGCATTGATTTTGCACGCCTGAATGTTAGTAATGTCAATGTTTTTTGTTTTTTAAGTGTTAGTTTGTATCTTATTTCAACACCTAACTATAAGGTCACTTTAACCTTTGAGATATATATATATATTAAAAAAAATTATATAAAAAAAATATATATATATATATATTACCTACTGGCGGTCGCCAATAGGTAGTCATAGTTTGGACCATGTTTCCGTAGGAAAAGCATATTTTGACTTGCCTATCACTTTGGCAACATTTGACAAATCTTCACTAAATTTTCTCCAAGAAGTGCTCCAGTGATTCTTGTTGCACATGGAAAGTTTCGGGGGGATTCGTGAAGCGGAGGCTGAGAAAAATGCGGTTAAAAAAGGATGCGTTTGCAATATTAATTCCGATAGGAACCTGTCAACATGACTACAGCCCGAACCACTGAATGGAATTACACCAAATTTGGCAGAAGGTTAGGTGTTGTTACGCAGATTGTTCTTTTTGTTATTTGGTGCAAATCCGTTCAGTAGTTATTGAGAAATTTAAGAAGAAAATGATAGTGAAATCTCTGGCCGCAGATATTTCGCAAAAAAAGAGGGCTCGTGCAGGGAAATGCACAGCTCTGATTGGCTGCCAACACTTCAACCAGGAAGTGTTGGCAGCCATCTTGGGACTCAGCTTCATCAAGCCCAAAGAAAAAAGTGAAAATAAAGAAACTGGGGCAGGGTAGGAATATATCACAAAGTCATTTAAACAGGGGGTCCTAGGGAGAAAAATATTTAAAGACCAAACGGAATTTTATCCCCAATCTAGACTATTAATAACACAAGAAAAAACCGTTGGTCTGTAAAGACTAGGCATCCACAGCAACAGACCAGTCTTAATTGATCTAAAGGAGTCCTCTTAAAGAGACAGGGGTACCGACGGACAGAGCGGTGCCTCACTTCCTGAGCGGATGCCAGGTGAGGTGAGGAGTGCACCCGCATAAAGACGGGATTGTGTCCAATACTCCTGTGACTGTTGGCCAAGTATTGACATCACAGGTGAATGTAGGTTGTATCGGACCAACTACTTTTATTGAGATATTATTTGATTTTTCACTAAGTACACTATTTGCAGTAGCGACTCCATCTTTAGGTCCTGATGAAAGCCTGGGTCAGAGTTGATCTTTAGGCTGAAACATGTAGACCTATCATTTCTTTGGACTTTTGCAGTTATTTGTTAAAAACTGCATATGCACTGTTTACTCTTGACACCAGGATAGCATTTATTAAAATTGTTTGTGTCCTGATAGCCAATTTTATACAATCACTTTTCACATTTATATGCACTGCAAACCATCACCTTTTAAACATTTTGGGCTCTACATTTTGGGATCCTGGTTCAGTCTCCTTCCTCTGTTGAGAAGGTAGTAGCACTTAGTTGTACTAAGGTTTGCTACTTAAAGGAGATCCCAAATGATGAAGCATGCCACTTTGGTGGGTGATGGGATTTTTTCCTCTTTAAGAGGACTCCTTTAGATCAATTAAGACTGGTCTGTTGCTGTGGATGCCTAGTCTTTACAGACCAACGGTTTTTTCTTGTGTTATTAGCAGGGTAGGAATACCCTGACCCCCAAGCCATGGTCTTGGGGTCCCCTTGGGATCCCGCCACAGCATAAAAGCCGTTTTTGTTTAAATGCAGCGAAATCATTATATTCGTGGCAAAAAATAAATAAATAAACACGGGCTCCCACGCTAGCTTTTAAATAACCCCCGGGTGGGCCAGGTCCCAGGGTCTTCATGGGCCCGCCCCCTTACTCTACCACTCTGCAAACATGCCTCCTGGCGCACTACTAGTTGGCGGATGAAGTCCCCTTGGCTACTGAGGATGTCATTCGGGGCCAACTACCCCTCCTGTTACCTCCAGTGAGTCCCACACAGCGGTACTGCTAAGAGGTCTTTGGATGCCACGCCCCCTTTCTCCACCACTCTGCAAACGCTGCTCCTGGCACTACTGGTTGGGGGATGAAGCCTACTTTACTCCTGAGGGACCTTGGGGGCCAAGAAGCCCTCCTGGTACCTCCTCTAAGTCCTACACAGTGGGATTTCTGAGAGCTGGTCGAAGGCCCAGCCCCCTTTCTCCACCGCTGTGCAAACACGACTACTACTTAAAAAACCATAGAAATTCACTGAAAAAAGCAAAGGTTACTGCGGTGTTATAGTTAGGAATTAGAATTTAAAAAACCTTACAAATTCATAGAAAAAAACAAAGTTTACAGGGACGTTATAGTTAGGAATTAGCATTTAAAAAACCTTAGAAATTCACTGAAAAAATGATAGGTTACGGGGACATTATAGTTAGGCTCAGAATTCACTCGTACAAAACCAGTGAAATTCAGAAGTTATAGTTAGTTGAGTTAACTATAACTTGCCCCCATAATGCACTGCTTATGACCTTACATATTACATCACTTATGACATGGTCAGTGACATAACTGATGACATCACTGATGACATCACGGATGACATCATCCACAGATTCACTGACACACCCACTCCCACCCCAAAGAACCTTTCATACACCCACTCCCACACAACCATTCACAAACCCATTCACAGAGCCATACCAGTACTTACACACCTACTCACTGAGTCATAGATCTACACACACATCCCCTCACTCACCCATACAGTCACTCATACACCCATACAGTCACTAATACAGCCATTGACACATCCACTCATACCCCCATACAGCCACTCACACACTGAGTCAGTCACCCATAGAGCTACTCACACACCTGTCACTCACCCATACAGTCAATCACGCAGCCACTTACTCACCTATACAGATACACACACACCTACTCACTTACTCATACAGATACTAACGTGTACTCACTCACCTACACAGTCACAGACACAAGCACACACTCACCTATACAGCCACTCTCACATTCACGCACTCACCCATTCAATCACTCATATACCCAATCACTCACCTATACTGCCCTTCACATACCCAGTTACTCACCCATATGCCACTGACACATCCACTTACTCCCCCACACAGCCATACACACACTCACCCATACAGCCCCTCCCACACACGCTCACTAACCCATTCATTCAATGACTCACCCACTCACTCACCCATACAAGCAGTCACACACCCTCCCACCCACCCACACAGACAATAAGACAACCATATAGGTACTCAGACAACCAATCACTCGCCAATACAGCCACTCAAGTCCCCACTCACACACCCATACAGCCACTTAGAAGCCAACTGACAGACTGATACAGGCATTCACACAACCAGCCAGTCACCCAAACATTCACTGAGACACCTAATCACTCACTTATACAGTCAGCCATGCACCCACAGAAGCATCCATACAGGCACTCATGCACCCACTGATTTACACAATAAGCAATACGTAAATTGAAACGGGCACA